>OZ012704.1:70430064-71030064 GCA_963942595.1 Cylloceria caligata | reverse complement strand
ACCCGAGGGACGATTCCTCTCCTCTCGACAGACGCGGTTTCACGGAGATAGCAAACACGAACGCAATACCACGGCAAGAAGTCACGGGGAACGTCGCGAGGTGAGCAGACGCCCCCGCAATGCGCGCACTTCGCCTACGTACCGAAGCAACCTTCCTTTTTTGGATGCACTTCGTGTTTATGTATACTCTCGCATCGTTTGTCCAGTGGGTTTGTGGGAACGCGTGTACAACTCGGGAAGAAGACCGTGACGATTATTTAGAAAATTCCGATAAATGTTTTTTTAAGAATATCACAGAGAAAAGAGATTTATTCACTTTTTATCTAGTAAAATGAGTAAAAACGTTATTTGAATAAATTTAATTTAATTCTTATCATAATTTCTAATTCAGTTTTTGAATATTAATTGATTTTAACAAGTTAATAATAAGGTGACGAGAACCCGCTCCATTGTTTTGCGTGTAAATGTATTTTTTTTCTTTCGTGTGTTTCACATCTGCGTAGAACAATTCAATTTTCTTCATACGTCAGAAAGTTGTCATAATGTTTATGTAATGTGTTTGTATGGAAAAAATGCACGACAACGTAAAGAGATATTTTCATTCTGACTTTAACGACTTACGTAGGTCCAGCGGATGTAATTTTATTTAGCATTACATGTTACTTCCGTTCTTTGCGGTTTTTTTTTTAATCAACAGAGCATGTATCACTCTCGTTTTTTTCTGCATTTACGATGAGACCCGTTATGGAGAGACTCACGTTCACCTTCAAGGTTTTATTAGTGACGGAGGCGTGAACAATATCGCGTAATTTGTGTATCAGAGTGGTAGGTATAACAAGTTTGTGTTGAATGAGCTTTGCGAGAAGAGGAACCCACGCTCGAATCTCACACGTACCGCTCCGAAGAATCGTAATAACAGAACTATTTATTTTTTTTTTTCAATTCACGAATAAATTAATATCGCGATAAAGTGGGAGAGAAAATGATACATCTCATCTATATTCATTTAGCAGTTATTATGATTGTTAAACTGAACTAACTGTATTCTTGAAAAATAGGTCAAGACGGATGATAACCGAAAACGAAGACAATTAGATAATAAGCAAACGATGCTTGTTTACATTGTAGTCTTTGACTTGTATGGATAACAACGTGGATGGAAAAAATCTATTTATCAGCTTTTTTGGTCAGAACAGCGATTATAACGATTTGAGTCATTATTCATATTTTTTTTAATTATAAAGAAGTTTTTTTTAAAAGAATTTTATTGGATTTTTGTGGATAAAAATCACTTTTGACCTGCATCATTAATAACGTGGGTGAAAAAATTTATTCATCAGCTTTTTTGGTCAGAACAACGGTTATAAAACTTTGAGTCATCGTTCATATTTTTTTTAATCATAAAGAATTCTATTTTATTTTTGTAGATAAAAATCAATTTTTACTTGTATCAGTGGTAATGTGAATGAAAAAATGTATTTAACTGCTCTTTATGGTCAGAACAGCGGTTATAACGCTTTGAGTCATCGTTCATATTTTTTTGAATCGTAAAGAAGTTTTTTTTAAAGAATTTTATTGGATTTTTGTAGATAAAAATCACTTTTGACTCGTATCAGTAATAACGTGGGTGAAAAAATATATTTATCAGCTTTTTTTGGTCAGAACAGCGGTTATAACACTTTGAGTCATCGTTCATATATATTTTTGTCATTAACAAGTTTTTTTACACAATTTTATTAGATTTTTGTGGATAAAAGTTATTTTCGATTGGTCTATTCAAGGCTGCATATCTCGCAAAATACAAAACGTGTATCAATAACGTGTAGCTACTGCTTGTTTTAAAAAAAGTGGAGTCAAATGTGGAGTCAAATGTGGAGAATAACAAAATAATTAATAAAAATAATAGCTTGGATCGACCGTTATTTTTGGAAGTAGAAGCAGTCGTAATTTGTAAAATGTCAATTGATATAAAATCTGAACCCTTTTATCGATCGTCACCAAATTAATATTATTTATTTACCCAATAAATTAAATATCAATTGACTATAATAATATTTATATATTTATAAATTAAATAACGTTCAGAGGTGTCATCACCTCTGAATCAACGAAGTAACGAATATTATTTCGTTTATGTACAAAATTTGACTTCAACTGATTAAAGTTTACGTGAGTTGGAGCGACGACAATTTTTCGATAGCTTGCAAATCCTATAAAATCCAAAACTCTTTAGAGATTCGACACAGATTCAATTCCAAGCTTCTTTGATCATTGCTTTATTGGTAAAGAACTATTTAACTGGGTAGGTAAAAAAAAAAGGAGATTACAACTTTGACGAAAATTGGTTTGAACTTTTTGACGTCTTAACACTCGTGCGCACGCATGCACGAACATACACACACACACATACGCACACGCTCGCACACACATCCGTACATTTTTTAAAAAATCACCTTTGTCGACGTATTAAACCAATTTGAGTGTCCTTACATAAAAATCACAAAAAAATGTTTCGTTATGAAAAGAAAGCTTCCTCAACGAGGAACTAATAAGTAAGCAATTGCTATTTTTTTTAACGCAAGTGATAAATCAGTGACAGTATGGCTGAGGTAAAAAAATAGTTTAACGCACAAAATCAGGATAATTTGTTCGCACACCTAAAAATAAATGTTAAAAAATTAATCCAACACTATACAAGTTAAGATCTCTAAAATAACAGAAAAGCTTTGAATAATTTATTTGCTTCACTTTGAATTGATTAATAAAACGAAGGGTTACAAGCACCTGGACAATAATTGTTATGACGCTGATATCAATTTTGCAAGCTCGAAGCCTGCTTACCTTCAGCCGATTTTTCCTTTTCAACAAGCGAATCGCCATTGCCACTGTTCAGCCGATTCTGTACACTCGTAGGTGGCAAGAAAGTTTGCAATCGTTTAGGGGGAATGGGTGGAAAGCTCTTTACAGAAGAAGAAGTGTAAGAAGGACCTCGCACAGTGAAATTCGGCGTAAAGCTCGCACGATTTCCCAAACAATCCGAGGGTGCATCGAAACGATTGTAAAACTCGGAGCCGGAAGAGCTCGAGTCCGAGCTCGAGTTGGCAAAAGCACAGAGGGAGGGTGGCGAGGCTGAAGAAAATCCGGAAGTGCTACTAGAGGACGAGGAGGTCGCGGAAAACCCGGAAGACGAGAATTCCCCACTGCTGGCAGAGCTTGACTCGGAGAATCCGGAGGACGACCCGGAACAATCGGAATCGATAGGTTTTCGTTGTTTTTGATGATTTTGGTTGTTCGGACGTGCCGAAGCTTTTCTAGAGATGCAGCACAACATCTGAGTGACGAATTTGTATGGTTGTATCAAAAGCGAACTGGCTGACCGTCTGGCTGAATGCGGACTGACGACACGAACGAGGGAGGCAGATAGCGCGAGGTGAGCTCCGAGCGAAAACTCACGAAGACCGTGGAAAGAGGAGTCTTGGACAACACGAATGCACGACGAGCACTATTTTATACATCTGGCTGGATGAGAGTCTCGAAACATTACTGTACTCATATACACGTACACACACACTTTTTTCTGCATAGTGCTTAAGGGTTTATTTTAGGTCGGCAAGGTCCTCTCTTTCTCGTGTCTCTTCACTGCGGACTCTGCTAGAATTCAACACTCGAAGCGTTCGCCGCGCTACATTCTCTCTCACTCTCACTCTCACTCTCTCTCTCTCTCTCTCTCTTTCTCCCTCTCTCTCACTACATATATATAATTATAGACGACTCTCTTACTTTTCTCCTTTAAACTCTGTGTTTCTCATTTTCACGATCTCGATTAGTGGCCAAAACGAAAAAAGCGTCGCGACGCGTAACCTATACGGATTGGCTAACGAGCCACGAAAGGGTTCGATAAACACGAGATAGAATTTAACTGATTATTATTTATTTAAATACTAATTAAAGAGGAGAGCCGGTGCGATTGAGCGAGTAATGGAACTGCACTATTTGACATATGTACAAACTTACCCTCGATGGCAGCCATGATAGTTGTAACGCAAAACATAGGTTGCCATGACGACCAGACTATGCTACACATAAGTTTAATGCACCGCTGAGAATTACATAAGTAAAGGGTATACGACTCGTGGGATCGGACAGCCGAGATAGCCTCGTTTCGATCTAATAAAACAATTATACCCGAAGGCTTTGCTTCAATAATGTTAGAAAACATTGGTTACTGGGGTGGAATTGGAAACTTTAAGGGGTTTACCCATCGAGTCACGTGAAGTGATACCTTTGTAACCCTCGGTGTTGTGGTTTTTTTTTGTATAAAATATTGTTAACTTCTAGAGAAAGTGTTCTTTTCAGAACAATTAAAAATATTATTTTGGCTATGTTTAATTTAATTTAAGATAATTACCATAATAACTTTAAATTAGAATCATAGGGAAATAGCAAAAAACTCAAAATCACATTTTTGGGACTTAATAATGAAATTTTTTTATTTTCGAGAAATTCGATAGCGCATTCATGATTTGCGGAAGATGATACTTTCATTTATGGTTTAAAAAAATAATAAGTTCGTTTTCTCATAGAAGAAGCTTTCTTTGCATGAAACATTTTTTACTCGAAGTTTTAAAGTTAGAATACTTAAAGTATGCTGAACAAGTGGAAAATCCTGTTTAAAAAAAAATGTCCGGCCTATACGCGAGTGGAACTGGTAATAAAAATTACAATCGACTATAACTTGACAACGGCTTAAGGCTAGGCAAAACATCTGTACTTCACCTATGAGTGCGAAAAAGATAGGCTAGCATGGCACTCACGGCGAAGTGAAAGAGAAGCAGCACATTTGTGTACGTATGGGGGTTAAAAGAGATAGAACTAGTATGGCGCTCACGGTGGAGTGAAAGAGAAGCAGCACATCTGTGTAAGTATGGAGGTTTCGCCTCGCCTTAAATCTCGGGCTAAAATTTAAAACGCAGATAGATCAGTTTAATTGTGGGAAATTTGATTAAAATCTTTATGACTGTTACAATTTTATAACACATTATACTATATTTTTCTACTAGAAAACGACGTCAATAAGCTAACTTACGCAAAATGTAAGCAATCGGGCTGTATAGTCTTGAACAAAAGAAAAGTCACACCCAAGGTTTATTGGTATTGCATTTGGATAGAATCGGCAAAAGGATTAAAAATATATATGACGTTAAAAAAAAATCTACAATACATTTAACTTTTATAATTAGAGAAAAGGTAGAACGATCAGACTGAAATGTGGCACGTTGGTGGATCATTTACTTCTTTTTATCGTAGCCAGTTTAATAAAAATCGACTAAGTCACGAAAGTTTGATTACTTAAATGTTTTTTTCGAGAACGTAAAACATCATTAGACACGATAGGTCGTGTGGATTCGTTATAACTTGAGAATATTGCAAGCTATCGAGCTGTATCTTTCTACAAAGCTATATAAACTTGGTCAAAACATAACTTAATTTGTTTCAAATCCATACAAAACTGCAAAACCCACCATTCGAGAATTTTCTAAAATTTGCAGATTTCGAGAATGCGAGCTTACAATTTTTAGACAAACTTGCAAAGTAGAGCTTTGCTTTCTCATTGTTGTCAACTTTTCAGAAAGATTCCTCTATGAGGAAGATAAAATTGATCATCACATCAGAGGTGAAAGGAGAATAATAATAAGAAGGCAATGAGCAAGGTTTTACTTTGCAGGTTTATTTTAATTTGTACTTATTACAAAGAAGATATTATACTAAGATGACTACTATTGTGTTCCAGTGAACACACGTATTATTACGGCAATGTAACATGGAAGTTAAATGTATAATGCAACAATGCTATTCTTGTGATATGTTACATGGAATAATTACATGAAGTTACATGTAATGCAACAAAATGTTATTCTTTTGATATGTAGCGGGTAGATACTATAGAAGTAATCTGTCGTTTATATGAAGGTTATGTAACTGTACATTACCTTCATATATGCAGGTAATGTAGAGGAGATAAAGTAGAGAAGATATACCGATAGTAGTACCGTTTACCATTTGTGGTGATCTCTAATATTTTATAGCATTAGTTACTTTTAAAATTTATTTATTAATTATATATAAATATAATTTGTCATTACATTATATAAATTGTCATTGTTTGCGATCAACAATGTAGAAATTCCTTACAAACATCTATAACCCCAACTGGTAAAGCGATAAACTTGTTAATTATGATGTTCTTATTTTGTCAATTATCAGAGAAACTTTAGCATTTTTATTGTTAGAATATTAAAATTGTATCCCGTTACGAGTAAAATCATATAAGAAGATAGTCGTTTTGATACTTTATTTTCGTAACCGCAAACGTTTGAAGTTTGGAAAAGCTGAAGGGTGTCAACGACCGCCACAAATATCAAATCTCTTATATCATTTAAGTTCTGCAGTTATGTAAGAAATATTAGTTAATCGTTACGTAATAACGTGTTGTAACACTGCCACACATTCACGCAATGAGCCTCACTCGTATCCGGCGTCTTTATATAAAAATCTGCTTGCGAGAAAGATATGACGAATGTTTTCAGGTAATTGTAATAAATATTTTTCTGCCACCGTTGATCTAATAGATAAAAGTGGAAAACGGTCAGCATTTTACAATTCTACATCTCAGCGGAAAATTTCGCTATGGGACAACTTCTACTATCTCTGTCGGATGTATAGCGATCCGAGGGAGACAGACGACATGTAGCACATCATTTAGAACTAAATAATAATGCACAATCAATTATAACAAAGCACCGCGAATTTCGAACGTCGCGCTAACTATACTTTGTTTAGTACGTTACGATCTATAAAATGCTGGGCTTCGCGATGTTTATGATACATTTAATGATAAGCTGTATACCGGGTGACTATTCTGTATATATAGAATTGGGGAGTCCAGACGAGCTGTTAAAAATCGTCTTTCGTTTCATCCCGTCGTGATTACACCCGTTTTTAAATAAATTTAATACTTATTATCAATTCATAGCAAGATGGTGCAGGGAATCCCGATAGCTGTGCGGTAGTCGCATTTGCGAACAGTTTATCGACGGAGTCGCTTAGTACGATATCGTTCGAGCAGCAATGACTACGTTGGCGAGAAGTTTCGCTTTCTCTACTTTAAAGGTAAATCGTAAAATATTTCATAACAAATTATCGTCCAGAATTAGCATATGTGCACCGGGGTTATGTAATGTTAGCGCGAGTTCGTTCGTGATGATTATATGTAAGCACCGTCATCTGTGCCATGGGAAAGAGCTTAAATCTCGTTTTTATTACGTCGCACGCGGAGTACAAATCGCACCACTAACGACTATTCGTACAAGCATCAACCGAATTTCGATGAAACCAGCCGATGATGCAGAATCGTCAATGTGCTTACCTCCCGGGGTAGAGGACGCCATGTTTCAATGTCTATAGGAACAGATTGAAAAATCGCGCCATTCAGACGAACGGCGCGATTTTTCAAAATTTCAAACTTTCTAAATAATCTTGTGCTATGTTTTTTTTGCATTTCAGGCTGGAAGATGCTTCCGAAGATTCTACGTGACAAACACGACGATGGACTCTGAGAAATATGTGGAAACGACACAAGACAATGGAGTACTTTTCCATGGTTTTACATTAAACCATTACATAAATGATTCAAATTATTTATTTTATTGCTCTTTAATTAGTAAATATTTAACATAAAATTTAACTAAAATATTAATAACAACATATGTTGAATTAATTTAATTGAAATATAGTTGAATGAGCAACAAAATACTTATTGTTTCGAAGAAATTTCAACAATTTGCTTTGTATACATAATTCATTTTTGTTCATAGGTTAAAACTATAAGAATGTGTCACGCCTCGACTCGAAACTCACTGTCTCTCGAAATGATGAAGATTATTATGTGGAATCTAACGAGAGACGAAGACAGCGAATCTCTGAGGTCTATAGTCATCACAGCTGAACCTGGCAAGGTTTTTTCAGCTGGACACAATCTGAAAGAGTTGGTTCGTCGCAGACTCTATATTTTTGATAAGCACAACGTAACTATAGAACCTTTTGATATTTGAATATTTATTAATTATTCTAACAATCAGACGAGTGAGCAGGGTGGTCAGCATCATCGAGAAGTTTTCGCGAGTGCCAACGCGCTCATGAGAGCTATTGCTGATTCTCCAGTTCCCGTAATCGCTGCTGTCGATGGTTTGGCAGCAGCTGCTGGCTGTCAATTGGTCAGCGCGTGTGACATCGTCGTTTGTACGGAAAGAAGTTTTTTTTCCACTCCAGGGTACGGTTGGCAATTCGAAATATCGAGAAGAAAGATTCATTCTACTTTTTTAAATAAAACAAACTCGTAGAGCCAATTTTGGTATATTTTGCTCAACACCTGGTATTCCGCTGGCCCGAAACGTTCCGAGGAAAGTGGCTTCTCACATGCTATTCACGGGTCTTCCGATAACGGCGAAAGAAGCTTATGCAGCTGGTCTCGTCAGCAAAGTTGCGGATAATGACAAACTTGGTAAATCTGATCAATTAGGAATGTTTAAAAAAAAATGACTCACGAAGGATAGTTTGGTGTCCCCCTCCGATCTTGATAAAACTCACGTATGTTATAGAGCATCGAAAACTAAAAGACACGTATTTTTTTATCTGCGGAAAAACATTTCTAAGGGGTGAAATCGCTCTTCAAAGTTAGGCATGTCGAGGAGTGATTATGCAATTTCACCCAGAAGGCGTCAACCGACTTTAATGAAACAAAAACCAAAATACTCCTCATTGAAGACAATAAAAATTCCAGGTGAAGTTGAAGAAAAAAATTCATTTGCAGGGGTGAAACTGCATAATCACCCTTAACTTTGAAGGGCAATTTCATCCCTTAGAAATGTTTTTCCGCCGATAAAAAAAATACGTGTCTTTTAGTTTTCGATGCTCTACAACATATACGTGAGTTTCATCAAAATCGGAGGGAGACACCAAACTATCCTTCCTTGTCAGTCAGTGGATTTATTTAAATAAAATTAAGTTAATCGTATTTGCTTTTCTCCGATACAGTCGCTGAAGTCAAAACGATCACGGATGCAATAAGCTCCAAAAGCCGTTCTGTCGTACAACTAGGAAAGAAGTTTTTATACGAACAACTCGATCTCGATACACCACTGGCTTACGAGCTAGGCGCTGAAATAATGGTGACGAATCTGGAATTGAGTGATGCTCAGGAAGGAATTCGTGGTTTTGTCGAGAAAAGAAAGCCCGTGTGGTCTCACACCTTCAAGAAAGACGTGTGAAACAATTCATTGTAGGCTCTAAGCCTGATTCGCGACGCGAGCGCTCGTGCGGACGCTGAGCGAATGTGAGTCACTGGCTGATAAGGAGTTAGTAAAGCACGAAACACACAACGAAAGATTCTGGCTGACACTAAGATCAATTTGTGTACCGTAACCGATAACATTATCAATATAAGACCAGCTGATGGCCACGTGGTGATATATTACGCCGTAAAAGCGGTGAATCTTACGATGCCTTAAAGAATATAGGATCGACAGGTTGCTCCTTTCTATTATTCGAGCTGTGATAATAATTACAGTAGATCATAAGAAATGTCTATGATAATATATACTTGATTTATGAAATGGTTCAATCCGTTATCTCCCATTCTGTAAAATAACCGAGTGATGCTCTCAAAGTTACCAAGAAGAAAATTGAAAGACTCTGTAATTGTCTAATTTTTCATTGATAATTTTAGCGACATTTATATCGGTTTTATGTATTGATTCCTTCCATTGAATCAGATAAGAATATTGCTAAATTTCCATCTAAACAATTCTATACTACAGCTCACATAGACTTTTGACAACGATATGGAACAGTTATAAAAATCGAGAACATCTGTCATGTTAGGAGTGGATTTAACGTATATATTGATGTGAATCTTGAACGTAGGTCTCGTCGCAGCCGAAGCAACCGTAAAAAAAACGTTTGGATTAGCGCGCGGGTGCGAAGGTCAAAGATCATATTTCTCGTTCGCTACGTGACAAAAGCGCGAGTGTACGCATCGCCGATGCAACTTTTTTAGATGCGATCTTTCACCCTGGAAACTATCTTACACGCAATAAGGTTTTCTGCAACGTTATGCAGTTGAATTTATTACTCAT
Organism: Cylloceria caligata; assembly: GCA_963942595.1. Taxonomy (NCBI): domain Eukaryota; kingdom Metazoa; phylum Arthropoda; class Insecta; order Hymenoptera; family Ichneumonidae; genus Cylloceria; species Cylloceria caligata. The sequence continues at coordinate 71,019,871 of OZ012704.1, read as the reverse complement.
AACCTCTCTCTCTCTCTCTCTCTCTCTCTCTCTCTCTCTCTCTCTCTCTCTCTCTCTCTCTCTCTCTCTCTCTCTCTCTCTCTCTCTCTCTCTCTCTCTCTCTCTCTCTCTCTCTCTCTCTCAACTACTCACAAAGAGAATAAAATGTTTTGAGTCCGTTTGACTAAACGTTTGCACTATGAACATCATACGAGAAAATTCAGTTCGAGTATATTTACTATACATAAAGTGAATATTTCACTTATCTACCAGCGTACTAGTAATTAACAGTTTTTTTGCAATATTATAGATTTTACTACAATCAAAGAACACCATTACTGGTATATTGGTTGCGATGTCTGAAACATTTTCACCTTGTTCTTACTAAGAACAAAGATCACCTCGACGAATCGCACGACTCCTTCGGCTATATTTACACAAATGATTAATTATTTTTACGAATTTCATTGCACACTGAGAAAAGAGATTGGTTGGCTCAACAAAATCCGGCAGACACGGACTGTCAAAAAATATTTAGTCAACGCAGCAACATTTTTGTGGGCCACAAACATGTGTTGGCCTGCTATATCTGTTTATGTGATAACAGAATGACTGTTAGAGAAACAATAAACTTCGCTGATCAAATTAAACATTTATTTGACAATCCGTGTCCACCGGGTTCAGTTGAACCAACGAATCTCTTTTCTCAGTGCAAGTTAAAATGAATTTTACCAGCTGAGCTATTGGAATTAATAAACACAGTTGTATGTAAAAAAGAAGAAGCAACTGGGGTCTTTCTCAAAACTTGTATTCGATGCTTACTCGTGCCGAAGTGCACGAGATAAGAAGCGATATATTTACTTTTCGAACGTTCCAATTTCTCGCACTCGTATTGTGCGTCACTTCAGAGTCTAGACGAGACTGAAGTGAGTTCGCACGATCCAATTGATTCATTTATTAATAATATTGATTCCCTAAAATTTCGCATGATCTCAAATATCTGGTTATTTTGATAATTCCGCGACGGTTTTCAATATTTCAGTATTTCATTTTGTTTTTCGGCTGCAATGTTAAAAGATTTTTATAAAAAAATATACCTTGCGCTCATCGGTGCGAGAAATGAATTAAAAAATGTTTATCTTTGCTTAAGAATTATTGTAAAGTATGCAAAAAACGTTTTATAATTTTTTGTACTTAGCAGTTTTAACTTTTTTACTTTGCAACGAAGGACCACATGATGTGGAACATTTTTTTCGTGAAATAAAAATAAAGATTTATAAAATGTGATTTTATGATATTTTGAAAAATTAGTTTTGTCTTTATTTATTGACATTTTTATCAATTAAAGGAATCCCCGAATCAATGTGAATTTAAATAATCCATAACGTACGAAAGTAAGTTCACAAGGTTGCAATAAAATTTATTTAAACAGCATTCGAAGGGTTAATGAAACGATATTTACGTGAAACATGCGGTTTATCGTCGTCGACGATGATCGGCCTCCGATTTTCATCTCAACGGCCCACATGCCACTACGTGATAACCCCACATTAGAAAAAGTGGTCGCGTAACTGGATGTTACTGAGCTACTAACAGATTAATACACAATCAAATACGAATATGAGAATAGGCGACGCATGATATTGTAGCGTTATTCCTTATCTTTAAATAATGTTAATATTGTTTCGTTCCACCGTGACGAATTAGTCATCCACCGAGATTTCTGGTCTACATTAAACGAGGCCTCAATCGTCACTAAATCGTTCTAATTCTATATCAGTACCGTGTAACATGTATAATCATAAAAATTACAGATTGAGTAAATAATTATTCGTAAGATATATAATTCTTTAAACATCTACGATCCAGAGACTAATTAATATTGGATAAGCGTTTTATATCTGTGCGTTCTATATATACGTGGGTTCTGAAGAATTTTTTAACCTCGAATGTTTCACGATAAATACGAATATCGTATTGTAATATATATATATATATCCTGGCTGCTATTGCACGACCTCCAGAATGATTTTTTAAATTGGAATATTAATATTTTATCTTTTGGAGATTCTACTTCTCGGATTGAAGATGAAATGAGCACGTCGTCACGTTTCTCTCTTCATAGAGATATCGCGTAAAATATATACGTATACTTTAATCTAATAACAGATGAAGCAGCAAAACAGCATCATAATAATAATAATAACTGATAGAGCTATTGTGGAATTGAGATTAATTATTTTTAACAATGTCCAGTCATCTAAAATTGTCTTTATCACTATTAAAGTGTTTTTTTTTTCTTTTGTCTAAGTTGTTTTTTTTCCTCTTGGAATCAGATAGAATATTTGGCAATATTAATAAGAAGAAATAATTAAATCGAATCGAAATTAACTACATTGAACTTTTTAGAACACAACCAAAAATGTGTTTTCGTTTTTTTTAAATATAATTTACCGAAAATAAAATTCTGACGACTTTATAATCATTTAGTTTTACAGTATACGTTGTAAGTCGAAAGAAAAACAATTATCGAAGCTTTAGAATAACGAAATTATTTTAACGATATATGGGACGCGCGAAGTGCGTTACGGACGCAAGTGTTTTTGCTTCCTTATATAGCGGAGCGTTTTTACAATTTTTTTTGTTGAGTTTTTCATGACAAAATCAGAATGTTTCGAAGCATCTAAAAACCATATTTGAAACAAGATTTGAATAATTGTGCGTGTGCCTTTAACGATCGAGCTGAAATTTGACAGGCAAGTAGAAAAGTTGCGCCTCAATATTTATTATAACTTACGCAACATTGAACTCACGAAAATTATGAGCTAACGAGCTACAACTTTCCTCAGAAATTGACTAACGTCAAACAATTTTTGATATTGAATTTGATGAGAATCATTCGAGAATTTCGTAGCAATTTCAATTTTTCAAAGATGCTAAACGCCACAGTTGACACGAAGAAATTAGAGAGGACACTGAAAAAGATCACAAACTTTACACGCAATTTTATAAAAATTTATTTAAAAAACTGTATTTTCGGATGATAAATAAAAGTTGCAAAGTAGAACGTGCAATTTCCAAAAACTTGGACATTGAACAACTTTTTTCTCTTTACTTTTTCATAAAAAAGAATATGGTACGTACAGAAAACCAAAAAAAAAAATGACGAAGCAATGTGCAAGATTCTACTTTTTTTGAATCCATCTATTACTCGAATTTTAAATAGTTGTTTTATAATTATCTCAATCGCAATGCTCAATAGCTTCGTAAAAAATGTAATGCATTTCTTTTAAATTCACACATGGTCAATTATAGTTTTTATCAGAAATTTATCAATGCGGAAGAAACTTCAGACACTAAATCTGTCCATTGTAGATATCCCGTTTCTGTAAAGTTCGTTATCACCAAAAATATAGCACATCATCTGTGTGACGAGTGTGAGACGTGACAAACTGCTCGTCGAAGAGTCGTCGTAGAGTACCCAAAACGAAAGATACAGACGCATGAGAGATAAAAAGAAAACCATATCAAAATCAGTGGTGGAATTGGCTGTATAGGTCAGACATCTGTAGGTCATCTTGGCATAAAGAGGAAGGATTAATGCAAGTAAACAAGAGAGTATTCCAACTTAGGGTAAAAACTGAGGCTAGAGAATATGTCAAAGTCCGTAATAATATAGATTCGGTAATTGTAATCCCTATTTATACATAATACAACAATAATACATATTGTTATATATATATATATATGTATATATATATTATAAAGTTATTTAAGTTTTTGTCCTGGGAACCTAAAGAACCCCCCAAAGAAAAGTATAAAGATAAATTCGTCTGTTGGAGTGTGTGACGGGAGCTTCTATTTTAAAACTACAGCGAGCCAAAACAACTTGTTAGTATTATTATAAAAATGAAACGTTTTATTCATATCAAACGTTGTATTGTTTGCAGTTCGATAATGTAATTCAATCGATATACTTAAAAATTGACGTGATAATAGCTAAGATGGGAGATTCAAAACATTTTATGACTTAAGAAGCCCGTGGGCAAAGCTGTGGTTAGTTTAAGGAAATATTTCATATGTTTTGTCTTGAAACCTTAATTTGTGTACATTTTATAGATCACTGAATGGTCAAAAAATGAGCTTTCGCAAAGTCGAAAATATTTTACGACGTATTACGAAATAATATGACGCACGTGAAATCATTGTGTTCCCTGTGAAGGAGATTAACAAATTTCGCCATGAGACATCGCAAGGAGCACATATCATTTCTATGTGCACTATCATATCGGCTGACAATACGTGATAGGTGCATCGTGAAGTGTGTACGAACATTTTTGCGCTTCTGCAAATTCCGTTGGGTCAGTGGAAGCTGCTGGGGAGGCAGAGAACAAAAGAGATAAGCGGCGAAGAGGTTCATCGGGGTCCGTCAATGGCCGACGAACGTCACACCCGAGACGCCCTCCTTCGCTTGACCTCTCGCTAAACTTATAAATCGTCGACCGAGAGCCGGCAACACTTCAATATAACGTGAGACACACTCGACGTCGTTGGAGTACAGAGCTTCGAAGAGTAATAATCAGTGATTCGCAACAAATACATTTTAAAAACGTATTTACAGTTTAGTTCAGTGGTGAAAAGGAAAACGAAACGAATACGTAGAGTATAGTGTTTTAAACGTTTTAATTAACGACTAAAAGTCTAGTTGATGAACCCCCCGAGGTATCCCAAGAGGGTCTGTATGAGATTTGAGGCTTCGGTGAAGCAGGACGCTCCGGGTAACCGTAAAAGTGGGGCGACTGGAGGGAAGCTGAGGAAGAAGCTAACGAAAAGAGAATTTTTTAATTTGTTGTTCGACAATTGTGACGGTGAGTAAAAATAAAAAAGGTTGTGATAATATTAAGCGAAGAAAATGTTGACTTTTGTGAAAGGCGCTCGTGCTTTATTCCGAAGGAATACTTTATAATCAGTGTTTGTTCTTTTTCTTTTTTTTACAGGCTGCCTAATAATGGCTGCAATACCGCACGGTGCATTCGCAGCGCGTAAAGTCCGCGAGAATAACGAACGCAGGTTTCTCATATCCAAGATGGAGATGAGGGGCGGCAATGACAGGGAGAGCAAACAGGACACTGGCTACTCGAAAAAGAACGCGAAAGAAGAGGGTAAGAGTTATTAAATACTATTGTGGATTTTGCTTCTCGATTTGTTTATTTCTGAAAAATTATTTGAAAGAATTCCCCAGTGGATTTTGAAATATTTGTGATATTGAGTATGGAGACGGGACAATGGTATATTATGTCATAAAACTTGATAAATCTTACACTTCATAGACAAATACTTTGAGGAATAAAAATTGACAGTTTGAGAAAATGTATATCGAATCTGTCGTTATTTACTCTTTACAACAATGTTTCTATTACATTTTTATGATTCATGACTCGAGTTTCCATTTGTTCAGTTGAGACGATGCGATACTACTCGTTCGGTAACGAAAATTGTAATGCAGATTTCTTTGCTACGATTGATCTTTCGGAAGAAAGCAAAGAACGTTGCACTCTGCTCGACGATTCTACGGTTTATCATTCTTGCGTTTTATCCGAAAGATTAATCGTGGTATTGATTAACCAATAAATTCAACTTTCTCGCACGATCCCAGACTTTATGCTTCTCTTTTAGTTAGAATTATCGTAAATTTGTTAGACTTCTAATCAATCTCCTTGACACACGTATATTTGTGGCGAATTTGTCGTAGCCGGGTGACAAATCTACCACAAATCTCCAGGATTTAGGAGATTGATGAAACGCCACAACAAATTCAAGACAAGTTTATCTATAAGCGAACCGTAACTCTGTATCAGTGAGCTAACTTCATGGGTTGATCGGACGTATACATTTGTTTTTCTCAGGGATGTAATTGAATGTATTATCTCAACGTTTGTGCAAATTAAACACGATTTGCCGTTTTTAAGTCGAGATAATTATAATCGAAGTTGGCACGAATAGCATGTCGTATGGCGCAAAAGCACAAACGCCACGTTATACGTTCTACGGCGCGAGATTTAACAATTGAAAAACGAGACTATTATTGAGGAGCATACAACAAGTATAGAAAAAAATTTTGCAAGTTAATTACCGTGTAGTTTCTAAAATATCACGAATTAAACAGAAATGTGATACCGCACGAGGGGCGTATGTATCTTTCGAATATCCTTACCGCTGTGGATTGGAGGTTTTACCTTAAACGTATATATGAAAATTATGTAAATCGTAATCAATAATTTTTGGGAATAATTAAAGAAACGATTTTTTTTTCTCTATAAGATAGAAAATAATTGATTTGTAAATTTGTATGATTTTTCAGGGAGGGAGCTGACACCGTTAAAGTACAACAGTAAACTGATGAACAGCATTTGGGGATTGTACAATCGTTATTCCGTGCATAATTTCAAAAAGAACACCGACGCCGATGACGAAATATTCGCGGCGGTATGTTGGGGGCCGGCGACTAATCGCAACCGGCCCCCAACATCATCTACGGTCGAAAAAACGACCGCCGCGACAGTTCAGCAGCTTCTGGGTACTGGAAATGCGAGTTTTTAAAAACTATCTTCCGTTTCTCACGGCAAAAATCCGAAGCAGCTAATCGAACTAGTGAACTAATAAAATCCTATAAATTGATACAAAATTAGCCGAACTGTATCAAGTGTCCAGATATTATCTTAGAGGAGATTAAATAAATGATCGAATAAGTGAATCGATCGTTCGAACTGTGATGCACGAGTGACTGTTCACGCTATTCGTAAAAACATTTTGTGATTTTCAAAAAATGAATGACAATTATACAAACATTTACTAACCATTGTGTATGTTTTTTGTCTTCCTATCAAATTTCGTTTGTTCGACTATTTTTACAACACAAAAACTTTATATTTCGCGATGGGTTTAATCTGATATTCAACTATTTAAGGAACAAATCGACAATTTTAAATCAACCAATCTGGTTCTTAGGTTCGCACAATCATGCTAGTCACGTACTTAGAGTGTAATTTTTATCTCAAAATGGTCTAAAACGTCAAAGAAAGTATAGAAAACATGTCGGCATGGATATGTGTCTGTGTTTGCTTGTGGGTTAAGCCCTCGAACATTTCAAACCCTCTGTATTTCCAAAATTTCTCACATAGATAGATTTTATCAAAAATTAATCAACAGGTTCGAGTGCTACGACAATTTCTATTTTCCAAAAATTCTCTGTGAGAGGATATTTATCGTAAATTTTTACTGGTAATGTTAGAGTTTGGCGGAGAACGATAGCTTGACGAGGATTTTATATTAATCTCCATTTTTTAAGTCTTCAAAGGCCTCTACTTTCCAAACATTTGAAAAGGAAAAATGTCAGACTCATAAGTAATCAAATTCACGGACATTTGGTATGAAATTTTGTAAAAATCGATACAGGAGTTAAAATTTTATAAACCATTGCATCCTCATATTCACGATTACCATAAGGTTTACAAAAATTAAATGTCTGTAACCCGTAAGCGCTTTTGCGGAAAATTGCGAATGAAATCTAACGAAGCACCGATGGCTCCTGATAGTTTTTCATAAGTGTTGATCCGTATTTTCGCGATTCCATTAATATTTTTCCGTGCGAGGGACTTGAGCAAATGATAAAAAATTTGTTACATCACTTGCGCGATATCTCGTTATTGGTTACAATTTTAAAAGTATGTTTAAGATAACTCATAGCACTTTGAATTAAAAAATTTCTTTATAACTAAATTTTAGTTAAATTTCATTTTCTACATTTTTTTAAATTAGGATGGAAAGTGGAACGTTGCTCATTGCTTAATTATTATTTTTTTTTTTTCATTTATACAGCTACCTTTATGAGAAATCCAAAATCGATCAACATAATCATAGAGAGTGGCTTAGTGAAAAAATGGAAAATAGCAGGATGGCAATGTCCAACATTCTACTTTGCTTATACTTGTTTTTTAAAATACATATAATTGATTAACTCGTTTAAACTTAGCCTTTAATTGAGAAATATAAAAAGATAAATATATTTTGGCTTTCTCTATGAGAAGCTATGTTTTCGTGAAACAAATTTTTCTCGAGATTGTGATGTCAGATTACTTAAAAAAATCCAAAACGTCGAGAAATTATGTTTAGAAAAAAAAATTCCAACGGATATATTTCAGATCGGATCGCAACCCCAGTCAGTTTGATGGAATTTTCGTTCAAAACGCTAACGGGTGTCTCATTTGATAGTTGTTTGAATTTTTCGAAAAATGGAGTTACGCTCTCTATCTTTTCTAAATTTTTAGCTATCGAGTTAAAACTTTCTACAAGAATAAGCCAGAGAACAAGGTTTTTCGGTATTGAGTTTGGCAAGAGTCAATGAAGGCGTTTGGATTTTATAGAATCATGAATTTTTGTAATTTATCAAAAATATATATATTTTCGCTCTAACTTTCGTTTTTTCAAATATATAACTGAAGTTTGGCTTACAAATTGGCTAGGGAAGGAGGACACTTGCTCTTGAATTTAGTGAGAATCGATTAAGGGGCTTAAACTTGATGAAATTTGCAATTTTACTTGATATTCAAATTTATTGAAACCACTTTCCCATAGAGGAGATTCTGTGAGTTGATGAGAATCAGAAGGAAACAATGTGCGAAATTCAAATTTGCACATTTTTTGTATTATGTGAAGATCCGGAATTGAACCTTACCGAGTCAGCACCCAGAAAAGAATCGTATACAAAAATATATACGAGATATGGACATTTTTGCCATAAAATATATAAATCTAACATATATCTTTTAGGATATATATCTGGCGGATATATAAAAAATATATTAAAGGATATAGAACTTATTGTCACGATATATAATTTAACTCTTTGCACTGATAAAACTCAGGGCACGTTGAAAAGAAATAAAAGATTCACGCCCTGAATATATTTATCTCACTTGCTCGTATTTAGAAAACTGGACATGGTCCACCATTGGAAAGCGCCATTATATATCCTGTATGTATCTCGGGATTATGATTTATTTTCATGAATGCTGTCTACACTGAACATTTGTAGTTCCGCGAGCGAGTGTTTAATTAAAAGCAAAATGTAACAAAGATACGTGGTTAAAATATTTGAAAAAACTAAAGCCTCCGGTGCTATTATAGATTATTGCTAATACCATCGAAAGGATTACGTGTTATACACGCTTGTCAAGACCGTGGTGTACTATCACAAGCTTACGAGATAACAAATATAACGGTTTGCTGTTTTATCTACCGTCCATATATGCTCCTTTCCATGTAATTGCGGTGGTGGCGCTTGTTCCAACAAAGTCTGTTTCAGAACTGATAGTCTTGTCAACACCACAGAAAATACTTTGCTCCGACTGCAGCATCGCTGTCGTTGTATTCTGACGTTTCCTCTCACGCGTTCGCTTGCAAATTTTTTTTCGTTGAATTCGTACGCGATAAAATTTATAAGTTAACTATAATAAACTATTGATTATCGATGCGGATTTCATGACAATATGAATCGAACAAGTCAATTGCCGAATCTCGACAAACTCTTCAAGGATGAAGACGATCAAGATTTTACACCTCTCGGCGGGTATGTGACAGTTAAATAAACTATCTTTGTCAGTGGTTTTTACTAATGTTGATCATGTGCCTCATTGCGAATGAAATGGATTTGCATCGAGTTTCTTAAGACGAAGCGAAACCTCTGTATTTTATCTATGAGTGCGAAAGAGATAGGCTAACATAGCGCTCACGGCGGAGTGAAAGAGAAGCAGCACACGTGTGTAAATATAGAGGTTTCGCCTCGCGTTAACCATAGAGTATATTCTATGGTACATCAACCCGTAACCCGGTCGATATCAGAGTTTCCTGTTCACGCAGAACGGGCATACACCGGGTGTCGCAAAACGAATTAATTCGGGTCACAAGTTATTTTAAGAATGGAAAAAAAGGATTTTCCGATGTTCAAACATATAAAAATAATTAATTGTAATACTACGATGACAATAGAATAGTGTGCCAAGTTTAATTATTGCAAAAACTAACTATTAATCGCTATATTGCATGTGATAATAAGCTTAAAATTATGATACAACCAGTAAGAGATTTCTCCTGGTTTTTGGAAGCCACGAATTTTGATCTTAAGACCCGATACCGACTGTTCACCTCAAAACTATCAACACATTTTTTTTGAACTCAGAGATTCGCAAAGTCATCAGAAGAGTGGTGCACGGGGCCCAACTCTTCTGTTAGAAGTATTGACCTCTCTCTTTCTTTCTCTTCTGCACTTGCGGGTATTCGTACTTTAAGTCACGTAACTTGAGCCTCTCCTTAAGGGGATGTGGAACTACTTGGTCGGTAACAAAAATTGTAATCTGAATTTCTTTGTCACGGTAAATTCGTTGGGATAAAAGTCAAGAACGTTGCTCTCTGCCTACAATTCTGCAGGACCTCGTTCTCGTTTTTTATCCGATTGATTAACCGTGGCGGAGAAATTCGGGATCGCAAGATCAAAATCTCAATCTCTTGCTCCCATACATCCTCCGCATCACCTTAAAGGAATATTAGAAAAATCGAACTTATATACGTTACGATAAATACTAATTATTTTACCATTTCTCACGTGGATACCGCGGCTCTTAATTAGTATGAATCAGAGACGAATCTAAAATAGACACGGAAGGGCTTAAATTATAAATTAATACAAATCACTCCTGTATTATTATAAATACTTTGTAGATCGAATTTGGCTGCAATATTTGGGGCTCCGCAGAAACTCGGCGATACGTCGCCTTCCCTCAAGCAGCCTTCCCAAAAAAAGCAAAGCGGTGGAAGAAACACTCCGCAAACAGTTCAACAGACAGCCAACAAGACTGAAGTGATCATCGCAAAGGCCGTCCACGCTTACAAGCTGTAATAATTTAATCGAGAAAATAAATGATACCGACGCTTGAGTTGCTGATTAAATATATGTTTTTAATATTACAGGCAAAACGCACAATATTCCTTGATCGGAAAACTGGGCATAGCACTAACGGGAAACACCGCCACTCGAATCTATCAGATAATATTGTACAGAGACAAGACAGAGCATATCTCAATAGTGACTCTGAACCCCGAGTTCGCTTACACAATTCGCGAGAATAATTATGCGACTTACTACGATGACAAAGGTGAGAACTGGTCGCTTCTCTTTGAGAAAGAAGCCTGCGTCGAATTTGCACGGGAAGTCGGTGTTTCGAGATTTCTCTCTAGACAGACGAAACCTGACGACTCTGTGATGTACCAGGATTTGACTGTCCAGAGCAAAGGTTTAGAAGCAAAGGAAGGTGACGGAATTAGCGTTAAAACTATAATTTGCACGAGTATCGGTCAGCCACTTAACTTTAACGCTTCACCTACGCAAACCGTAAACGTCGAGATATCTCAGGATGACAACTGGGAGAGATCTTTACTGAATTGTAGCAAAGACTTGAAACGACTTCTGATTTTACCTCCTAGTAAACAAATCAGTTTGGGACCGGGATTTCCAAGAGAAAAAGAAATAATAATGGAAATCGAGGTGATCGATGTAATGAAACCGGAAGCAAAGAGTTCTTCCCCAGTCCCGAGACCCCCACTTACCGGTAAAACCTCGATACTTTCGCGAATGGCGAAAATGGGACAATCGATGCTTCCGGCAGTTCCCACTCGGACTACGACTACAGAGACATCAGACTCCGAGGATACCGAGGTACCATTATCATCATCGATACATCGACCAATTTATATACAAAACGCCTATAGTTTCCGCGCAAAATTGTACAATTAAAATATAGCTTTGTTCAAAAGATAAAACATTTTATTTGCGTATAGAACGGATCTTTTTTTTTTTACTTAAATCTAACAAAACGAAGTGGCGAACGAATGAAAAATAATTGATACGTACAAAATAGTATTTTCATCAATTTGTTTATGAATTAAAGGAAATTGGTTTTTTTTTATTTACAGGAAGACGATTACGTAAAATCTCCAAGGCGATTGAAGGTACGTTCGAAAAACGAGGAATTTCGAAACATCGTTTTTACAGAAAGGACAAAAGTATTATTATATTTATAGCCCGAAGTCACAGGATCCCATACCACAAAACATCAGTCCTGGGCCTCACAAGAATCATGGAAAGAACCGACTCATGAGACGAATGTTTTAATGTCTAGAAGTATAATACCTTCGACCGTTCCTGTAACGCATAGGCCTATGATGCAATCATCCGCATTTGCAAGTCCCTGGCCTGGAAGTGCGATTCAGCAACAGTGCGTTACGATGGGTGGTCAATATTATCCGGTTCATCAAGTTCCCGTGGCTCAACCTATATCAGCAGCCATGGATCCGAATGTTAATATACTTTTGTCGGAAACGAGAACTCAGAATACAGAAATTCGTATGGGAATGTCAAAAATTGCGGACAACGTGCAAAAGTTACTCGACAAGGTGCATAAATGATAATTGTAATTTGTGTTTCAACACTAGCGCTATTTGTGATATAAGATTAGTGATGAAAGAGATTAGGAGAGGGCTACGTTGAGTCATCGCGGTATTATTTGTCAATGATTGTAGTTTCACGTTCTTGAAGTTCAAAGTGCCTCATCGCCAATCAACGAACGGGCTATGGAAACATCGTTGAAGATGTTGATGGCTCTAAACGTGACGAAAGACATCACCGCGGATGGTAAAACTGCAGTAAACACTGAAGTTAATTCCTCGGGTGACTATAGATCTAAAGAATTGATAACGAGACTTGAAAAAGAATTGAATAAAGCGAAAGGTACATAACTCAAGAAATATTCGACATTAAATATAAAAATTATTAGAACATTCTTATAAATTGATAATTAATTTCAGAATTATTGAACGAACACGCAAAAAAAATTGGTAATCTCGAAGGTGAGAAGCAAGAGTGGACCAGCGAGAAGAACAAGCTTTGTGGAAAAATTCAACATCTTGAGAAATCGCTGGCCGATTCGCAAGTGTCATTGCACAAAGCTTACGTCGATCTCAATACTGCAAACGAATCAGCGACCCGTTATCAGAGGGATAATGCCAGTTTTGAGGCAATAGTCTCGAAGGTTAACGAGGAAAATAATATTCTACGGAAAGCTGCTACCAACGCGTCTTTAGGAAAGGAAGAAACACAGGTTGTGAGTATTTCTAAGTTGTACCTCAATCGAATTTTTCAATATTGTTCAATTAAGTTCTCTTGAATGTAATTTTTATTTCTAGGTGAACGATAAGGCTATGGAGGTTAAACAAATAATGAACAAAACGTATCAGACCCTATTGGCGACTTTTACTGAGGAATCGTATTCTACCGAATACATTAAGCAGACTGTGGCGAACACTATTCGGGTAGGAGCGATAATTGTTTTTGGTATTAATTAATAAGAACCAAAGTATATTATAAAAGTTTTCAAAATACTAAAGATCAGTAAAATCATCACTGAAGAAATTTCCATTAAGGTGATGTGCTACAAGTCTTCCGTCTCTCTCAGATCGTTGTAAGTACGAGAGAGAGAGCAGAATTGTCCCATCGCGAATTTCTACGTCACGATCGATCTTTAGGATAAGAGACGAGAACGGTAAACTGTAGAATTGTGAGACGCGGTTCACCGTTCTACGATTTCATTCGAACGATCAATCTTGGCGGAGAAGTAAACATTACATTTTTGGTTACCGACCGAGGGATAGCGCATCCTCTTAAGGTGATCACTCGGTTAGTAACAAAAACTGTAATCTGGATTTCTTTATCACGGTTGATCTGTCGGATAAAACCCGAGAACGTTGCTCTCTGCCTAACAATTCTGCAGGACGACGTTCTTGTCTTTTATTCGAAAGATCAAACGCAGCGGAGAAAATCACGATCGCGAAATTAGTTCGATCTCGCATCCATAAATGTTTCACATCATTTAAATATAATTTGAATTTTTGTTTACAGAATATAACTCTGCAAGTATTAAAAGAAGGTAGAGGCGTCGAAGAATCGGAATCTCATGTTAAAGCAGAAATGAAAAGTCGCAAATCAGTTTCGGAATTGGAACCCAAAGTGACTGCCGTTCTATCGGACTCGAGTACCGCGGCGGATAGTGATAACGATAAGAGTTCCGTCTCATTGCCGGAAATAGACAATCCTACTTCGTCTGTTGTAGGCCTGAACGTGAGCACGATCAATGATAATAACATTACAATCAACAATCAGCGAATAAATAAATCTTCACATAAATATTTTATCTTCAATACATAATTTTTTAAAAGTTATTGCTTTGATTTTCAGGTAATTTCTATTACTCAAGAAGAACCACCGCCCATACCCCCCATGGACGTCGATACAGAGAGTGATTGGCTTATCCCGTGATAAAAAAAGATGCAACGATTCCACAAATGTTTATTCAATCGTTCGGTACATTTATAACTCTCTCATTCATTTTTCTACCAAACAAAAAAATATATCTGAGCCACGATTCAATTCCGGAACAAAATCTCTACAGTAATACAACTCTACCATAATTAAGGTCTTCCCGGGAACATCTTTACCATAATTAAGTCTTCCTCAAGAACATCTCTACCATAATTCAAGTTTATCAGCTTACATTTCTACCACGAAAAATTTCAACGGCGGTTAAAGTCCGATGGTAAGTGTTCCCTGCTAAAACAAGCTATTGGACTTTTTTCCTCTCCCCCCCTCCACCCAAACTCGGATCGCGTTATCTCTCTCGCAATCTCTGTTTTACCTTTGAAGACTTACCATCGGTGTTGGATCGCTGAAGAGTCGTTGGTTGAGTGGTAGACTTGTAATTCGAAGAGATTTTATTACAGCATAGATGTTCCCGTAATAATCTTAATTACGGTAGAGTTATTTTATAGCAGAGATATAAATTTTTTCGCTTCTGGCAGAATTATATTACGGTTAGAAAGTTTCTCGGAATGAAACTGTACCCGAAATATTTCTGATAGAAAACACGAATAGGAGATTTATAAATTTGACGAATCCTCTACTATTTCAATTTGCCTTGTGTCTCAGAAAGCAAAGAAGACATTATGTATCGAATAAAAAAAGGAAAGGATATTTTAATAAAAATAAACAAATATTATTGAACTTTACATAACAACGTAAGAATTATCTGGTTATTCCATGTTTTATTAATTTAGTCCCTGATCGCGCTAATATTAATATTTGCTTTGGTCAGAGAGGCGGTGTTATTTTTTTTTTTTTATACGACACCCGTTATATATATACGAACGAAATCAAAATTAGTCTACAGACTTTACGAATCATGTAACTATGATTAAAACTGAAAAGTACGAGTTTCACCGTTTTCTAGCGATAGTGATAATGAAATGCTTTCTTAGAAAATTTAGCGTTAATAGAAAAATAGTCGAAAGAAAAGTTCTGAAAGAGCGAGTCTCATTGCGATGCCTGATGCGCGGTAGTCGCGTGTCTCGTCTTGTGTTCAAGTTATGGCGAGATGAACGACGGTACGTGAAACGTTTCCACGATCAATTGGTTATCTACGAGTGTCATATGCGTGAAATATCGGTGATAGGGAGCTTGAATAAAGGGTTGACACACGGTGGCTTATCGAAAAACAACGTGCTGCCTAGAAGTGGCGGTCCACGAGTGAATTATCCGTTTCACGAGAAAAGTCGTTCGTCTGTGCTCACGGTCAACCATCTTGGCTTCTACCACGCCAATCAAACTCAAACTTAACCTCTTGCAGAGAGTTCGCCGAGCGAAAACTATGAAACTTTTATTATTCAAAGAAACGATGATCCACCAAATATTTTCTTCTCGATGATAGCCGCTTGATTCTCTGCGTTTTTTTTTAAATAAATATTTTAGAAATTTCAATTTCAATTTTTTTTATTATGATTTTTAGGTTTGGCCATCTGTACTCAACTGTTAAATTTAAGTCGATGCTAGAATCCTGGGGTATTAAATGCATTGGCCCCGGATTAACTTAAGCGCAGCATAGGATGATCACCCATAATTTTGAATAGAAAATGAAGAATCTAATGTCCGATGATAATAGGTCTTGCATTTTACAGGGAAATACAGATAAATGTTATTTTAGTCTCAATGATAAATGTTGTACTTGATTGGATTCAAATGATTTTTCGTCAAGCCCGATAACTCAAAACTCTGTACTCTATGGACTACTTTGTCTCAGGTTGTTAATCGTTTGATCTACGATGGACGCGGATACAGCGGAGGAGGATACTTCCTTCCGTTTGGGAGAGATGTTTGAAAGTTACGAAGAGTTAGAACAAAAGTTAGAACGATTCTCAAAGAGTAGTTTGGTGCATTACTGGAGAAGGGACAGCAGAACCGTTAGCGGGGCTCATATGAAAACCGCTAGACCCATCAGTGAAAGATTGAAATATTATTCTGTCAAGTACGCCTGCATCTATGGCGGACAGAAGTTTCTGCCCAGGGGAGCCGGCAGACGACAATCACAGTCAGTGCAAAATGATATTGCAAACGATTTGGTTGAAAAATAAGATAATTACAAATAGTAATTTTAATGTTAATAGCTGTTTCAATTCCGTAGTTAATTGTTAAGATTTTTTATTTAATTGGTATCCTTTTTTATTTGAAAAATCGTAAGTCGATGTTGCGACTCTTATAAATATAGATAAATTTGAATTATATTTCAGATCTATCAGAACAAATTGTCCTGCGCATATAATGCTGAGAGCCTCGAAGGATGGAAATAAGCTAGAAGTTACCAGTGTGAATAACGAACACAATCACGAAATTTCCGAGGTGAATTTTCACTTTTCTGCTGCATTTTCTAAACAATCTCTTTTATTTATTTAATCATGGTTTGTTTTTTTTTGTTTTAGGAATTATTCAAGAAACTTCCGCAGGAACGCAAACTCTGTGGTGAAATAAAGCAGGAGGTTCAGGATCTCATGCAGTTGCACATAGATCGCAAGAGACTGAAGGAATACGTCCGTTTGCGTACTAACAAAATTCTACGATCGAAAGATCTCTTCAACATTGCTGCGGCTAATAAGATTAAGCGGGAAATCACACCAGAACGAGCTTATCAATTATTCAAGAGAATTCACGATCTCGAAAAGCTGCAGCGTCGGGATAGCAAACGAACTTATTCAGAGTCCGAGGACGAAATCGCACAGACGATAAAGAGGATAAAAAACGAGCAGGAGTCACCGTGGGGCCAAGACGTTAGTTTCTCAAAATACTTTGTTGTACATTAAATTGAATTTTATAAAATAGAATAAATAGTAACAAAAAGTTTTTTTCCCGTTTAGGGATTAACGGTCGAACTGGAAGTGAGCGAAGGAAACGACGGCGAAGAGTCGTACACTGCACAACTGGCCCAGGAAGAAGTCGTCGATGACATCGATACCACCGAAGGAGAATTGTTAAGCGCCAACACGGAGGGCGATATAATAACTGCGAGCGGTGAAATAGTTGGTGAATTGGTGATGGAAGACGGGGATCCTTCGGTGATCGTTGAGTCGATCGTAAACGCTGACGGTTCGGTATTCGTCGATGAGAGAGATTTTAGTAATTATTGCAACAATCATCTTGCACACTCTGTTCACGACAGTCACTCGCCCGTACGGCAAGGTAAGCTTTATCCTTACTGTCGTAATATCCCATTTCGTATAAGAAAATCGATTAATATTTTATTTATTACTTACTATAATTGTTTTATGAATTTGGAACTTGACAGTTTACCTTGAAACTCATAAATACATTTTTTTAAATATGCGCGCGATTTATTAATAATTTTCGGTAAAGTTTTAGATATGGGAACAATCTCACCATCAGTAGAAATTGAAAAGATAACTAAAGCGAATCCGACATCATCGTCGAGCCCGACGAATCAGAGTCGAGCTCTTTCGCCGGAATTGACGATGAACGCAAAGTCGCCGAGTGGTTTGAACGACTCATCGGATTCTAAGATTTGGACATTGAAAGAAGAAGCGATCACCGATAGGGAACGGGACAGCGGAACCGACAATGAAGCGAATGGGGTAAAAGTTGCGAAAAAGTCAGTCGTCGGCGAATCGGAAGCTTCGGAAGTCGTTTTATCCGAGGAAGCTGGGCATCAATTGTTGCAGGAGCAACTGGCGGTTTTGCGTGCCGAACAGGGAAAACTATATCATGAAACGGAAATGCTCAAACTCAAGAAGGACAAGCTCAAGCTTCAAATGAATTGTTACACCAATGAGATACGGAAACAAGAGATGGAGAAGGAGAAATTGCGACTAGAGATAAAATTGCTACAATCGAAAGTCGTGGAGGACGCTAATGACGTATCCCACTACATCTTTGTTCCTTGAAGATCAACGCTGGGATGAAAATAACTTGTAAATAGGGGAGGTGCCGAGAATACTAGGACAATCGGAAGACGAACAATTATCGGTGTATCGCTATTCTTAAAAGCGATGTTTGAGTATCCTGTAATTAAACGACGAATTATTTTCTTGCCGTATTCGAACATTACTACTAAGTTTTGGCAAGACATTGAGCGAAATAAATTATTTTTTAAAATGCTACGTCTTATCTTTTATTCTTGTTAGTTAAGCATTTTTTAAAAATATCCTGTAAACCAAGAGCAGCAAATACTTGGACCGATGATGCACGAAACTTGAATATTTCATACTTTCTACATTTTTCAAAACTTGAGAATATTTTGGCGGGTAACTTGAATCGTTAATCCTCGCGTTTTTGTACACTTTCGGAAGTCTGGAAATATTTTTTTATAAACTTAAGCGGATTCGTCAGGTAAAGAGAAATTCACAGAAAAATCTTAAATCTATATCGCATACTCTTTAACTCAAGTAGAAATATGCCTAAATTATTTGTAGTATTTTCACCTACACCGTTGATATAAAATTTTCGCATCTTACAGCATTCTTATGGCGTATATACAAAATTATGCATTTTACACCATAAATTAGAAGCAAATTTAGAGGCAAAAATCTAAAAATGATATTTCGTTGCGGTAAATAAAGCAATACAACAAAAATTAGAACAATTGTGTACTCAGTTGATGAATACCATTCGACCACAGAACTCGCAGTTTGCAGTAAAAGGACGTTGCCCTCTCGGTAACCGTTACCCGTATCGCTCTGCGCTCAGTGTCGATCCCCTCTCGACCTGGTGAATCTTCCGAATAGCATTTCATTGAATTAAAATAAAATAAAAAACGCATTATCATCTAAGAACGATAATGATTTACGTCTAATAGAAATATATTCAACGCCGATAGTTATAAAATGTAATAAAAAAAATAATGTTCGACCGTGACAGGACTCGAACCTGCAATCTTCGGATTCGAAGTCCGACGCCTTATCCATTAGGCCACACGGTCCGTTGAAGCTAACATTCTAGTAGTGAGATCATACGGATACGCTAATAGGATGTCGGAACGATCTCTTTAGTATACTTGGTTAAATCGTACGAAACATGGGTTGAAAAAAATAAAAAAAGAATTTATAATGCTCGTTGGACGATGTAATTATGTACTTACTAATGTTTTCGAAACGTTTCTTCGTCTTTTTACAGACCATGCCAGTGACTAAACCCGGGAAATACTCATCGATATATCGAGATTAAAAAGCAAACATTTATACAACTTATACTTTATTGTTACTGAATAAATAATTAACGTTGTACTAAGGAATTAAGAAGAATAATTAATAAATTAAGGATAATCAATAATGTTACGAATGATACTAAAATTGTGACAGACGACAAAACGTTCTGTTTCGAAAAATTTTATGGAGCTGACCAAATTGCGCGCGCAATGATATAATCGAATCGGGGGGGGGGGTCGCGTTCTGATCTCCACTTATTCCAGACGACACATATAAATTTTTTATGTTTTTAAAAGTTACAATAGAAGAATTATAAGTTTAACGAGTCGACAACAATTAATTACGCAGTAAAAAAATTTGTTAAATATTTTTCACACATTTTTTTACGTCAATTACGTTCTTACGCATCGAATATCAGAATTAACCTACGTAAGAATTCTTACTTAGGTTAGACACGAGACATATACTGGGTATTTGTGAAATAAAAATGTTTAAACAACCGGTAAAGCTGTGTTTTTCGACACCTTTGAATAATATTGCAGGTGAGTGCGAAAGTGTCATTTATTATTTTATTATAATTATGTAAAAATAAAATGTTTGCTGTCGGAGGTTGTCAGGAAGAAAATTAAATTCTCATCACTTTCAACAAAAATTAGAATCAATAGTAACATATACAGTAAATTTTGAGAAATCGTATGCCTTCAATTATTTTTGAATGAAGTAAATATAACCAAAATGTTTTATGTATTCCAATGAATTTTCTGTTTCAATCTTTTAAAATAAATAAGTTTTGATTAAAAAAAAATTTCCAGCTCTTCTAAGAAACACTCTTTGTTCAGTGAGTGCTGAAGCTACAAAAACAAAGAAATGGGATCTACTGAGCGCAGTTTGCCTCGAGCGTCACCCAATGATAACAAAGCCTATGAACGACATTGAGTCAAAGTTTCAGAAAATGCTCGACGAAATAGAATTTGAGAGAAGTATGAAATCAGATCACGAACTGCGGCTGCAAAAGGAAAAGAAACAATTGGAGTTACAGAAGCAGGGTCTGATCGATGTAGACTTAGATACGGTTGTGGGCCAGACTGCTGAAGACTTGGAGGACGCGGGTGCTGCCGAATTAGATGCGTTTAAATTTGCCCCGAGAGTCACAGAAGCGGATGAGAAAAATATCAAGAATTCCTTGGGAAGGAAACTGGACAAATGTCTAGTTCTATTAGTCGAGCAAAAAGTAGGCAATGACAACTTTTGGTTGCCTCCCCAGGGAAACAGAGTGGATGGGGAAACAATGAGACAGGTATCCACTGAATTAAAAAATTAATTATAAAACGAAGAGTAACAACCACTTTTAGGGATTGCAGTAGAAATAAAACATTACATTTACACGACATAATAAAACAAACCTGTCAAGTAGAACCTTGCAAATCGCTTCCTCGTTACTTTGCATCTTTTGCGAAGCTAGATTTATGAAAAAGTATGTTTATCCATTGTGGCTTCTTCATAGAAGAAGCTTTACAAAAGGTGTAAAATGATGAAGAAGCAGTTTGCAAGGTTCCAATCTCCAGGGTCGTTTAAATTCTGTAAAAGTGCAATTTGGAGCGATTAGACATATTTTAAAAAAAAGTTAATAATATTATAGCACGTTTGTATCGTACATCAGTTTAAAAAAAAAAAATTATTTATCATTGTTCTACTTATTTGTATCTCAATGCAACAGATATTGGCTCGAAAGATAGACATTTACTCAAATTAAAGCTATGACGAACATTAAAAACAAAGTCTTGAATTGAATTTAAATTTAAACAACTTTTTGGATGTTCATATCAAACTCAATGACAAATACACTTGGTAGGAGCTTCATTTAAGCACAAAGTTTTAGCTCGATATCTTTAAAATTGCGCAAGCGACAATGCACATAAATGATATTGAAAAAAAAAAATTCATAACTTCTGGATTCCTTTGTTAATTAAAGGCAAATTCAATACTGAACACCTTGCCGGTGCTTGATTTGTAAGTTGACAACTCGATCGTTAAAAATTTGCGACAGGTATCGTCTTGACTTCCTTTTTACACTTATGCACACAGGTGTACAGGGAATATTTTTTCTAATCATGATTTTTTGATATTTTGGAAGATTCTGAATACATCGACATGAAAATCTTGAAAGAAGCTTCCTCTGTGAGAAGCCGATAGAACAATTTTTCTCCTACTTTTCCAAATATTTGAGAAATAATTTATTTCATGTTATTGAAAGATCGCATAAATGATTCGTAATAATTTTTTGTCAGGCTGCAGAGAGGATACTGAAAGAAACTTGCGGAGACGAATTGGAAGTAAGAATTTACGGTAACGCACCAATGGGTTTCTACAAGTACGCGTATCCAAAATCAGTCAGAGAAAATGGTTCTTATGGTGCCAAAGTGTTCTACTATCTTGCAAAATACATGAAAGGCACCGTGTCGGATACGGTCAGGCATCAATGGCTGGACAGAGAAGAACTTAAAAGTACTACACCCAAGGGAGTGCATAAAAGTGTGTCTATGTTTCTTATTACCGAGTAAAACTGTCATGACAAAAGAAAAAATCGTAAGAATAGTCCGTCATGCACTTTTCATCTCTTAACACAACGATATTGTAAATAGACTCAATAAAAGAAAGAAAAAAAAATTATTAAACATTATTATTTTAAAGGTAATATATATTTACAACAAAGAGATATTTTTATAGATGATCTTCAGACGTTTAGAAACGTCCGCTTCTTTTTCTTCCGGTGTACTTGGTATTTTCTCGCGTATCCTTGCCCTGCCTTCGCCTTCTCTCTTTCTTCTCCAAAATCCATTCTCGACTCTTTTTCAAAGGCTTTCCCCTGGCCTTTTTCAATTGTTCTCTAGCAAATCGATAATATGTTATGAAATAAAGAAATTTTAATTAAAATCAATGCGAAAATGGATGGACAGTTACCGTTTAGCCGTATAATTAACGGTTGAGCTATCGTGATCTGTACCCAGAGCCTTGGGCAACGGCATTGCTCCACCAGTCATAAGAACCAGAAAAAATTTCTTTGCTTTCGTACTGTTGGGAAAATCCACGACTACACCACCGTAAAAACCGGCTTTGGTAGCTTGAGTCGTGATCAATTCTATCTGTTCGCTGTTCTCTGGATAGAACTGAAAAACTGCTCTGGCGCTTCGCGAGAGACACGCGAATAATGTCGAAAAAAATGTGTGCAAGCGTTTCACGGGATTATGAGATGTTTTGTCGGCATTACAGAGCCATTGAAGAGCCGAGATGCTGACCGCACCGTCGAAAGTTCCGGCTTTGAAGGGCATTCCCTGCCCCATGTCATTCAGTATCAAATCTCCTTCGACCTCACGCTCCACTGCAACGTCTTAAGGAAAATTCGTGGATTTGTGTAATACCGTTAAAATTACATAAAAAATTTTCAATTTCTATTAAATCGTTGAATATCCTTTAAAATGGATCTCTCGTTTATTTAATTTCTGTTAATTAAATTCGTACTCAGCATCGCAGAGGAAATATCAGCTCCGACCCATATATGACCCTGTTCTTCTAAAACACTACCGCTCAGTCCAGAGCCACAGCCGATATCTAAAAGAAAGCAGGGAACATCCTCGGGTAGCAAAAGCAGTTCGATCGCACGCTCGCACATCTGTACCTGGATATCCATCATCCTAGAGCTGAAAGATGATAAACATTCAAATATATGAGAAAACTGATAATTGGTTTTAAAACAATGTTGATCGACAACAATCAATTAATAATCATGGTGAATATTTATTTTTATTCTACACCGGCGGACCGATCCAACCCTGATGATACGCTTATGCACAAATCCAACCAAAATTGACCAAAATTGGTTGATTTCTGGATACGCTTGAGCACTATCCAGCCCATCGACGTTGAATCAATCTGCCGATATATCGTTATTGGTTATCGGATGGTGTGCAACAATATAATTTTAACTTAATCGTATATCGCACTTATATTATTCGGTAAATAAAGTAATTTTTTTGTAAAAGAACTTTTTGTATTTAACAGTAAAAATTCTACGTACTTCTGAGTGTATTTCCTAGCTTCTTGTTCATTATAAAACTGCAAAAATAATAAGAAATTATTAATAAATTGTAGAAAAGAGGTTATAAACATTTACGCAAAGATTGAACTGTGATTAAACGTATCATTGACTCTCACCACTTCTGGCGGTGCAAGATGCTCCGGTCTTCTTGACATTTTAAATATATTTTCGTAACAAATATGCACATGAAACACTTCGGAGCACAGTACACGTGTTTTCACGCGAGGTTAGTGTTGACAATTGTTGATTGATTCGATGTGCTCGTGTGCTTTGTTTTTCTAACAAGCCATTGCCCCCTACAGTGATATTCGTACACTATAAATTATAAATTTTGCATTTGCACGATTTTTTAAAGACGAATAAATTATATTAATTCACGTCACAAAGATGTGAAAAAAAATGTCTCGTGTATCCATTGGAATTAGCTGTTCGTCGAGTAAACGATCAATACTCTTGTACACTACTCTTAAGGGACTTTTAAAAAATGATCTAGTTGATTCCTGCATCCTAGACGAAGGAATTAGAGTCGCCGTTGACTGCGCTGGCATCGGGATCGTTGCTTTTCCGCGCGGCAATGGGTGTTGTGCTGTTGGTTTTTAGCTGATCGGTACGGATTGAGAAAAATTCGTTTACATGACGTAAATCGAGGCAACATGTTTGTGAAAAATTTTCAAAATGATTTCTACAACGTGATACAGGGAAAGGTGAGTCTCTTTATTAAAAATTTTATTTTAATTGTTGTAAATATTATTTTATTATATCAATCTCGGCGTTAAGGTTATTCAGGAGTCTCGATAGGGTTTCGAACGGGATTACATCTTTTCACTCCATCTTAAACAAAAACAATCTCATTCTTGTTGTCATTATCTTCACACTTTGTTTAATAATCTCGTTACTCGTCTAATCGTTGTTCAATTTCCCAGTTTTAGCCACTTTTTTCAGACCTCGTTTTTTTTTAAATATTTCAAACAATTGTTTTTCCGTATCTGTCTGTTAGTTAACAAATTTACAATAATATTATCCGCGTGTACATTATTTTATTAATTCACTGTTAAAATAACAACGATATATCTTAACTCGATGGAATTATATTTCTTTTTTTTCTCTCATCAGTGATAGGGTTAACCAAGGGAGTTTTAGGACGATTAAATTAGATTTAGATTTATGACGTTGATAATTGTAGTGACAAAATCAATTTGCTCTTTAAAAAAGACATCTGACTGCCTTTTTATTGATCGTCAATAACTAATTATTCGTTGAATTGTCGAGTCACTGCCACAGTCTTGCAGACTATTGATATTTGTTAATGAACTTGTCATGAAGAGTCGTCTATGAATTATTTAGTTATTAGACTTATTTGAGAGGGTGACGAATGCTCACAGATTATATTCGCTTAATTTTTCTTCTTTTTTTCTTAGCTCATTATCACTTTCCCAATTGTTGAATCTTTTTGTTTACCGTCTTGCGGATCTTAGTTATTTTTATCAATTAATTGTTGTGCAAAGTTATTCGACCCTGCGACATTTTTGTAAACGCAAATTTGACGCGCTTATTAAACAATGACAATGTTGCCAAGTACAGGAATACTTTATCGCAAGTTTCTTTGCTGAATTAATGTTATGAACAGAAAAGAAGAAAGAAGATTATACAATCTCAAACCATTCCTTGGAATTTTACATAGAATTAACTTAGTTAAAACCTTTTACTCTGTTTGTTTGCATAGACTAATTGTTAACATTAACCGTTATCTTGTGCGAGATGATATTTCTTCTAACACAACTGTTATTATAGAATTGTCTGTTGCTGGTGAATTTTGACATCGATGCTATCTGTGCGTGCAAGATACTGCAGTACCTATTTAAAAATGACAATATGGTATACACCCTTGTGCCGGTGCAGGGAGTCGAGGATATGGTAGAATCGTACAAGGAAAATGCAGAAGAGGTAATTGAGTACGGAGAAGTCGAGGTTTCCGTCAATTTCTAATTATATTAATAAATTTGTTTGTAGGCTCGGTACATAATAATGGTGAACTGTGGGGGCACGATGGACCTCGTAGAGGTCCTGGAACCCTCTGAAGAAACAGTATTTTTTATTATCGACAGTCACAGACCTTACGATCTCTGCAATATTTATTCGGAGAATCAAGTACAGATACTCAGCAAACTTGACAGCGAAGAAGAAATACCGGAATACCACGATGTTTTTAAAGATGATACGGTGAAGAGATTTTTCGATACGATTTAACTTGTAAATTCTGTGTCGACCTTCGTAAATATGATTTTAAATCATTGACTTTAGTCCGACGAAGAGGATGCTGACGAGGGATTGGACGAGGACGGTGAATCACGGCAGGCAAAGCGGCGGAGGTTGAACGAGGAAGACATTATGAAGAGGCGAGAAAGACGGCAGTGGGAGGAAAAGAAAAGAACAATATTATTCAATTACCAGCAGTATAGCTACTATGGAAAATCTGTACGTGAGAATCGATCAAAATGTTTATTAGAACTTACAGCATCCGATTTTTTTCTCTATCAACCGCACGCGATTATCATTCTTGTGTTATTCGTAGAGCGCGGTATCGATGTTCGAATTGGCCTGGAAGATGTCCAAAGACTGTCTAGATATGGCTTGGTGGGCTATAATAGGCGCTACCGAACAATCGATTCTCAACAAAGTTGAGACGAGAGTGAGCGTTCTCGAAGCCGGTAGTTTGCAGGGTCACGTATCTCGATTGAACGAAAGGCAAGGCGTCGACGCGGAAGAGCAGCAGCAAAGCGCCGTTAAAGTCACCTACGACAGAGAGTACGCTTTAAGTTTCAACGAAGATATTCCGCTTTAACTTGCTATTCTCGAAACGCTTAAGCATTAATATTCTCTATTAATTTTTTTATTCCTAATGATTTCTAATTGTTTAACTCTTGATACAGAAAATTAGCAAAATAACTAATTCGCTTAATTTTTTTGGTAGCCTTCAATTAGCTCTCTACCGTCACTGGACCGTCGAAGCGAGTTTAAAGCACTCTATGACGACTGCGGTCTCGTTACGTCTCTGGTCTCTTCGTGGTGAAAAACGTCTCAAAGAACTCCTCGCGGAAATGGGATTGCCACTGGCGCAGTCGAGACAAAGATTCTCAGCGATGGATCTTAATCTTAGAAAGGAATTTCGAGAAATGGTGGAAAAACTCGCGACTAAATATAACGTAGATAGCATCGTAGGTGCGAGTTTCACACTGCAGTACGGGTTTCGCTTCAAGTATTGCGCGGCGGATGTCGTCTACGCGATGCTGGCGCTTCTCGATTCATCCGTAAGTTATTATGAATTTATGTTTTTATACAAATCCAATATGGGTACGATTAAAAAAAAAAAATGCAAAGTAGAACCTTGCACGTTGCTTCCTCATTATTTTTCACCTTTGACAAAGTCACTTCAACGAGGCAGTACGCCGATCGATTTTGACTTCCTCGTAGAGGAAACTTTCTCAAAGATGGAAAATAATAACATAATTAAGTAAAATAACACTTTGATGCGTCAGACGTTGCGGAAGTAAATTGAAAAATTATAATTGTTACGTACAAAATCTGAATCCTCTTCATGATGTTCACCAAATTGAACATATAATACCGCATCGTTAGTTATTTTATGTACAAAATTGGAGTTTAACCGATTAAAATTTATGTGAGTTGGTGCGACAACGTGAATTTTTCGAAAAATAAAACATTCGATACAATCCGAAACTTTTTTTTAAAGATTCGGCTCAGATTTAACTCCGAACGTTCTTGATCATTATTCTAATTGTAAAGAATTATTGAGCTGAATAGCTAAAAATGTACGAATACAGGGACTACTGACATTTTTTACAAAACTTAAATTCACAAATGAATTCATCGATGTAAATTATACCGAACAAAGAGACGTTTCTGTTTCTTAACTCGTGTGTCAAATGTCGGTTCGATCGGTTTAGTACACACGACAGGTTGAATTTTTAAACGTCTTGAGCACTCGCATCCATCCGAACATTTTTTCCTAAACGATCTTTCTCGACCTTATACATCATTTTGAGTACACATGAAAATCTCAAAATATTTGTTTCATGAAAAAAAAGCTTTCTCTACGAGGAAGCAAAAGAAAACGCTCTCAGCTCATAGGCATAAATACTTCGCATGACTTTTTTAAATAAATGATGAGAAAGCAGAAGAAAATGTACAAGTGAAAGTAGCGGAAGGTGTGCTCGTCTTTCATTTCGATGAATTATTTATTCAATTAATTTTTATTACAGACAAAAGACAGACACCCACAGCACTGTTTTCTTGACGCTTTGGATTGTCTTTCGAGAATGAAGAAGGAAGTCCTCGAGACAGGAATCGATCGTGCGAAATTAATGCTCAATAATATCTACAAAACGGCGCAGGGTATTTTGGAGATGAAACAAGTAATGAATACGGGTTCGCTTCTTTACGTGATGCTTCCGGAGGGTACTCTGGACAGCCGGCTGTTCGCGCATCCCCATCCTCTGACGATGTTAGCACAATTCGTACTGCGGGCTTACGTGGACTCGTCGAGAAACAGACGCGCTCCTACCTGGCCTTTGGTCGCCACGGCGGTTTTTAATCCCGAGGACGGCATGTGTCTCGTAGTCGGCGTACCACCCATTTGCGAAGATCCGCCTAGAAGGTAACTGCAGAAAAAAATTTAGTACCCAGTTTTAATTTAAAAAATCGAATTTCATTTAAAACTTGCCGGTTTTTGCTTTCAGCTTATTCGGCAAGGCCTTTGAAAAGGCCGCGGAGACTACAAATTGTCACGTTGAACCAGATTATTTCGACACGACGAGTAAGTTTTGTAATTTCATTAGAAATTTCATAATTTATTGACAAAGTTCACTGTTTTATTGACGAATTCTATTGAATATTATTTACATGTGTTTGTAGTTATAAGACTGAAGATCGAGGAACGAGGAAAGTTCTTCGACGCCTTGGCAGCCCTGCTCGACGGAGTTTAATGTGGCTCATCACCTTTTTTTGTGCCCCGTGTCTCGAAAAGAAGAATCTTTTCTGCAAACCGAACCGTAGTTGAAATTCTAGTTTTTTCACGACGAGTATAAGTAGCTAGTAATAAGCGTCGTGAAACGCGATGAAAAGCGACGTAGTTTTATAAGCGATTTAGTTATTTTTTTAATTTATCGGACCAACCACCTAACTTTACAATCGAAATGCAACACTTTACATCGAATGTTTTGTACGATACTGGTTTATTGTGCGCGCACACAACTGACATGTACATACGCGAAGCGAAAAAGAAATAGTCCTTTTTAAGTACCAGCGACGAGTTAAGCTTTAACTTTCCGTTTATAATGTTTTCTTTTTTTTCTTTTTAATTAATTATTGTACAATTGTATAAAGTAACGTTCAAGCGTTTGCTAATTGAACTCGCACGAAAATCGCACTATTCGCCACATCCCTTTTTCTTATCAATGTCCATTTGATCAACTAACGATGCACGAGTACGAATATTTAAGGTGGATAAAGTAGTAAAGTCTTTCTCTTAAGAATCATTATACGATGATACGATTGTTAAAAAAAAGTCGAGACGTTCCAACGGCGCTAACGCGATCTCAACCGTTTTGACGATTATGATATTTTTTATTCCCTGTGATAGGAAAATAACGTGAAGAGGTCCTCAATCGTGCGAGGAACATTGTTAATGAAATTTTGAATTGTTTGTCGCCAATGACGTTATTGTAAATATTACTGACCTACCTTTAAGAGTGATATTAGATCTAAGACATGCATCATCGACCATATGACTTATTTTTGTTTTGTAAAAAAAAATAATAATAATTCATTCTCACAAATTAAACATAAGCGACGTATGTGAACCCGATATGGGCAGTTTCTAATTTTCTAATAACTTTTTCCATTTGGAGTTGCAATTTTTGCACACAAATTATCATCTGTTTAAAACATTTCATGCTCAAAGCGATAAGAAGAATAGATCTTGCCCACTCTTGTAGAGAAAAATAGATCGATAATAAATTAATTTCATTGATTAAACTTGAAGAAGCCACGATTTACTTTCCTACTTATCTCGAACTTCATTTTAGGATGTCTGGATGTTGGTTCTCGCACAATGCACAGCTTAATGGCTAATCTTATTAGGTTTTTGTTGTTTTAATTACCTATAATACATGTCTTTGGGTTTATTCCTAAACATCTATGCAAATACAACATTTTTTTTACACTCCTCGTCGACGTTTCTTGCGGATTGTCATCTTAGGAAGAAGATATCTTCTCAACGTTTTTCGTCGTTCGGTGGGCAGCTGCGATTTTGTTAGTCGGCATTTTATCTTTTATGAAACCTTCGACGAATTGCTGAACCGAGTCAACCGTAATCTCAGCACCATCCTCCATCACCGCGTAAACTCCTCGCGGTATGTCGATCGCTGTCAAAAGTGGCACGGCATCGTCGAGTCCAACGAATTCACGCAGGATTTCCGACGTCTCGCACTACAAAAACAAAAATATTTTATATTAATTTCTACTTGTTTTGGTGGAACAAAATTTGTATTGTTAAATTAGGGAATTCTATTTCTTTGATAAAATTCAATGAATTGTTTTATTTATCGTACAAATTGTTTCATTTGACAATTTATAGGATTGAAACTTACATCCAGACCAATGTAGAATTGTAGGTTGCCATCAGGATCATCGTAATTCGGGTCGTAATCCGGTCTATCTCGTCTGTACGATTCAGCTGCAGGCAACAGGACGCTCTCGCCGAATTGAATTTCGCAATCTTCACCCTCTGATAATTCAAGAGTGTTGGTATAATATAATTCCTTCGCGGTATAAATCAACAGTGTTTACCTCTGAGTCTGTACTTACCGACGAAAAGGATTATTGCCGGCGCATCGTGCAAGGACGTCGCATATTTTTCCGTCAGGATGTTCACCAGTCTGGTGGTCCATGGAAAATTCTTAAAGAAATACGATGAGAGCGTTAAAAACCTTACTAACTTTATACATAATTTGTGTGTTTAAGATTATTTAATATTTTATTATAATAAGTAAAACTACGAAAGAGCTATATCTTTTTTTTCCCTGTTATCTCACTGGCGCAACAATTGTTTCAATTTACCAGGCCCTCGGGGTCTTCAAGAAGTTCGGCGCGACCTTCGAGCGTGATTATGTTGTCTCGAGGATCGAGGATAACCAGAGTAGGTATAGCTTGAACGTCAAGTGCTGTCGCTAGTTTTTGTCTCCTCTCTTCCTGAACGAAGGGTATCCTCAACCAAGGCATGTTCTCGATGTACGCATTATACGACTCCTCGCTCCTAGAAAGTCAAAGACGTAATAATAAATTGTCAAAAACAAAAAAAAAAAAACGTATCTTCATCACATAATATTCCTAAAAATCATTAAAACATTCGTTCGTGCGTTATCATAAGTTCGTTCCCGTATTTCCAGGCACCAGAACCGCTGTGTCTAAGGGTTGTCAGCCACCCTTGCGTGCAATCTCGTTGTGACTGCGCACGTGTCATTAATTACGCTCCACTTTCCCTTTCTCTAATTAAACCCTAGACGGATAATCACGATTGCTGTAACAGCATTCGTTCCCGAGAATATTTCAAGCCATCCACATATTCTAGCTCGACAGCACAGCCACCATCGTAATTTTTATCGAACGATTACTAAAATCAACTCGTAGATCTGTGATATGACTTTTGTCTTGCTGAATATAGTGTACGTCATCGTTAAAATAAATTCTCACGAGACTTAACTTGAATGCGTCGATAGCAAAGGTATAATGTTACGGATTTTTAACTCTTCTTTTAATTATCGTCGTGCCAGCATCGGAGATTCGCTTTGCGCTTGGTTCTATGGCTATAAAATTACTTTTCGACGTCTAATGCATCGCTACGATCTTATCCGATTGAAAATAGTTCACTGATGGCGAATTTTTATTAGAAATCTCAATGAATAATGAAAAACCGAAAAAATGTAGTTTTTTGAGAATTTGTAATAGATTTTATTGATTCTTCAGTAAATTTTTTTAGCGAGTTCGTTACCACCGGCAGAAAATACATTGAAACCCCAAGTTTTTATCATAAACTTAAAAATTCTTAACAAAAAACGAAAGAAATACGCAAAACATGACTTTTTCTCTTCATTTATTAGCTAAAAATTCGATCGAAATTGCTTAACATTAAGTAATGATTGAAATAATAACAATTTACCATTACTATTATGATTGTATTAATAGTTGAATATCAAACAACGCCACAATTTATTATTCTAGATAGAAATAAGAAAAGAAGTCGAATAATAGAATTCATAGAAATCATGGCGCACTAAATAATAACGTTTCGATAATTCGAGCAATAAAAAATGTTCGATGCTGTTCGTTACTGAGCTGATAAGCCTGTTCTGGTTTAAAACTCGGATTTCATACGATAGAACGACAGTGCCAAAAACACGATACGTTATCTCGTGTATATTTTGGTTTCAATCTTCTTGTCTATCGGAATTTTTTAAAGCAGGGTCAGCAGGAATAAAAGAATCTGCATCAACGAGATACGAGTTCCCGTGACCACAAGTGATTATCGTAGCTCGTTTCAAGTCGATTTACAACCCCTGGTGCTGATTGCACGATAGTGATATCGCGATATGAGAAAGCTAGAGCTGTGACTTTCGTAGAAGATGCGACACTATATTCAGCGTAAATAATACGAGAGTCACGCACGTGCACTTTAATCTAAACTATATTGTATGTGTATGTACGATATATAGCAATATTATGGTGGGCGAGAGGGCGTTTATATATTATTCGGAGTCACGCCAAGAAGATAAGCCGGGTCTGCCTACTCCGGCACGTGGAGACTCATGTGCACCAGCAAACTATGTACGGTCCTCAGCCTCTCTCGGATACTCTCTGGCTCCTCTCTTTCCGCAGAAACTTTCTTGGGCGCACCCTCAGCCTATGGCCGGTGGCGGAGGGGTGGTTTGATGCTCGCTGGATAGTGCATCGATTTTCCATAAAGCTTTATGAAAGCCATTCGGATTCTGGGCTCTCTTCGTGAAGCGGTATTGCTCCTGCTGCTACGTTCCAACCGAGAGCTCCAAAGCACCCCCGCAGCCATTGTATATATATATATATATAGCTTTTCTGTTATGCTGTAACGACGCGACTTTCAAGGACCGGCAGTTTACCTTTATTCGCATCTTTTTTTTCCGTTACATTCCTTTTTTTCCCTCCTATTACTTCCTTCTTAGCTTTACTAGTTGCGCGCAACTTGCCAATGCTCTTAGATACAGTAAATTGACCGTAGACGTTTGCGTGTGTCCCAATAATTAGAATTAGTTTGCTTGGTGGCTCTCTGCATATTTGTTTCCGTACCACTGCGATCTGCAATACTAGTTGTATATCACGTAACGAGAACTGGTATCTCCTTCCCCGTCTCTCTCTCTCTCTCTCTCTCCCTCCCACCTTACTTTCTTTCTCTCTTTACTGTACAACGTTGATTTTGCTTAATCTCGTTACGGATTTTCTCGTGTAGAGAGAGAGCTTAATGGTATGTGCACACACCAACGCACGCATACAACGTCACGGTACATTTTACTAATAGCCCATAGATGTGGGACCGCTAACTCCTACCGACTATACTGTTGCACGTCTCGCTTACCGTCGCTCGTAGACTTCCGCTTGAGAGGACGTTGATTCAGTGTACCGCACTCTGCAAACTATGCCGGTGAGTTTGTTTCACGTTACTCGGTTACATATTGTGTACACTCGACATTTGTGGAGTACAGACCTTCTTCTCACGAGATTAATGTATATGTACTATGTGCCGAGACTGATAAGACTACTGAGTTAGGGGATGCTTACACGCTCTTATCGAACAACGCATACTAAATTAAATTAAATTACTAAAGAAGAAAATAAATTCGACAAAATTAAACTTTAAATCACTTTATCAACAATAAGTAACGAACATATTATTATTCTTTGTTAAGACTGTTAATGGATTTTTGGATTTTAAGGTATTAAAAGTTAAAATGTTGTTTTTCCAACGGTGGAACTTATAAAGTGTTCGAAGGTTTGTTGAACAGAAATAAATTCGGCAAAGTTACACTTTGAGTCACTTTATCAACAATATGTAGCAAACATATTATTCTTTGTAACAATTATTAATGAATTTTGGGATTTTAAGCTATTGAAAGTTAAAATGTCATTTTTCTATCGGCGGAATTTATAAACAATTAAAAGATTTGTTAAACAGAAATAAATTCGGCAAAGTTATACTTTAAATTACGTTATCAACAATATGTAACGAACATATTATTATTCTTTGTAAAGACTGTTAGTGAATTTTATGATTTTGAGGTATCGAAAGTTAAAATGTTATTTTTCTATCGGTGGGACTTATTAAGCGCTGAAAAATTTGTCAAACAGAAATAAATTATTTTCATCAGTGATGCTTATTCGCTGCGTGCAATATGATGCTGATGACTAAATAAAACTTTATATACAATATATAGGTGAATAGGATTAGAGCGCCTATGATGGGCGGAATTTGAATTTTTTGCAGGCAGTGACAATAATTATTTTCTAATGCATTGTAATGAAAAAGTCGCAGAAGGAAAATTTTAATTATTGCGTGTAATCGTATAAAAATGTTTTCCTTTACACAGTTTCAAAAATGTATTTTCATGTGTTCTAGAAATCGACCTGTGAACGCAAACAGCGTAATATATGGACACCGTATTTATATTTTTACAAAAAAAAAAACGAAGTAAATTTATCCATTGCGATTATATATTTATCGTTCGATTGATCCAAATTCCGTTCGCAGGACAAGGCTCATTGCTCGTCAGAGGGACGTTAACCTTAAGGTGATGTGGAATCTGTATGGGTACAAGAGAGATAGAACTAACCGTGCGATCTCGAAATTTTCCGCTACGATTGATCTGTCGGATTAAAGATGAGAACTTCGCCCTGCAGCATTGTTAAGCTGAGGGCATCGTTCTCGATTTTTATCTGACAAATTAACCGTGACAGACCATTTTTTCTTACAAGTTTTAAGAGAGGTTTTCAGACAGAGCACGACCTCTCGGTCTGTAACAAAAACTATCATGCGAGTTTCTCAAACATGTAGTCAGTCGACCCTACTTTTTGTTTGTTTTTCATCGAGTGAATACATTTTTCTTTGCATCGATCGAGACCTCAAAGGTAGTGATTTTTTACGAATGCGATTCACCGCACAGTTATTGCGTTAATTACACTTACAGTTTAGTTTTGATTCTCTTTGTATCTCTTGCCCTCGATGGGTCTCCTATACACGATACTATGTTTGGTGCGTGTACAGTTTTGCTGTGTCAAGTTTCGCGCGTGTTCAGTTTTGTGTGTCGAATTAATGCTGCGTTTCGTTATGTTGCGTCGAGCTTGGTACGTGTCAATTTTACTCCGTCAAGTTAATGCGGCATAGAATTATAAGTTGCGTACAATCGTGCGAAACGATATCAGGCCGCATGGACGATAAAGGGCATTGAAATTTGACAGTCACAAAATATAGCATCCCGACTAGACAATGAAACATTTTCCGAACTTAATCTGATACCAAGCCTGACGCTTTTACATCCGTAAGGTTCACTAAGGTCTCTTGCCACTTGCCTCTCCGCACGAAACGAATATCGAATGATTTTGCGTGATGTTCGATACATCACAAACTACTCGCCTCTATAAATGGATTTGATAAAATGAAAGTTCTTGTCCGTCAATTCGTACTGTAAAATTTGATTAGAAATCCGGTGAATAGATTTAACTTTCTGGCAAAGAGGCCCGAGGCCAATATCGGAAGCCTTGCATGACGCAGAGCCGAACTTATCTATTCGCGGGTTTCATCGTTCTTTTCATTCCTCCCTAGCAAGACGAGGTTTTCCTTTCTACTCATATATAAGGAAAGTCGTAAAAAACGAGGGAGAACTTGCGCCCGCGTAATCAGCAATTCCCCATCGAGGGAGCGCGCGCACTAGCGATTTTCTACCCCTTGTATTACCCGGAAAGGAGTTTGCGACTGAGTCTCTATACTTGATACTTGCCTCGCGCAAGTCCTTATACCGACTGCCCTTGGACCCCTCGAAGCTCGGCCATTATCCGCGAAGAACGCGTTCGCCTGCGCTTTTTCCCTTTCTACGGGGAATGCGTACAGAAACCTTACTCTCTCCTGCTCTTCCACTTTCACCGTTCAACCTCTTGCCAACCCGAGTATCCCTCACTGGGCATTCTTCTCGCTACTGCTCGATCTCGTGAAATCGAGATGATTACCGACGGGGAAAGACGCAGAATTAAAGCCGGGTAATCCAACATCAGCGGTTTTTACTTTTTCGACTATAGATTTTCTTCTAAACCCCCTGCTAAGTATGACAAGACCAGGCAATATAAGGAAAAATCAATAAATTGCCACCTTGCCTCTAGCGATATAAAAAATGATTTTTTTTCAGAGGGGATCTTTCCAATCTTTCAGTATAAAAGTTATACGTCATACGATTTTGAAGCGCATTTCAGTTATTATCGTTACCATGAAATACAAATTTATCGTTCATTTATTTATTTATTTTTAAACTAAATAAATTGTAAGGTAAATAATAAATAATTAACTGTTTTAAAGTAACGAAAAGTAGCTATTGTGTATTTTTGCAAAGTTGTCAAAGAAGCGCGCCAGAATTTTTAGTTAAAGTATGGAACCATTTAAAATGAATTATAAATATCTTAAAAATATATTTGATGACGCTAAGAACGTAGTCTGTGTGTGAATCGCAAGAAACTTACGAGTCGATTGACTGGTAAGACAAAGGAAATTCACAGTGCAATTTTCGAAGCAAGAATTAAATTTAAGATAGTTGGAGGAGATAACATTTTTTTCGCCGACTGTAGTCTGCTGTTCATTTAGCCAGTGAGTCAGTAAAGGACTTGCTCACGTTATCGACTAGCATCACGTGTACCTCCACCCAGACTCTTCCTTCTTCGTATACTCTTTATCTTCTTTTTCTATCTGAACGGTCTTTGTTGGTTCACGTTATAGTATGTACGGAGCTTTTCAACCTCGTCCGCCGTTCTTTTTCAAGACCCGTGTCGCCGTACATCTCTCTCGTCCTGCATACCAAATTATTCGGGACTATTAGGCCATACCACACGTAGTATCGAGACTCACGAACGAAGCTTTTTCAACGAGACGACGTCCTAAGAGACGAGTTACCTCTCCTGCGTGTACGATTTTGCTGCTACGAGCAGTATATGCAAAGAAGGAACTAAGCCTTATCTTGGTCCTTTTAATTAGGTCTTCGAATCACTGTATATTTAATCAGACTTACAGATGTAACTTTACAAATAAATTGTTCTGTTTCATTATTTTAATACAATAATTTCATCATAAATTCAATATTATAATTTCAATATAAAACTTAAATACAATTTAATCAATTATATATTGCAAATGTCATGACTTATGTTGGTTCAGAGATCAATGTTTAGTAGAAATAAATAATTCAAAATTTAAGTGTGACTCGCAGCACGATATATAAAGCCACGCATTGGTCCTGATTCATGCGTGAGAGTTGAGAATGCGAATCGCCACCTGACGATTAATTATGTATCGTAAATTTCATGACTAATGCTGATTTTGAGGTCAATGCTTAGTAGAAATAAATAATTGAAAGCTCAAGCGTGACTCACAGCACGATATATAAAGCAACGCAGTGGTCCTGATTCATACGCGAGAGGTGAGAATGCGAATCGCCACCTAACGATGTGTGAGCAAGTGAGGACCCTTAACCAGTATCGTCACGAGTCATCTCGTGGAGTGGATACGTAGCTTGGATTATAGTAGCTCAGATGTCATGAGCGACAGTTCGTGTGTGTTTTTGTTAATTTTTCGTATATACATTAAAACTTTGTGAAGTGAATTAGTAAACATATATACTAATTCAAAAATTAATATGAATAATCACTTGACAAACGTGTGAAACTAATATTGTACATGTAGAACGAGTGTTTGTGTCACTAAGTTTTTACTGGCAGTGGTCATACGTAAGTCAGTTTTTATGTCCCAGACTAAGAGATAATATCTTTTTATCAGTCTGCGAACAAAAAATAAACTTTTATTTTTTTTTTATCTCAGGTAAAGGACCAAAAGGAATTGGCGTTTTGGTTTTGACTCCAATACCAAAACATTATTTTATATCGAAGGCAGACACGAAATTTCACTGCGGTCAGTAGCTTTTTCGAAAAGATATTGTGTTTACGAGATCCAGAGAGACAGATAGAAGTGAGTGAGTCCTCTTTTTTAAATCTAGGACACTCAAAATATGTATTTACTAGTGGTCGATTTTTTTTCCGATTACAATACTCCCTTTACATACCTCGTATGTGATAAGAAAGTAAAAATGTTTTAACAAATTGGTAATATTTAATTAATATTCAACCATCATAAATTCATAATGTAACTCATCGTCATACATAACTATCAATAAGAAATAATTTAACAATTGAATTTCGTTTCTATCATATTCGTCACATTTATGACAATTTGGTAATAAACTGTAAATAAAACTAAAATGTGTATCTTACCTGTCAGAGCTGACGAATATGACCTCGAAATTGTGCCCTCTCTCGCGAATTCGTTGATAAGTGTCAACCAATTGTGGTGTGAAAGCTTTGCATGGTGGACACTGAAAAAAATGTCAAGAGACACAATAATTATATTACGCACCGTTTACGTTTCATTACACTGCTAATGAATTTTCAAAAGAATATATATTATGGCGAACGAGAAAAAGGAATTTCACAAATTCCAATTTCACCGTGCATTCGACCGCGAGAATGCGATCATAATTTTTTTTTCTTCACACTTCGCTGGCAGGCTGAACGGTGGAAAGGCACGAGGGGTGGTTGTCGCGAACCATCCGTATAGCATCCCTGTACGACGATCGTCGTCCAGAGGATGCCAGACATTGCGCTGACCAGCCGTTCATCCGGAAATCCGGCCACGTACGTGGAATAATTTACGAGCCAGCGAACTCTAGGTGAGTGCCTCGGATTCACAACCCGTTTTAGGATGCGTGAGCAACGTTTTTCACGCAGCTCTTACTACCCCTTCGTTTCGCTAAAGTCGGCGGAAGAACACGCCGCATTACACTTATCTTCCACCTACTCTTTTCGTTTGATGTATACATTTTTTACATAAAAAAAACCTGGTCTACATGTATTTTATTTATTATTCTTATTGTTACATTCGTAGGTGTAACGGAAAGTTAAAAACTTGGTTAGAATTAAAGGAATATTAATTATTAAGCTTCGTACTGTTGGTACAAATGTTGGGTTGTTTATTTTTTTTTCAGGTATATCAATCTCCAGAATAATCGAACAGGAAATCAAATATATGGTTGATTGCGCAGAACTAATTTACGAACGCGAAAGGTTTATACTTGGTCGGGTATTATTCGTAGTTTACAACAGTACTCAAATATGCTCGAGTTGTTCGAAGCTATAATTGCTATATTGACAGGTTTCAAGTGCGCTCGAGTTCTTTTTTTTATTCTCCTCGGTACTTTTTCTTTCTTATATCACCCCTTTTATCCGTTGAGAATAATTTTAATTGGCAGCGTAATTTCCCTCTTCTATTTCACGATTGTACTAAAATATGCTCGAGTTGTTATTCGATGCTAAATTTAGGGGATGCCGCAACGAGGCGAAGGCGTTTTCTGATGAGCATTGAAATGATATATATATAAATGTATATCTATATTAAAGCCATTATCTCTCATTCTTGCTGTCCTTGGTCTTTCCGGGTTTACCCTCTTCCAATCTTGCTTGTCCTTTCACCCTCTTAATCCTTTTCCATTCCCACCCTACAGAATATATCTCTATCTCTTTGTCTCTCACGCATTACATACATCATACTACTATTCCTCGTTGTATTTCATTCCCTCCATGAACTTTTCTCATTATTCCATCTCGACTTTAATAAGGAATTGAGAGCTGAACCTCAGCTCTCTCCATCTCTCGAGAACGACCGGTCGAGAGACGTGAGATTCTCGTTGCTTAGACATCGAGTATTCGATGGAGAATCGCGAAGAATGCTGTCGTAAAAACGAATAGCTGTCGGTATATCTACTGAAAATGATAATCATCGCAAAGGTAAATATTTTGTTGTCCTTTTCTCGAATCACTCCTGGTCGTTGAAATCACTCTTCAACGAATACTCTTCTTTTTCTACTGCACGAGTTCCCTTTTCAGTTATCTTCTGTGCTCTCGATCTTCATTTTCCTTTATTTTTTCTTTGCATTTCTATCTTCCAGAGTTTGCCTCTTAGCGACAGGGCTACAGTGCTTTACTTGTCGTTGGGTGGCTCTTCAGACTTCTATGTCGTCACTTAATCTACAATTCTCTTTCCACTTTTCGCTGCTTTGGAATGTCAACTATTTTGTACTCCTTAGAAAAATGGAGAATTAAAGAAAAAGTGAGCGAAGACGACAAAAGTACAAACTACTTTTGTTTATCTTCGTCATTTTTTGATAATTATTAATTTTTGCGTACCTAAACCATTCAAAACAACAATTGCAACCATTTTTACATAAAATAACAATTCAAATTACTCTTCCGATCAAAGAATTGTAAATATATTTTCCAAAATCCTATAACCTTTTCATATTCCTAAAACAATAACTATACTAAATTATTTTTAATTGTTTCAGAATGAAAAAGCTTTACCGTCTTGGCATATTTACAAGTCATTAATGACTTTACCAAAAAAGTGCGAATGAAGTAATCGCAACTCGTGACTGACTCATCATATTTTAATTGGTGTGATTCGCGGTTGTGTTTCGCAAAATCACAGGAGCAAAGCTACGAACGATACGGACAGACATTTTTCAATTTCGTGGATTAATTGTAATCTACGTTCTTCGCTAGAATTTTCGAATATCACGACACAAAATACGAGACATAGCGTAAACATAGCATTTACACAACATACCATTGTGTGAAATGGGCTTTAGCAACGGGCTCTATCTCTTGGTCGTACTATTGTCGCCACAGGCGCCTTGGCCTATAGCTACTTCAATAGTTTGACAGTTCGGGTTTACTTCCCTATACTTTTCACATCAAATTTATCGAACGTTATGGTGCGAGATTCCTAGACTACAGCTGATGGATAAGATTATTTAAAATACAGTCATGAACTATTGTTATGAAATGCTATACCAGAGATAAAGATGATAAATGTATATATTTTCATAATCACGATAAAATCTAAAGTTGAATCTGTTCCGCTTAATGTAGTTCTGTCGTAAAAGCATTTTGAACTGTGGTACTTCAATTTTTTTATATGCTGAACTTTAAGTAATTACCGAGATGTTAGTGAAATTTAAAGTTTAGTCATGAGTTATTGGAAAAATAAATAAATGTCCAAAGTCGACATTTTAGTAGAGAGTCTTATGACGGAAGTATCGAATCGCGACTTCGGATCAATTATTTGTATACTTCGAAACGAGATTAACGAAATAGAAAATGCATCACGCGTTTGTTAAATATCACGGATATTTGTTGTTAAAAAAAAGGGAGGTCGCGGGACTTTTGGAGGAGTTATTTCATGTTAACAGACACGGGAATAAATCAGATCGACGTACACGTTACGGTATAAAAATGGCGCGGAAGTTTGGCAACAGCGCGTTCAATTTGGCACCTGACCGAACCACGCTATACGTATGTCATTATACCAATGAACCGTGCGTAAACGCAAAAACTATCAGAGAATAATATATATGTACATAGAAACACCTGACACCCCTTCTTTTGGGGTTGGGAGTCAATGATTGGAATTTATTATAATAATTCCTCAAGAAAAAAAAAATATATATGCAACAATAAATATTCTACGCGTGATATATTTTCAGGCCAAAAAATTTTTAATTAAACGATATACTTTATGTATTTTTCAAATATATATTGGCTTTTCATCTTGAGACTTCACATTGTGATTCTCTTTAGCGCAGCTTCTATGTGCATACTTTTTTCTTGGATAAAACAAAAACATAACCTCACATATTAGTACGTGTATCGTGGTCAAACGAGTAGATTCAAAACGCTGCGACACCAATCGAGCAATCGCGTTTTGAGGATCGCGCAGCCGCACATCGTATACAGACGACGCGTGTTACGACGTTGTCACGTTGCTGACTAGTTTGTCGATCTAATGATAATCATAATTCGAATAGAGTGAAATCAATATTAATGATTATAAATTGTTATTGAATAATAACTCTAGGGTCTATAACTTTAGATTACCAGCAGAACTACCTTAAGGTCATTTACTCTATGAGAATAATTTTTTTTATTGGACTTGCTATAAAATTCCTATTTTACTCGATACATATTTTTTTCTGACTCGCCGTTTTTTAAAAATCTCATTCGAATGAGATAATAATTTTGTGATCATTTTATTGTATTTAATTTTAATAAGATAATAATAATAATAATAATAAGGTATAATAATTTTTTTCATTAGCTATGGACCAAAAATTAATTTCATTGATTCTTGAAAATCGCTTAAAATCACTCACCACGTGATAATAATATTTTTTTAGCAGACCTGCAACAGGATCCATGTTTCACTCGATACATATTTTTTATAACCGATGGTTTGTTTTTATTACATTCGAGTGACAACATAACGTAACAGAGTCACAACCGTAAGAACCTGAATCGCTCATGTTCTACTGGCTATTTGCATGCAATTCTGTCTGTACATCTCAGACCGAAGCATAATGATTTTTGCTTCGTCATAGAAATTTTTGAAAAAAATTCGTGAAAAAAAATTCGATATTTTTATGTCAGGACATTCAAAATGATCTAAAGCGTCGGGAAAATTGGTTTAGAAAAAAATGTCTAACAATAAGTGTGTGTGCGTGGGTTGGAGTGTGACAGTTTATTTATTGCTAAATTTGGATTTTATAACGTTCTCAATTTTGTGAAAAATCTCTGTAAGTGCCACAAATTTTAAGCTTAGTTCTTTATAAATCGAGTAATATTGAAAAACGTTTAGGATTGAATTCTAATCCCATTTGGAATTGAAGTCTAAGTGTCTATGAGTGTCTATGCGAGGGACTGACGGTGCTCATGAGTGTCGGAGTGATGCCCATGAACACCCATGTGTACTATATTATTATGGAGATATTAACACTACCAAATTCGATAGAATAGTTATTTGATTAGCGCTTCATTCGAGTTGTGCCTATTTATAATAAAAAATTTGATGCAAACCTCGGTGAAGTCGAACTGACTTTTGTTTGAGATTAACCGAGCCCTCGACAAACGTCAGTTCGACTTCATCAAAAGGTCCCATAAAAATGTACCGATTCTTACGACTATATTTTAATGAAAATTCAAGGAATTTATTTATAACAATATGCATACCCAGTGGGCACTGAAGTAAACGCCCTTGACGCAGTGTCGTAGTTCCTCGTGGAGCATAGGCTCGTTGCTGTCACGAGCACCACAGGGCAGCAACGGACCGTCCTCGAGGGTGGCTTTCGGATGCGGTGGTCTCCAGGGGAAACTCGCCCCACTCGAGTCGTTCATGGCACGCTCGACACCCCCTCTCGTCACGACGGAGCCTGTGCCACCCTCCAACAGGATCAACGTCGGTACACCGGCCTTTATCCGGTACCTCCTCGTCAGCCTGGTCTGCAATCACAAAAAAAATCCCAACAAATTAGAGATACTCGTATTGTATCTGGCGAAAAACTCATTAACTCTCTTCCTCGTCGAATCATTACAGACATAGTAAACTAAACCTATTATTAGCGTTTTCCTTCGAAAGCTATTAACCAATTTAATAAAAAGTTGTATTATTTACTTATCCT
This sequence comes from Cylloceria caligata, assembly GCA_963942595.1. Taxonomy (NCBI): domain Eukaryota; kingdom Metazoa; phylum Arthropoda; class Insecta; order Hymenoptera; family Ichneumonidae; genus Cylloceria; species Cylloceria caligata. The sequence goes on along the minus strand of OZ012704.1, from coordinate 70,976,230 downwards.
AAAATTGCAATTTTAGTCAACACGCAGTGCAAACATTTTGCTCCTTCCTACTCTAGATTTAGTGACTTTTCAAACAAGTTCTCGTTAGATCAGTCAGTCGAGTACGAATGGAAAATAGAGAGGAAGAAATCTGATGTCGAACGTCCCGAACATCGCGAATCCTTGCACCGGAAGGGTTGATGGAATCCAATTTGGAAATCGAAATGTCCCGATTAGACGACAGAAGCCAAACGGAGATACGCCCACCTCAATCTCGGCACGACCCCCGAGGGCACGAGCCCTTGTGCTCCCTAATGAGTTCCCCTGTGGTCATTACCATTGCAAATGGCCAATATTGGGCGTCACCGCGTCACGGCGTTTGTCCCCGGGGTATTCGACTCCGGTCAATGCTCGCTACACCTTTAATTAGACAAATATTTAACAGAGATTGTGAACCGGAAAAAAATGTAACATTCACGGAAAAAAATGTCATTCGTTCAAAAACATTCTGCTATATGAAATTATAACTGCATATTCTTTAGGAATTTTTTTTAAATTAATCATCCGACACATTTTTGCCGGAAGAAATGTTCACATAAATATTCAATTTTTAATACAGAACTTAAAAAAGTTATTGCTTTGATTTTCAGGTCATTTCTTTTGCTCAAGAGGAACCACCGCCCATATTTCCCATGGACGTGAATGCAGAGAGTGATTAGCTTATTCCGTGATAAAAAACGATGCAACGATTCCACAAATGTTTATTCAATCGTTCGGCACATTTATAACTCTCTCATTGATTTTTTTGCCAATAAAACATCTATCTGCGTTACGATTTAATTGCAGAAAACGTATATCTACCATACAATTCAACTCTACCATATTACAACTCAATTGAAAGTGATGAAATTAATATCTCTGCCATGAAATAACTCTTCCACTGGTCGAATCAGTGCTAAATTTTCAAAAGGATTTTTACATTTTTTTATCATTTAATGGACTATTCTGAAGTGTTAGTTTCGTAGCAGCATGTGTTCTCAACGTATGAATACATTGACTGCCATGATTTCAAAAGAAAATTAACTGATATATCGTATTGTCCGATATGATGATTTTTCGTTCAGTTTTTAAAAGAATCTCTCCATCGATTACAAGTCTACGGATTCGGATATATCTTACGAAGTGACTTTCGGTTTTCTAAGATAGATGGCAAGTGTTTCCAGGTAAAAGAAGCTGTTGTTATCTCTCATTTCCCCTCTCGGTACTCCAATATCGTTACCTCTTTCGCAATACTTATATTACCCAGAAATACTTATCATCAGTCTTGAACCACCGGAGAGTTGTTCAGGGATAGAGATGTAAACTGATAAAATTTTAATTTAGAGCTTTAATTATGACAAAGATGCTCCCGGGGGAGATCTTAATGATGGTAAAGTTATTTCGTGGTAGAAATATTTTTTTTCGCGTCTTTTAGAGTTGTATTATATGGTAAAGATATTTTCCGGAATTAAAACGTGGCCGAGATATGTTTTGGTAGAAAAATTAACGAGACAGTCACAAATATGCTGAAACATTAATTGAAAAAAATGTCCAGGGTAATATGTTATTGATTCAATCTCATATGGAATTACAGAGATAACAAATAGCATTAAAAATAAAACATTATGTTTGTTGTAGCCTGTGATACAAATGTTATTAATTAAATGATTTTATTTGGCAGTGCACAAGCGACGAAACGCGACAACGTGATGTACCGTATCATGGGAAGTAGAACATATTCCGTACCATAATAATAACGTATACGAGTCTCGTTATTACGACCCAGTGCGTAATTAATTTGAGTCGTCGGGTATTATACTTATTATTGGTAAAACAATATCGAGCAAATACTTTCTGCTGGTGCTGCATATCCGATAAAAATATCTCGGGGAATAGAAATTGAAGAAGTCAGTCGATGGAATTATTTAATATTGGAAACGAATAATGAAAAATCAGAATTTTAATTAAAACAAAAATCGTATTTATTTACTTTCTAAAAAATGTTAATTTTTCTTATGGAATCAATTCTATAGTTTGCGAATAATGAGTTGTGAGTAGCCCTGTACGTAATATATTTTGCATTTTCTTTCAGAACATTTTAGGAATAAGTTGGGTGGCTTCTGCTACAGAAATTGTTTTCTATTTGTTTCAAAATAATTTTTCCACTGTGACTGACTTCTCCTTTTTTTTTTTTAGTTCCGCCACTTAAGAGAATACCTCACGTGCATGGTCAGAAGTACATACCTCGCGAGGCAATGTTCAAATTCTTGATTCCTGCCACGCGTTATTTCGTGCTTCTGGTACGCCAATGGAAAACATACGGGGTTGTGCACCCTCCGCCGCAATTTCGACCTTACACCCTCGTATACTGTATACACTCTCGAATGACCCTCCCCGAAGAATTGTATGTATCATGGAGACTGCGTATTCCCTACCTCACCACGAATTTGCTGCTCCAACTCTTCAGGGGCTTCGATAGCGACAGAGATAAATCGGGGCTACGAGTTAAATGGTCCGCGCAATGGCATTTGTAACTTCAGATTCTCTGCTTAATGTTCAGAGGAAGAGTATACAAAACAAGCGAAAAAATTTAATTATTTGCAATTATGGACAAAGTTACCATGCGTATATATTAAATGGTATTTCTGGTTGACGGAGTTAGACAACGATGTAAGAAAATTCTCATAGCTGTAAAATAAAAAGTATGGTAAAATATGAAAATACGAAAGCGTATGGTTCTTGATCCCGTAATTAATTTAATAATATTTCAGGTATATATTTATTAAATTCTGCGCAAAAATTATTTTATTAAAGTTACTACACACATGTCATTGTAGTGATAAGTATTTAAAGAAAGTTATTAATAATAAATACAATGTGTAATGTTAATTTTAAATGGCGAGCTTATGAATAAAAGGTATTTTACTGTAGCGGGAGATGACGATATCTTGGTATTGCATGGAAAATGCCAAAGCTTTAATGAGGAGTCTGAGCTGTGAGACCGACGCTCGTTCAAATTACATCTAATTAATAAATTACATCTATTCGTGTCTTCTTAATTTATTTAGATTGTATTTTATTATGTCTATTGAAAAACTGAAATATGTAAAGATTTAATGTTATTCATTTCACAAATATTAGTAGATTTCGAGATAATAGCGATCACGGACAAGAAGACAATGGCAATTGAGTTTCCCAACCTATTAACGACCGGGCAAATCACGGTGAACAAATGAGAGGACTCAATAAAAAATAAGTTAGGTATATAGAATTTAAGAATTTTAAGAATAAATTTCTATCCGAAAGGAAGTTTATTTATTAAATTTTAATCGCCATTGTAGTTTAGAATATCAATATTGGGTTTACATTTACATCTTAAAACAGAGCGTGTAAATGCGAAATTTTCACAATGCTTCCTCGTGATTGTCGCCAACCCACAGATTTTCCTCTATGGGGAATGGTTATCTCCATTATGGCTTTTTCATACAGGAAGTGACATAAAAATTTTCAATAAAAATGAAAATTTCATAAAGGTAAAATCTCTTAATCAATTGTTACCAAATTGAAGACCAAGTATCCTTATATCCTAGCCAATTTGTATGCTAAGTTTCAGTTTAAAATGAGTTTTCAATTGTCGTAAATAAAAATTTACGAAAGATAGAGGAAAAATAGATTTTTTTTTCGAAAAATTACAAAAATTTATGTTACTATGAACGAGTTGATCGATTCTTGTCAAACTTAATATCGAAAAACCTTGTCCCCTGGCCTATTCTTGTAGAAAGTTTCAACTCAATAGCTAAAAAAATTTACGAAAGCTAGATAGCGTTTCTCCTTTTTTTTTCGAAAAATTCAAACACCCATAAAATGAGATACCCGTTAGCGATTTCGACGAAAATGACAGCACACTGACGGGGGTTGCGACCCGACTCGTGTGCAAAGTTTCAAGATGATCGAGTAACGCGTTCCCAAGATATATCCATTGCAACTTTGCAAGTTCATCACACTCACGCAACACACACACGCGTGCGCATATCGATATTGTTTCTAAATAACTTTTTTTCACAAAAACAGCTTCCTCTATGCAGAAACAAAATTAATAAATATCTTTCAATGTATCAAAGGGATAACTGATCTAAGAATAATAATTACTGTCGTCAATCGAAAGCTAGAACTCGATAATTGTTGGTTGTCATTCAATGACATTGGCAGAAGTGTGTAGTGATGCAGTTTTTAAACAATTGACGAAAAGATAAATATCTCATTTATTTTATTGATTTTCATGCATGTTACTTTGAAAGATGACTTGATAAAGTACCGATCCACGGTCCAATTTTTACACGTAAGATGATTCGTTTCCAGAAGAAAGTTATGTTCTTTAGGGACTGTGAATCCTACGTTCTCCCCTTCTGAATGTTTATATTTGAACAAAATATACATAGAAGCGAGGTTCCTCCGCATGCCCGTATTTACACCGCTAGCCTGGGGTACAATCTCACGTACATCTCTTCATTTAAAATTCTCTGGTACATACGTCTTTCTTTGCAGCACTTTCTCGCTTTCTTTCTCTCGATCACCGGGTCTCTTTCATTCCTATCATCGTCTCGACATTCTGAGAGGTTTCACGAGACACTCAGGTAGCAAGGAATTCTTTTTCACTCGAGCTTTTACGACTTCTACGCTCAGGTTATCGCGTCTCTATATTTTCTATAACGATTCTCGTCTCGAATAGTCCTAACGGGAAAAATGTATGTCCGGAACATATGTTTGGATATACCGTAATATATATATTACAGAAGCAAACTAGGGGATGAGAATCCAGACGACGCGAAGAATCTTGGCGTGTCTGAGCCATTCCACTTGGGACAACAACTCTGAGAACCGGTTTCATTCACAGAGCTAAAGATAGTTATTATATATGCGGGATATATTTGGATATATACGATATTATCTCAATTATAATCAAGAAAGACGGAAAAAGGTAGTTGCGATAACCATTTCCAGCGAATGCTGTGTCGCGAATTAGTTACAGAAACAAAATCGAAATAATATTATCATCTATTGATTTGTTAGCGAAAAATAGTACCGAAGACCAACGACTTGATTTCTGTAATCAATGACAGTGCTGTCGCCACTACGAACCGTTAGTTGGTGCATCTAACGTTGGCAGTAGTTGCGGAATGGAGACCAATGGAGACTACAGAGAAGGATTCCAATCTTCGTGTTCTGGCGCATACGTGAAAATGTCGCCAAACCAGGTACCGCGTAAGCGGCGCTGCGGTTGCTGCGGTACTATGTGTTATATATACACGTATGTTGTGCGCATGCGTTGTTATCAACTGTCACATAAGCTGACAATTCTGATTATCTTAACCTGAATTCAATTTAGAAATAAATTTCGTGTAGCTGTAGTAGTGCCTTAAGGTGTTTCTACATTCAAGTCATAGTGCAATTATCCAGCTAATTACGATAACAAACAACACAAAAATGCCAAGTACACGATAGACATTTTTGTTTTTTTTTTCGACAGGCGCAAACGATTAAGCCGCCATGACTGTCAGTTTCAGCCTGTGCACTGACTATTACTATATTTTCGGTACAGAACTACACTGCGACGCATACAAGCCGTATTTAACACCTTGTTTGGGGACACATTTACGGACTTTTAGTCCGTAGATAGTCTCCATGATTTGCGACTAGCATTTGGATAGTACCGGCAATCTACGAGTTGGTTCCCATTACCAATCGCTCTCCTTCTATAACCAACCGGTTGACACGTGCTACGAGTAAAACTTTTCACAAGGGCAAACGACGCCATTGTTCAAAGTGTCAGATTGTTGTTCATGGATGAAGACTTGCAAAAAATAAAAGTAAAATGCTTTGAATATATGGTAAATGTACTGTGAAATATCGTGAATAGATGACCTTCGTCTATCGAATCGTCGCGCAAAGTACGCGCCGGTCCTCGCCACGGTAAATAAATAGAAATATCCGTATTAACCTGGTTTTTTTCGTATTACGCCGAACCGATGGATTGCACCAACCAACCGGTAAGCTGAAGTTGTCATCTCGATTGGTTACCGTTACTACCGATATCTTATCAACGACATTGCAGTTTCGTGAACCAACTGAGTAGTTGGCGCTATGCTAATTATCTTGTTTGGTTGTCGGCATCAATGTATCAGTTTCCTCAACTATTTTTTTTTTCCGTGTATATCAAGTATATATACCGGAAATATATGTAAAATATATCAGACATATGGAATTTTTTGTCGGTGTATAATATACAATGAATATATGCGATTTATGTTTTTTTGACAGATTTAGAAAAATGATTTATTATTTTATTTTACATTCTTAAGATGGTTGTCTTGTTCCAGCAGGTACAAGATAAACGGTTAAATTTTAGATATATTTTTCACTACGCCTGTAGCTTTGACTTGACAAAATTAAATGGTAATTCTTTGAGCAAAAAATTTGTTATTTTACGAGAAATTCGCTGAATCAACAACGTGTTACCTTCTTTTGAAAGTAAAAAAGCAACGAAAGAAAAACAATAGTGTGATACCAGCAATAAAAAAAATATTTCTTGCATCAATTTGACATAAAATATAATCAATTTTACAATTTTTTGAATTACTTAAACACAAAAATGTGTTATAGGTAATAGTTTTTAAAATTAATTGTCAATGAAATTTGTTGCATCTCAAATTTATTTGCCACTGTACAGATCGATGGTACAAAGTAAACGTCGCTTACTTTATTTCTTGGCTATCACTATTGTCATTGATAATTGCAATTTCTTACAATTACCGAGACAAATATTATTTAATAACGACATCACGGAGGGAATTGAAAAATTACGATCATGAGTATACAACGTGCAATCCTTCTTAATCCTGTAAAACCCACTGGTCTTGCTCCAACCCATATACTCTGTATGACCAAGCGCGAGCGTTAAGATCTCACGTAGAATCGTAACGACGTGTCCTGGAAGAGCGATAGGAGATGAAAGAGTTCTAGTCGTCAACGAATTGAAAGAATCCGAGGAGCAATCTTCTCGTTTAGTTCGTAATGTGTCTGGTGATAACATTTTACCGAGAAACGAATGAACCCGAGGGTTCGCGCAACTCTTTACCTGATCCCCTTTTACAGAAACTCCCGGAAAACGAATATACGCATGACGGAAATGTTCTTTTCACTCTCGGTTAGCCGATAATGCTCTCACGAACATGATAAGCTCCGAGCTAAAATGAAAAACAGCGAGCCCTGTACCATTATACTTGGTAGCAAATTTCTCGTCCTTGACTAAAATTACACTGACAAGTATGTATTTGTATCACGAATACGCCTTTTTTAAAAAACAATTTAAAGGAAAATAAAACTCTAATTTTATAAAGATTTTAAATAACTTAATACGAAAGAAATATTGATAAAAAAATGTATATCGAATATACGTTAACATTGTCGATTATAACAATTGCTCGATCGTGAGTACAAGAGGGACATAGAATTCGAGATAAATGTTGCTGTGTATAAATACCGGAGCGGAAAGAATGATAAAATCTTCAGTAAAATTCAAGTGATTTTTTTTTTTACAACCAGCTTGTCTCCCGTTTCAAACAAGTCAGGGGCGGGGACGCGATGTGTCTCGCATTTCCAAGAGCCACTCGAAATACGAAAGCACGCACATATCATAGCACGATTGGGAAGGGGAGAGAAGAAGGGGTTTAGGTGCTTCGAGCTATACGCCCTCGTAAAAAAGGGTGATTTTTAATATCGTTCCAAAGAGGAGCAAGAGTCGACACCCAGGCGCGTCGAGGCGATGATATTGTGTTTTCGCAGCTACTGCAGCGCAGTGGATGGATATGATGGTTGATATTGGTGACGGTGGCTTGGTGAGGAATTTTGTTTTGTGTCAGGCAGAAGGCTGCCTTTGACGACCGAAGGGCCACCGAGGCGTGGAGCAAAGTCGAGGATGGGTGAAGAGGCCCGGATGGCTGCCTTGCTGCTTCTGGATCCAGGGGTGTTACCGGCGGTCGTCTCGTTCCTATACGAAAATCCCCTACAAGAGCACTCCGATTCGCACGCTAACTCGAGCAGAAATTACGGATAGATATCACGAGAGAAAGCGAATGGATCATATTCGAAATATTTTCCAAACGTAATAATCTCACGCCATAGTATTTCACACGCATAAAAATGGTTTACAGAAAGTTTCCGGTAGACGATCAAAATTTAATCCTTTACTACTTCCAGTAATTTTATTCCGTTGGCTTTTTGATTGAATTTATTTATCAATTATTAAATTAAGTATTTATTAATAAAGTGCTAAATGTCTACCGGAAATACAGACAATAAAAATATTTTACGTAGGTATAACAGAACATATGATACGAAAATTATATTATAGTTAATAATAATAACAACAACAACAACAACAACAACAACAACAACAACAACAACAACAACAACAATAATAATAATAATAATAATAACAATAATAATAATAATAATAATATTTTACGTATAGTTGCCGGATCAGTCTCATAATAATTGATTAGCTGATCGGTATAATAATTAGTACGTAGCCCTAATACTAGTTAAATAGTTTCAACGAAGCTTGCGCAAACGCTTGCGTCAAGTGTTCATCAAGATATAAGTTAAAGAAATGCAAAGAATGGCCATTTGAATAATTTATCGAATATTTACAGCGCCTTTAGAAATGAACACTTTATCGGATGACACTTTCACCACAGGCTCTTTGCTATCGCGATTCCCTTCCATGCCTTGCTTCCTTTGACGTTTATAAATACAAGGCGGCAGAGAAAAAGAGAGAGACAGAGAGGAATAGCACGTCGTAAGAACAAGTGCACGGATTGTGTCCGTTAACTCGTGTACACATGATTTCCGTGAGGTACATATTATACCTACACGTGTAATATAAGCAAGAGCCAGCACGTAGCGCTGTGAAGGCATCTACTGGAAAGCTACAAGCTCTCGGCGAAGCCTCGTTTGGGTTAACCGTTAAGCTGAGAGCGGACAGTAAACCCACGCCGAGAGGGAGAAAACGAGAAAGTACGTGAGCGCGAGTACAGCTTTTGTGCTTAGCTAGCAGGGCTCACGAGAGTGAGCGAGCGAAAAAGCGAAAGAGCTTTTATCCGGCGTCATATAACCGTGGAGCGCGGAACTTTGTAGTAATTTGCTTTGCTTTCACCGCGGCTGAAAGAGGTCTGGTACTGGCCGGTGGCGCACAACCTCCGGCAAGAGAGATCACCGAAGCCAGCTGGCGGATGAATCTGGACGGAGTTTCCGAGGGGTAGTTACCGTCCGTAGAAAAGCTCATCTAAGCTTTGCTAGATCACAGCAAAACTGCAGCACGCATGGCTTTCGTGCGGTTACTTTTGGCCTTTATAATCCTCAGTGCAAAACCAATGCAGCATCTGATAGGATTTCTCTTGGACTGAGTGATGATCGTATCATAATGGCGGACAACGGAGGTAACAAAGGTCTCCAAAGCGAGATTCCGTATTTATTTACATTCGTTAATATTCACACAATTAATGAGACCTTCTCCAACGACTCATGAGTGGCTTCCTTCTATCGAGTATTGAGGTTATAACGGTAAAACCGGCAATTTCTTCGTAATCGGGCGAGATGCTGCGGTATAACAAGCGGTAGATCGTAACTGTTAAAGTACTATCCTTTTCCATAGTGGTCGATATTTATAGCGTCTCAGTGTTCTTCAGACGCGTCGCGGTTAATTTATTGTAAACAGTGGTGGAGAAACTAGAAACGACAGAAACGTTACAATGCTTAATTGATGCCGTCATCTGATATTGGTGAAAAGCTAAAACAAGTTCCATCTTTGTAACGTCCCTATCGTAGTAAAACCAGATACATCGTACCACGCGAAAATAAATATTTCCTAAAGGAAAAAAAAAAACACTAGAGCCCGAGAGGGTAGCACAGGATGAGATACGAGGGTGAGCGAAGATGAAAATGGAGCTGGTGGTGTACTTTACTCGGTGGGACCGGTGTTACCGCCTAGGAGTTATTTCATAAATAATCCTCGTGGCCTGTATAACGTATATACATCGGATCTTCCCCCCCGCAGGGAAACTAGGGGAGGAGAATCCAGACGTAGCGAAGTATCATGGGGTGTCTGAGCCATCGCACTTGGGACTGCAGCTGGTGCAAGGATCTGGCATAGGTCGCGAAGATGAGGAGAAAGGTGGAAGGAGAAGAATCAGAAAAAGCTAGTGCAAGGTTGAAGATGAGATAGAGACAGAAAGAAAAAAAAATCGTTAGAAATTCTGGTAAACTGCACCCTCGGGGTACAAAGCTGCCTCTTGCACGCTCCCTCCTTTTCCGTTTAATAAATTATGAGACGAGAACTACACGGATAAACGTCACGACCAGGAAAGTACATAATATCGCAAACGTACGTACGAGGTTTCTCTACCTTCGGCTCAACCTCTCGTCTTCATAGCGATCCTATCCAGATGCCTGCTTCGCCATATTCCATTGCCACATGTCAGTCGATCTGGAATTCTCGGAATGACGTAGACACGAATTGCAATTACGCTGAGTACTCTGTATATAGCACCGATGTGATATAGGTTGCTGAGCTCTGAATCACCGAATATTTTGGTGTGTCTAATTAGAAATACTGCCAATGTTCTTGTCAGTCGAAATTTCGATGGATCCATAAATTATATATTGTCCTGCACATTAAAAATTATTCTCTATTGGAAACGAAAGATTTATTGAATTACTCGTTTAAAAAAATACAACGAATTCAACAAACAGCATCTCAACATATATACGAATCAATATACAACTGAATCAACAAAAGATTCAATAAGCCGAACGATATCTATAAAGTAAATATTACCAGCAACCGAAAGCCACAAACTGTCCATTATTCCGTACAATCGATTAGTATCGTAAAGACTTCGGAAATAGACAAGTTAGACAGCAATGCCGTTCCACTTGATATCAAACCAACGAGGAAAACGACAACTTACGAATGCAGAATTTTTATTGCTATGAACAAACATTTCGTATTGCAACGGAACAGGTACTTTCAGATGCAACCCTTCATGGATGATACTTCCACTTCACACGGAATTTATACCAATAAGTTCAACAATGTGGATTTCAAAAATGATATGGAAGAAATGAGGAGTTCATACAATTCATAAAAATACTGATTGCACTAACTTTTATTCCCTGCGTCAAAGTTATTTAAGTTTATGACGAGCTCGTCGACACATCCAACTACACAACCAATACGGATAAATTCAAACTAGTAATCCAGTATTTTGAAAACATGTAGATCAGTGTCAAATGCTTTGAGAAGAAACGCGTTCTTCTCTTTTTCATAGGATTATGGAATTGTCATTCAGCGATAATGAACGACGAGTCAACAACTAATAACGCAGGGAAAGAATAGCAGGCGGGATTCAACAGTCGCATGTGCTAATGGAAAAGTTTATCAAACGCTTAAAAAAGTAACAGAAACTCACTGAAACCACTGGGAAAAATGTTTTTTCTGGAAGAACAACTGCACCGTCGAAACGCAAGAGTTACTTCTACTTCGATAAACGTCTAAAGAGAGCGACAGAAAATTCCGACGTCAAGAACTTGAAATCAAAAACATAATTATATATTTATAATGACGCAACATTGAAATATAATTAAACGCCTAACTCATGTGTTCAATTTACAAACAAAATTTGAATAAAATACATTTTCTTCGATACAACGATATGTTGACAATGATTGCCTTCAAATAATTGTATGTTGTAATGATATTCTTTTGAATTTTCTAAAGTTCACATATAATTTTGGTATTTCGACATCGTACCGTTTATTGGTGCCGTTTAATCTTTGTAAATTATCGCCCAAAGAATTTATTATTTTTTGTAATAGTAAATCTCTTTGTATAGCAAACACGTATATAGAACATACGATTATCGTGAATACGCTTTTTAAATACTTGGCACATTAAATAATTGAATAATTAAATTATTTCTTCTTAAAATACATATGCATTTATCATTTTCGATAATCGTTCTCAAATTTAGCCCAACTCAATCCAATTGAACTGAAACCAACATTGAATCTATATCGTACAGATTATATCAACTATATATATTCATCATGTATGACATGAAATCTGTCGAGTGAGCGTCCACACTCCAATGTACATATAGGTAATTGATGAAATATACATGGTACATGGGATTGCGATTGATCAAACAATACCGCGATTACCACAGAGGTGTGGAATGGGTGAAGGTAGCATCTGGAATATGTTAACGAATCTAATGCGACGATTAAACACATCATTGAGTGGAGAGCGCGATTTAGACCGAGAGTTGATTTGGTAAACAAGTGTAAAGCACAGAGTACACGGAATTAGGTGTCATTGTACAGCGCTTTGAGTGATAGAACAAACTCGCTGTAATGATTAATGCGGCTTAGCGTCGGCGATTTCCTGGCGATAATTGATAGCTCGCGGTCGACGGGTATTAAGCGTCGTCGTGGAGTTTCGACTCTGCAATCGCTATTCATCATCGTTACGCACCTTCAAGTTGGACGTGGACGGAGCGCGAGTCCGGAGAACAAGAGGGCTCCGAGAGTATTCTACATATATATGCGCTGTGGTCTGGTATTGACCCGCACCCGAGTTGTTCCTGCATTGCATTCGTCAACGTTACCGCGATCCTACGTAATTTACTTGTGTTCACCTCTATACCTATACATATACATACAGGGTGCTCCACAGTAAGTATCGAATTAGATTTTAGTGTATAAAAAATGCAAGTATTCAATACAAACGCTTTTTATTTTACAAGTTGAAGAAGGCCAACACATGGCCCACGTCAACAAACAAGTTATAGAAATAAAACGACTTGGTGAAATGTTTGATACTTATTTTGGATCTCTCTGTATATGTATACTATATATATGCAGGTACACAGTGTGCATTGCGTTCTCAGCAGTCCCTATGCGACATCTATGCGACGAGGTCGTCTCCTCAGTCGCGTTGTTTCCGCGGGAGTCACGCGAGTATAGCGGCGGAAAGGGGGGAGCTCTGTAATACTACTATGTGGTGTACCTCAATACTACATTCCAAACTCTCGTCTTCCTTTCGTGATTCTCCACGGGATCCTTGGCGGTTTCCTGCTGGAGGGCGTCGAGGACTCTCGACTCCGAACCGGCAGGATTCCTTAGGTAAAGCCATCTACTGTACAGGCTTCTGAGGAAATTCACTTGAAAGCATCGGAGAATTTACGCAAAGTACATGATTTTTTCTTTTGAACCCTTATCAGGTTTGTGCTCGAGACGCGCAATCTAGAAAAAGATCTGAAACAAACTTATTAACATAAAATCTTTTTTTAATTGCTAAATAAGTAGCACTATACTTCGTTATTTGAGATATTTATATCACGACTTAAACATTTTTTTAGGTAGTTAAAGATATATGATTATACAGGTAAAATGCATAGTTTAGTTAAAGATTTTGCAGGATTACAGAGAGAGGAGGACAAATAAAATACAGTAAATATAATGGTACATACAATGACTTCCATTCAAACAATTAATGCTTAACGACGAAAATAAAAACAGTTGCGACTGGCGTAATCGCAACCCGTGACTTTCTCACAATTTTTACTCGCGTCAAGTTACCGTTGTGAAGCTTCTTGGTGTCAAGAACTGAGTAATGCAGAATTGAAAAAAACTAAGGTGATTCGGAGCCCGGTATATAAGGCCATGCCGTGGTCACAATATATGCGGGAGAGACGAGAATGCGGACTTGCCATCTAGCGGAGTAATGGATAAGCGAGGGTGGTGAGTCAAAATCGCAAGGGCCCATCTCGTGTAGTGGATACGTTCGTGGAAGTTTGGGCAAAAATTCATCAAGTAGAGTGAATATGTATTCGCTCGGAGTAGAGTAGCCCGGGGTCGTGCGTGACAGTCACGTGTATTTATTATTTCACAAGTATAATTCTTAGTTATTTACCTAAGTATACATTAAAGTTTCATGAAGTGAATTAGTGAATGTTTATTATAACAACGTGTATTAATATGAAGAACAATTCAGATATTTGAACAATTTTGTGGTTTTGCAAATAAATGAATCAATAATATTTTTTTATAACGCGTGCACGAAAAGTTGTGTTTTGTATGACTGTTTTACAGGACAAGAGTGGCCAATTTCATTGTAGTATTGAAAATATAGATTCGCGCATGCGCAGTTCACAATTGTTTCACTTTCGTCCCTTGGGAGATATTCTGTTCACTTTCGTTCCTGTTTGGGGAACAAAAACGATAACATCGCCGACATCGCGAACAATATCGCGGCAATCAGCTATGTTCAGTGCAGTTGAAGCCATAGCAATTTGTGTTTACACCGAGATTTCGTCAGGGCTATAAAAAGAGAAAAAAAAATGAATACGGTGGAAAGTAACGAGGAATAGGGTACGCCGCCTGAAATGTAAGAAATCGCTGCGAATGTGATTCAGGAGTTGCTACCGCAAAAATCATTGATGTTAATATGCTATGTTTTTTTACTCAATAAGAATTTACTTTTTTATTTAATGGGGAACTTTCACCCTTCTTTCATCCCCCACCGATGCTCCGCCCCTGGACCTCGAGCACCCTAACCTCAACGCTTTTCATTAAATAATCTATATCATACTTGATGACTTTTTTTTTTATTCAGGAAACAGCAACGATACTTTGCGTATACTTGTTACAAAAAGTATCATGTGTGACACAATATACGTGTGCTTTTTTCTTCTAGGGCAAGATCCGATGAGGAGGATAATCTTGTGGAGTATAACTCTTCTTAGAGTGAACATACAACATAGGTTATAAATTTCAGAGCATAATATAGAGGCAGAGTACGCAGTAAAATAATAAATGGTGTGTTTTAATTTCATTCGAGTGACTGCATAAGGTATCAAAGATACAGCTTAGTACTGAATCACTCTGTTTCTACGGGCTATGCGCATTTAAGTCAGTCTGTACGTCGTATGCCAAAGCATAATATTTTTCTAATCAATCTCGGATTATAAATAAACGTTCACTTTTGTTACAGTTCTGATAAAGTATCAAAGGAGGTTAGTGCTTTGGTTAGAATCTCAATACTAGAACTACATTTTATACCTAGAAGACACATTATAGATTTTATATTTTCATGTAACGCTTTAGAAAAAGTGACGACCATATCCGTAGCAGTAAAATATACGATGAACGGAATTAGATTGAATTTAAGTACGTTAAGCGTTTTGACAACAAATCCAATGATATCGTTGCTGATCGTACTTAAAATTTTTAATTAATCATGAGTAACGATTCAATTGCTGCAAACTAGTACTTATTTTCTAACTTGAGGAAAGAATAGACGAGATTATTGAGTTTATATACCCAAAGTTCATAGAGATAAGGCATATGCCCAGCATATCAACGTGAATAATAAGCGTAGTCGGTGGAAGTAAATATGTAATAGGTATGCTGAGCTGTACTTTTATCGAACGAAGGTTCTGATGCACTTTGGTTATCACTATAGCTGACCGTGCGGTAGATGCGGGATTAGTCGAGGTCTTCGAGGGTTAGTTACCCTCGATATAGTAGCAGGAACACTGTTCAGATGAAGCTTATTAGGGTCGACGAGGTTCGCTCAGGCTGCTTCTCCTGTTGGTCGCATTACGCCGGAAATGAGATTTTGTATCGGGGTAAGCGTTAGTCCACGATATCAGTGCCTGCCTAAGTCAATGTAAATAGTTATATCCAAACAGTGGGATACGAGTTATACGAGACGCGGTTGTTGAATGTTTTCTAGTTCCAAAAGCTATTTCCTTATATTTAACTCGACGACCACATCGAGAAGACCATCTCTTAAACTCTTTTTTCGCTCTCTCGTTCACTTGATCACAATGTACATATAACAGTAGATGCAATTATCACTTCATAAAAGTCATTGTTCATGGAACGATTCGTGTTGGTGACAACGATTCAATGACTGGTTCTTCTGTCTCTTGATTATGCAGACCACAATCCTGAACGAGAGAAGCACATTACAGAGTGTTGTTGTTGTTGATGATGATGATGATGATGATGATGATGATGATGATGATGAAAACATTTTTATTCAGTGTTCCTTTTGGTTATGTACACAGTGTACCGATTTGGCTTTCATTGATCGAACATGTGTGATAGGATTCTCAAATAGATAATTATCATGTGTTTGTTTTACAACTATGCTTAGTTTTGGTTATACGTCGTTTCTGTCTATTCGATGCTTTTTAAAATTCGAGATTAAATTTTATTTACAAACGATATGGTTACTTGGTGTGTGCTAACGTTTTTCCACTAACACTGAGTTTTGAGATATTGGAACCTGATTGTCCATTTCAATTTGGTTGTTGCCCAAAATTGCTAATTTTATAAGACATGCTGCGAAATTAATTCCAGCACTTTCCCTAAAACTTACTTATTCATCCAACATTTCGCGTCGTCCTTAAATTGAGAAACTTCTTGGTATAATAGATTTCCGGGTGTTTTTATTACTTTTTTGTAAACCATTTCTAACTTATTTAAATCGTTGTTTCTGTATTGTTGTGTCTTGTATGAATAGTATGCAAGCTCCAATTAATTTGTATTTTACATGTGCATCCCACAGAGTCTTACAGAGCTCTTATTGCTCTAAAAGTTACATTGTTCGTTCCGAGTGAGAGTGTCGCTCGTTGAACGTCGTCATGGAGTGTCTAGTAATCTTACACTCTCACTGTCCCCATTAGTGTAGTGTATATATCGTTCACTGCAGTGCACGATTGTACTCTGGCGTTAATGACTGTCAGTCTGCTCTTTCTCCAAGTAATCTGCTCTCCTATACAATAAAACTGCCCTGGAGTTATCCACGCGTTGTCAGTATACATGTGGTTTAGAATTTCATAGTAGACGGTGAGTTTCGTTCCGGAAAATATTGATTGCAGTGTTGTACTATCACAGCAATGTTCACGTTTGCTTTATTGCTTCTCGTCACCGTATAATTATTCAAGAACGCAGTCATTGTTATCGGCCAGGATCACGAGGATGGGATTTTTGTAATACCAAGCAACTCTCCTGCACAGAGTCATTGTTACCATCGGAGGGAATGGCCACCAGTTTCCTGGGGCTCCAGCCAACAATCAGACATGCATGGAGTGAGCATCATCGCTCTCGACCTTCACTGAACCTTATACTTTGTATTTTTATTTTCAAAATAATTTATTTTTTATTTTTAGAGAAATGGTCCGACAGCATATCAGGCGTAATGCATTTTTGCAAAAACCGATTGAGTGAAATGATTATGAAACGTCTATGTCCATCGGGACAAGAAATTATGTATATATCGTGTTGGGGAATTTTTATGAGTTAGTTTCATGAGAGACAGCCACGCCTGCGATGTCATTAGATGTTTAAGAAGTTATTCTATAAAAATGAGCTTGCGAAAAAAGTAACTGCGCGTGGCATATATTTACATTGAAAAAATACTGCGACAAGTTGATAAAATATTATTTTCAGTATAATCCATCAGATGCAGCTTATTTATCTTCTTAATTTATCGTTTGTGCATTATAAGCGGAATTCGTGATTCTATTTTTCGATTTTTAGGATAACTCGAACGTCTTATTAAATTTCACGTGTTGCCCGCTTGAATGAAACTGGCTTGGCAAGTGGCCGAACGTGACTCTCGGGTTCAATTTCACTTTTTCCTCTCTTTTTTACAAACAAGACTGGAGGAAAGCAGAAAAGAACGTCGAGCATGGGTACGACCGCCGTGGGGAGATTCGATCACTTGTGGTTGTTTGATCGATGGCCTATTCGTCGAGGAATCAGAAACACTCCATCGTATTCGACAGTTGGAGGCCCGGCAACGAGGAGAAGTGGAGAATTTTGTGGGATTTGAGAATCTGGGAACGGAGGTAATCGGATATCTTATTTGCGGAGGACCCGAGTGACTTGGAGTGGTTTTTTTTCTCTGCCTAACAATTTGTATTATAAAAAAATATATCTTCAAACGTTAATAAAACAGGAATGCTAAGTAAAACGTTACAAATTGTTTCCTCATTATTTATCACATTTTACAAACACACATTTATTAAGTAGTACGTTCATCAATTTTATCTTTCTCATAAAACGTTACACCTAGCTCGCTGTAGGAAAAAAGAGGAATTATCGTGATTTTTTTCTGGAAAAACGTTTGCACGTTTTCAAATTTTTTTTTACAATAAAGAATACGATTTTAACTATGTTTTACAATTTTTTTATAGAAAAATATTTATAAATGTGGTAGATACAATGGTCTATGAAGACCGCTGCTGGAATAACGTCCTTCGCGGTGACCACTGCTGCTCGGAAACAAATCACCTAAAATAATAAAACCAAGCTTATTCAGTTTATGCATGAAATTATCTAGTGCTTGGACGAAGGATTTAACAAAACATTGATTTTTGAAAAAATGGCCGCAGCCCAAAGTGAAAGTATCGATTTTCGGTGAAAAAAACGTTCTATTTTCGTTGATAAAACAAAACTATGCATCGAAAAAGAAATTCCTTCGTTCAAGCACTGCTTTTTCATATGTAAAAGAAGCTTGTAAAATTTGAAGTTGATCGGTACAGTGACTTTTGAGATATCGTGGTCACCGATTTTGAAAAAGTAAATTTGAGAAAAACGCGTTCAAAGCTTTAGGTCGGGTTTATACGTGCATAAAAAGTAATTTAAAAAACTTACATAGAATCATCGATGCCAGGCTCATGTAATAAGCCTTACACAGCTGTAGCAACCGTTCGCACGCGCTTCTCATCTTCTTCCATCACGTATGTGTGAGCGTTACGGCCGCAGAATATCTCCATCGCTTGCAGCATGCTCAATAGCGAAACAGATCCTTCATTGAAAACATAGGCGACACAGGAAGCTATTTTTACTAGGATGGACCCACTAGGAAAAATCTTTGAGCTTACCATCCAGATGAGCTGGTTATAACTTTCGTTGTTGTTTTGTTTGAAACCATCTCTGCAAATTTCCCATAAATTATCGTTGCTAAGGTCTTCGTAAATCGGCTTGATTGCTTCCAAGACATTGGGAGATAGAGACATTGGGAGGTAGAGACATTGAGAAGTAGACATTATATTCGGGATCATACGAAGAAAGCTCTCCATTCGCCGAAGCGCCCTGCCAGGAGCACCAAGACTCAACTCCGGTTGGACACTTGTCATGATTTGGATCTTCATCGGTTGAGCTGTAATGATCGAAGGTTGCCCATATCGCCTTTTTCATATCGTCGAGTGAATTATGGTTACGACGGATAGCTAAACCATAATAAACGGTTAATTTGTCGATCATTTTTCCGGTTAGCTTGTTTCTGCCATCGATTCTTTTATTTTGCTTCACACACTCGCGCAATCGTTTTTGCACATGACCAATGCATTCTTTTTTAGTAACAGTAGTACTGCTGTAAGGAGAAGCATTTAAAATGTCGGTGTATGTTTTGCTGTTGCCATCGCCGATATAATTAACGTACCTTACGTCGTACTTTTCCTGTGAACGATTGAACATTTCGACGATGGGCTCCATTTTACCTGAGGATCCTGGGTGATTTGTTGTAAACGTGGATTTATGAAGTTCATTACACTCTTCGTATTCAACGTATTCAATATCTTTTTCGCGTGCCAAGACTGACGCATCTTGCAAAACAAAACTACAACATCGAGGACTTCTCCAGTGTGGTATTCGACAATAGAAGAAACTTCAAGTAATGAAATGAAATCTTGTTTTTTCCATGTTCCATCGCCAGAAACAGTCAATTAAGTTGATCGTACACTATTATTTTCTTTACCGATCTCTTCTGTTTCTTCGTTAACACCTTTCTTCAAAATTACGTCAGAAATAGTTGTAACGCAATCGTGAATTTTTATCAATATAGCATCGTACGTGGACATACAGAAAAATGTTGACATGTCCATTAGACCGCAGAATGTTTGGGCACCTGCTAATCCGAGGGCAAGAATGCTCATTGCAAATGTCTCTCGAGCCTTTATGACTCTCAATTTATAAAAAAATGATAATAATACCAAGTTCAAACGCCAGAGAAATTCGAGAACGAGAACGTACCGCACGGTTCGACGTCTACCGCTATGAAAATCTATTCAAAATTGTAAACACTGGATTCGCACACTATATAACGCGTTACTCGTGCACATGTATAGAAAAAACCGCTGTTACAGCGCGCAGTTGCTCCGTTATATCAGCTCCGGCAATGTGACGGCACGGGGACTACACGGTGGCGGCACGTCCTGACGATATAGTCATGTAGGTCTGGACATGATTGCTTCAGTGCCGTCACGACGTTCCGACAGCACGTATCTACACGGTTGCAGCAGGTTGTAGGACCTCACAACTTGCTGGATCATTACGGGCACAATAATGGCACGCTGTGCTGTCAAAAAGTTGTATCGTCACAATGTCGTCATGGCGCGTATATGACGGCATTCCGCCGTCATCTCTAACGGCACGGTTGTCTTACTGGGTACCTATAAACGCCTATAACTTCCTCAATTTTGAACGGACCGACGTGAAATTTTCAGAGAATTTTTATGAAATGTTATATTTTGAGAATAGTCGAACCAAAAATCGATATTTTTAAAAATATCAACTAACAGTGTAAGCACATAAAGTAAGCATTGTAAGATGTGGTATATAAATTTAAAAAATATAATTATAAGGTAACATTGCTTGTCCTGTTTCTTGAAAAAATGATCTGCGAATCGACCAGCCTGATATCGGATATTATTAACTCAATTTGTCAATAATTTCGAAAATAGAAGCCGTTGACAAATGAAAAATTTCAAAATGCTATAAAATCTAAACACTCCTGTCAATTTTTACCAATTCAAGTATCTATTGAGGCTGAATATTAGTTCGTTTCCGTAGACAAATTCAGTTAAACTGATCGAAATTGACAGGGCGAGAGTGTAAATTTTTCGAAAAATTCAAAATCCCACAATATCCGAACGCTTCAATGGATTATCCTTAAATACATTCCCAAACATATTTGAAGATTACTTTACTTATAAACAACTATTTAGCTCGGTAGCTTACAATTGAGTGCAGCAAACATAAGTCGAGAATTTGGTTTAAGAAATTCAACACGTCATAAAATCTCGATCCGTGAATCAATTTTGACGAAAATTATACCGAAGGAAGGGACGATTTACCTGAACACTTCTTTGTTATGAGAACTAACACGTAGATGCTGCTCATAACACGCCTCGTGGCGAGGATGGGACTGCGATTAATTTCAGGAACCCAGTCGTTGGTCTACGTAGTATTTTTCGTTATTCAATCGAAAAGAATGAACTTTTATGGCTTGGTTTCTGTAAATAATTTGCGGCGCAGCATACGCTGGTAATAATTACCACAGCAACTTTTTTTCCGTGTATGGTTTACACCATTTTCTCCTTATTCGCACCCCTTATGAGGATCGAAATAAGCCGACGCCCCGAGTTTTTTATGTTGCTTTCTCGTACGCGTATCGCACTAGTACTTTGGCTTCATCTGTAACGTTCATGCACGTCATATCGTATTGGTGTTTCGTATAACCGTAGATTCAGAAGCGTGTACAGCTCGCACCCCCATAGCAATATGCGAAGCTCGACAGCGTGGAGTCGAGGGTGCAGGCGAGAGTTCGTGCAGAGGGTAGTTCTGGCCTGACCTGATGTTACTGCTGCCTGGAGGTGTCTGTGCCGCAGGAAATACCGAGTGTATACATCTCGCAAACTCATGGATAGCACGTTTTAGAAGCAGTGACAGCAGTGTAGTATAATACGAGATCGTATGTGAATAATCATGCACCTCTCGCTCGTTGCCGCACGTAATTGCAATAGATAATCGTATGAAGTACTCGAATCACCCTTCATAGATCCGAATATAAATTGTATCCTAGTCGCATTATGGCTACATCGTGATTGTCATAACTACCGAACATCAGCTATACAACATTCTTTGACGTCACGACCGAATGAAGCGTCATAAATTGTGACAAACGTCGTGTTAATGTGACAGGGGAATACAGAGAGAAAAAATACTGAAAAAAAATTGATACCATTGAGTATTTGATTATATCAATAAAAATGTTCATAAGTTAATAATATTGTAGTTGAATCGACTCAATGCTTATCGGTTCTGCCAGTTGAAATATCAAATCCCCTCAAAAGTAAAGCGCTTATAATTGAAGAATGCACTTAGAAAACGTATGGAGAATTCAACTATATGGTGTATCTCTCTGAGTGAACGTCTATACTACATTGTTTCGGTAAAAAGTTTATAATTATCGAATATAATACAACTGAATTTTTCACAACTTTTTATCCATTCACGAGAACTATAAAACATAAACGTACCGTGAGGGAAATATTCTCTACAGTAGACTCTCTGCTACCATACTCACTCGCCTTCTATATAATTATTTGTCAGTGTAGTTTCGCGGATCGTATTGAAATGTTACATCCAAGTAAAATCCATCGCCCTTTATTCTACGTGATTTTTATTACAAACGTTAACGTTTTTTGTACCATGTCCTGTATTTTGTATATTCAACATGTAAAAAATGTAGGTACCCATCTAGTACTCATTATAATAATAATTATTATTATGGAAGCACTACGTTAATCGTCGACAATTTAATGAAAATTGACGAGATTACTGAAACTATAGAATTTTTAAAAAATGCAAAACCATGTAAATATACCATTTGGTGCTCCAATTTCAAGCTATCGGACTGAAACTTTCTACAGAACTTTAGTTACCAGCAAAGTTGCATGGTATTGAATTTGTCTGGGAATGACAATGGGTATTGATAAAATGTATCATTTTAAAAACATGGTTGATTCGCTATCTATTACAAATTTCGAGCAGATAAGAGTTAGTATATATCATATTTAAATAAGCGTGCAAAGTAGAACCTTGTACATTGCTTCCTCATTATTATCCACTTGTCACAATACTTCCTCTATGAATAAGCCAAAAATCGATCGACATACTTCCTCATAGAGTTGGCTTTATGAAAAGTAGAAAATAATGAGGAAGCAAGGTGCAAAGTTCTACTCTGCATCTTTGTTTTGACATAAATAAAATTACAACAATAAGATCTACTTCTTAAATACAATAACGATACCATACATATATGTATACCAATAGCCAACTTATTTTCTTTATGCACGCGTAGGAATCTAAGACAAACTGTATGTATGATTGAAATATTCATGCGATGAAAACGAGATCGTACAATTTGAATAATCCGCAATAAATTATAGAGTATGTTAAATATTCGAAAATGTAGCAGAGTCCTGTCGCAGCTATTAATATTCTTTGATCTGGGAATCTTATAATCCGCTCATAAATATAACAAAACATAATTCACGTCACCACGGTTTTATATTTCTGGAAGAGAGATCTTTCCTGCATACAATTTATCCTGTGCCTATGGCATTGTTGAAACAACATATTTATGCAGACTTGTGTATACAGAGGGAAACAGAGTCTGAGAAAGAAAGAAGATCCAGGCTCGTACGCACCTGCACGCACTTGTACCACGTACAACAGCGAGTAAGATTGCAAAGCGAAGGGGGTTCAGTGTACTAGCCCTTATACTATATATATATATTCATATGTATATATATATATATATATATATCTATATGTAGATAGATATATCTATGTATATACATACAGATATGTATTCGTGCGGTCTCACGTTGAACCAACCCCTTGCGCTGTTCTTGCACCCTCGTGTACTTCTGTCTAACTCTGCCTTTCTATCTCTTCTCTCTTTTCATCTCCCTTTCGGAGATTCCGTCTCACTCCTTTCGTCGACCGGTCGATAACGACGGTCGTCCTTCCAGTTGCTACTCCCTCACTTCTCGCTCGCTATTGGTATTTCCCCGGTGTCCTCTTCGAGCGTGATACGCGCGTGAAACCCCCTTTGCCAACACGAATACACTCGGTATTACTGACAGTCGAAGTTACCGGGGTCAGGTAGATCGATTTCAGCAAAGGAATTTCGATTTTGTTAATAAATTTTGTGGTAAGCATGAAAAGTTCTTATGGCGTGTAGATATATGTAATGTTTCGTATACACAGTTCCGTAATTGAGATTCATTCCGTATATAATATAAATGAATAAAGAATTGTGCTCCTCTAAATTTCTTTAAAATCTTTAAAATATTTAATTATGAATGCATTCAAAATGTAATACTGAATGATATAAATATATTTAAAATTTTGAACTTAATTGAAAACACAACTTGTAAACTTCCTACGAGGAGAGATTTTTTTCAATGTCAAAGACAGTCTCTTAAGCATTCGCTGTTGTCATGTATTAATAAGAATTTACGCTGAATTAAATACTCCATACAGTTGACGACCAGTAAAGTTAAGTTCATAAAGTTAAAACAAGCGATAAAGTTAAAAAATTACGACCAGAATTAGAGTAGGCTAGAGTAGGATAGAGAGTAGGATAGAACTAGAGTAGGCTCCCTTCTTAAGGTATTTTAACCCACTGAAAAGGCAGACGAAAAACTCCTTCCATTTTGATACCGACGGTTACAACCGTGGCCGCTATACAAGAGTAATAGAAAGGTAAAATGAGGCAGCATGCTTAGTGTGCGACAGCCCCCGATGATCGAATCAGTAACGTTAAATGACCGTCAGCTTGCAGAACAAAGGAAAGTTATAAATAAAAGAAATTTTTAAATAAACATGTCTCAATGCCGGTAGCTCAAGAAGTTAATATCGTTGGTCCTTAAAATACAAAAAATATAAGTCTGGTGCAAAATCATAGGAATCACGCTCTTTGTAATCGGAATCGTCGATATCTCTTTTGTAGAGCTTTGATTCTTAATCTCTTAACATAAGACATAACAAATTTCGTCAACCTTAAACGCGAGTACGCGAGTGCGTACATAGAGAGAAAAAATTAGTTGCGATTACCGATGATCGGTTAAAGCAACTAGTGTTGGTAAATGTGATTAATTAATTGCTTATTAAACGACACAGCTGGTTAATTTATAATCACAATTTATCTTTTTCTCCGTGTATAATGCCCAAGCCACAATAATATCTAGTGGTGAAACAAAATGAACATTAAATTTGGTAGTTGTTGTTACAAGAGTTCGATATATATTGTTCAAAACAGCTGTGACCCGAAGGTATTATAGAGCCGCCAGTAAACTTTGATTTTTCACATGCAGTGATTCAACATGCCCCTGAGCACTACTACTACTACTACTACTACTACTACTACTACTACTACTACTACTACTACTACTACTACTACTACTACTACTACTACTACTACTACTACTACTACTACTACTACTACTACTACTACTACTACTACTACTACTACTACTACTACTACTACTACTACTACTACTACTACTACTACTACTACTACTACTACTACTACTACTACTACTACTACTACTACTACTACTACTACTACTACTACTACTACTACTACTACTACTACTACTACTACTACTACTACTACTACTACTACTACTACTACTACTACTACTACTACTACTACTACTACTACTACTACTACTACTACTACTACTACTACTACTACTACTACTACTACTACTACTACTACTACTACTACTACTACTACTACTACTACTACTACTACTACTACTACTACTACTACTACTACTACTACTACTACTACTACTACTACTACTACTACTACTACTACTACTACTACTACTACTACTACTACTACTACTACTACTACTACTACTACTACTACTACTACTACTACTACTACTACTACTACTACTACTACTACTACTACTACTACTACTACTACTACTACTACTACTACTACTACTACTACTACTACTACTACTACTACTACTACTACTACTACTACTACTACTACTACTACTACTACTACTACTACTACTACTACTACTACTACTACTACTACTACTACTACTACTACTACTACTACTACTACTACTACTACTACTACTACTACTACTACTACTACTACTACTACTACTACTACTACTACTACTACTACTACTACTACTACTACTACTACTACTACTACTACTACTACTACTACTACTACTACTACTACTACTACTACTACTACTACTACTACTACTACTACTACTACTACTACTACTACTACTACTACTACTACTACTACTACTACTACTACTACTACTACTACTACTACTACTACTACTACTACTACTACTACTACTACTACTACTACTACTACTACTACTACTACTACTACTACTACTACTACTACTACTACTACTACTACTACTACTACTACTACTACTACTACTACTACTACTACTACTACTACTACTACTACTACTACTACTACTACTACTACTACTACTACTACTACTACTACTACTACTACTACTACTACTACTACTACTACTACTACTACTACTACTACTACTACTACTACTACTACTACTACTACTACTACTACTACTACTACTACTACTACTACTACTACTACTACTACTACTACTACTACTACTACTACTACTACTACTACTACTACTACTACTACTACTACTACTACTACTACTACTACTACTACTACTACTACTACTACTACTACTACTACTACTACTACTACTACTACTACTACTACTACTACTACTACTACTACTACTACTACTACTACTACTACTACTACTACTACTACTACTACTACTACTACTACTACTACTACTACTACTACTACTACTACTACTACTACTACTACTACTACTACTACTACTACTACTACTACTACTACTACTACTACTACTACTACTACTACTACTACTACTACTACTACTACTACTACTACGACCTTTGTGTTAACCTTGCTCTCAAACTCTGCGACTACTCCGCACAACCCCTCGTTCAAGAACCCCCTGTAGATCCTTTCCATCTCTCTTTCTTTGCAAGTTTATATCGCGCCTCGTGGTACTATGTATATATGTACGTATATGGAGATTTATATCCGTGTGTACGCTTCGGGAAGAGCTCTACGATATTTTCCTCTCGCGACACGAAAACTCCGACTACGTCTTCTATCTCTTGTTGGATAATAACAACATTTTCGTGCTCTTCTCGTGATCTCATGTTACAGCTGTTTTCGCTGTTTCTTGAATTAAGTTTGTATATGTCCGCCAGGGAACAACGGCTTCACTATAATATCGATGGGAAATTATATAGGAGAGCTGTCATCTGCAGAATGGTCCTCCATGGAATTAAAACTGTGTATAATACGGTTCCCCCTATGCGTGTGAACTGTTTTATTTTTACCTATCGAAATTAATTATTTCATAATTATATATTAATTATTTAATTTTTATCCAACATTTCAAGTATCCAGGACAATTCCATTGAAAAGTGAACATATTTATTAAATTGTTTATTTAATTATGTATGATGTGATTAATGTAATCTGCGTACGCAATACCTAGAGTCACGATATTTCAACAGCAAAGAATTAATATTACGATTGAGAACATTTTTCTTCTAAAATTTGTGAAGTTTTTCTGTTGACACATATTTCTCGGTGTAACAGCTAATGTGTATACGGATCTTTGTCGGCACATTTTATACCGGAGGTACTTGGAAGTTCCGTTTAATTAAAAAATGCATTCACGACAGTCGACAGAGGAAAAAGGAATTTTTAAACAACCGAGAATATTTATGAGTCTCCCGGTGGTTCGTCGTGACGCTCGGTTGGAATTGAGGTATCGAATAATTTAGGTCGTGTCAGATGTTTCTATCTCTGCTTTTTTTTTTTTCATTTTCGTTCTTTTTCCATCGCCTAGGCACTGGCAAATCTTTGCGGTACAAGAAACCTTTTGCCTCGAGTGCTTCGTTTCCAGTCTCTTCCCTCTTTTTTCATCTTCTCTCTCTCTCATTCTCTATCCCTCTTTCTTTCTTCCTCGCGAAACGCCTCGCGAAATCTTTCCATCGCTACTTCTGCTAAAGCACGAGCTGAAAACGAGAAGTCCGTTTAAAACCTCGTTTCTACGCGAGATGCTCCCTTTTTCATCTCTACTAGCTTTCTCGTTCTCTCTTTCCAATTTTTTTTTATTCACGTCTCTTTCTCTGTTTCACTTTGCACCGACATGAAATAAAGCCATTTGCGGAAAATATGGGTCGCCTCATTCACGGCAAATGGAGATTTGCTTTGGCCCCGTTGGTTCGATCTCGCTTATTTACATGCACTTTCCGAGCTTTCGACGTCAAAGATGTATACGCGTCACATGTGTGAATGAAATATATGCGTCACGATGGTAAATTCGCATGCATATATAAATAATGCTTTTATAAATATGTGGGAGACGTTGGCATATGTATTTATAGTTTATCCGCACTGGGAAAAGAGTTTATTCACTATAACTAAACATATTTAGTTGTCTCGTTATCTAAAATATTTGTCAAGTGTTACAAAATTTATTAACAGTTAATAAATATTAGTGTTCTCATAATAAAATCTTATGTCGAAGGCACTTTCCTCGAACAAACGATTTAATTGAGCTATTTCTTTCTATAGTTGAAACGGCTTTAGATTAGTTAATAATTATGAAATATACAGGGTGCGCCATCTTTTATGTCGGTATGTAAACATTGAATAACCTTAAAAAAACAACCGATTTCCATATATGAGGTATTTTTATTTAATTTGGTCCTTTATAATTTATTTGGACTAGTTTTTGAATACAACATCAATCAAGTGGCCGCCTTTATTGGCCAAAGCAAAATGTGCCCTTTTTGCTGCGTTTTCCATAACTTTTTCGAGCATCTCGGGCGGTACAGCGATGACTTCGGCACGAATGTTTGCCTTGAGCTCGTCAATGGTCTGAGGCTCGTTGGCGTACACGTTGCTTTTCAAATAACCCCGCAAAAAGAAGTCCGGAGGGGTCAAATCTGGAGATCTGGGTGGCCAGTCAATGTCGCCATATTTTGACATCACATGTCCATGGAATTTTCGTTGCAGAAACTGCATTGTTTGATTTGCAGTGTGGCATGGCGCACCATCTTGTTGAAACCAGTAACCGTCAAGACCTTTTTCATACATTTGTGGGCAGACATAATGAGTCAACATCCACCGATATCGATTCCCATCGACTGTTTCGCCTTCTCTGAAGAAAAATGGCCTAATGATGGTTTTGGCGCAAACGCCGGCCCAAACAGTCACTTTTTGGTCATGCAATGGTGTTTCATGGATCTCGTGTGGATTCTCCGTTCCCCAAATGCGGCAAATTTGCTTGTCGGTCATTAAAATTTACTTCTAAAAATCAGGTTCAGTGTCAACCATTCGAGCGACTGTTTGGCCGTATTCCAAGCGACGTGGACGGCCTATCGGCAATACGCTTTGATTCAATTGCAATTTATACGGAAACAAATGCAAATCATCCTTCAAAATGCGCCGCAAAGTGGTTCCACTGACGCCACAATGATAAGCGCAGTGACGATACGACACATGT
This sequence comes from Cylloceria caligata, assembly GCA_963942595.1. Classification (NCBI taxonomy): domain Eukaryota; kingdom Metazoa; phylum Arthropoda; class Insecta; order Hymenoptera; family Ichneumonidae; genus Cylloceria; species Cylloceria caligata. The sequence goes on along the minus strand of OZ012704.1, from coordinate 70,946,621 downwards.
GGGTTCTCGGCAACACTCTCTCTTACCGCTTCAACCGTTTATTGGAACGTCTTGGGCGTTGATGAACGGCACGTGGACGATATCTGTCCCGTGCTCAACAAAATTCGACACCAAACGACGAATAGTGTTGTCAGACAATGCTTGTTGGCCACGATATTTTCGATGATATGCACGTTGAGTTAACACAACTGAACGACTATTTTTAATGTACAGCGTCACTATTTCGGCGCGTCGTTTCGGTGTGAAGCGATTCATGGTTAAAACTGTACTGAATTGACGTTTCAAAAATATGTCTACTCAAGTCAATCGATTGATAAATGTCACAGTTATTCAATGTTTACATACCGATATAAAAGATGGCGCACCCTGTACATTTGACATAACTGTTGCCTAGCAAACAAATATTTGTTGATAATTAACAAATTTTGCCTTGGCGCAAATACACATTTGTTAATAGTTATCAAATCACCGTTCGAGGACCAAATGCTTGTCTCAACTACCGATCGATCGATAGTTAACTCATTTGTTAATTGTTACCAAATCGATATTTGACACAAGTACCGTTCATTTGGCATGATTATTATGTTTATTGTCAATTGTCGTCTATCAGCGGATAAGTTCGGTCCTGCGCGACCTCGACGCCATTATACCACACTTGTAGCCTTGCAATGCGAGCGAGTGGACACTGTTGCATAAAAAGTGAGAATTTATCAGGATTATCGGTGGACCTTAACGATCTCTTTTTGTCATGGGTCCTGCATGCAGAGTCGAGGCAACCGTTTGAACGTAAGTATGGAAAATATTAATTAATACAAGTGTTCGCAATAACTCTGTTCAACCTCTGTTTAACGAAATCAATCTGGCGGTACATGCAAGATAAGATGCAGCAGATGCAATTATAAGTACAGTTCCCTCAATCTATGAAATATTCTCTACAAATTATTACAATAGTTGTTATTAATAATTATTTTTTTATTAATACCAATGCTATGTTGAGTCAATATGATGTTTATCGAACCCTATTAAAGAAACATATCATTTAAATATACATTTATTAACTGTCTTTTATTAAATCTATATTTATTATATTACTACTATTATTAAATAAATAATTATTTGTGCCAATTCAAAAATTCAAATAAACGATTTGTTCGCTCTAACAGAATATTTATTTCGCTATATCCAACTTTACCATTTTTTCACAGTTAACAAATCCTGGTGCCTATAAATAAACTATTTTCTCAGTGCAATATACGAGTGAAGTGTCGTTCCATGTGCAATCAACATAATCCTATATTTTCTGATACTCTTTAGCAATAGTTCTGTCCATTTTAACCTAAAAACGAAAAATAGACGAAATAATACGCCAACTTCTCGTATCATATAATTTCTTGTAAAATCCTTTTAATTGTATATGTTTCAACAAAATGTGCAGTTTTATAATTAAAAAAAATAATAATTCGAAAATATGTATTTATGAATCCATTTGAAATATTTATGTTTAATCAGCTCAACTGCACGATGGAGAGAGTAAGTTCTCGATTTGTTAACAAAATAACATTTGATACGTTGGTAATTGAGATACCAATCTCACACACATTCGTGGAATAATTCGCGGAAATGTATGGAATGCATGACATAGGAAAACGAGTATCGCAGCCGCTTTTTAATTTTAATTGCATTCAAAGCTATGTGAATTACATGGCTACAGATATTTACGAAATAAGGGAATATGCTTCGAAGTTGGTAATGAGGCAACAGTTTTTATTTATATTCAAATGCAACTTATATTTCAATCATTGCAGTTACACTCTTCATCACGATGAAACTAACACTTTTAATGATGTCGAGTGAATGATGTAAAGTTGAACTCTATGGCTCAAATGTTCTCGGGGTTATTTACAGAAAAATGCATTTTTTCTGGTTAGGCGATGAGTTTCCTGGCGATCAACAAATTGGGACCAACAGAATGTCACGAGCTCTCGACGAAATTCTACCAGACCTGTCGATGCACTTGGCCAGGCTGTCGGACGAATCGCGACAATTTCCGGTTTTCCAGACGCAAATTTACGACTGAATGTGGAAACGCAATAGACCCTTCGGAATATCCTTTGAAATGATTTTGCCCAGAGGAACTCTCCGAATGTTCTAGAAGACAGTTATTTATTGATAGAAATTACTCGGTTTTCAGACCTGAATTCACGATAAACCGTAGCAAAGGAATTGCGAAATTATACGATCTTGAGCTAGTCTCATCCATAAATCTGTGCTGGGAGGAGGATGTTGGCACGGAATTATATGGGACGAAGGGAACACACGATTGAGAAGATCCAAAGAGAGTGCGAGGTTGGAACAAAATAAAAGGAGAAAAAGGGAAGTGATATCTGTCCCCGTTGTGCGTCTCGGCAGACATTATCGTGTTTATTGCACCAGCCTCGTACGATTTATAAACAAACGTGTTGCTAAAATGTGTTGAAACAACACACGGTACACATAGTAAACATGTTGTGCCAAGTCAAACGCATTAATAAAATACGTGTTGATCGTGTTGCGTGCACTGCAACTTTTGTTTTCTACAGCGAAACACTCATTATAGTGTTTTGCTATGGAAAACGTTTATTGGAATACGCGTTACGTGTGTTGGATCAACACGTTTAATGCTCAACAATTCACTCGGTGTGCAGATGCACGCTAGGAATACTGCACAACGTATGAAAAAATGGATTCCAAAATAACATATTTGCATATGTGTTCGACTTAATCTCAAGATGGCGAATTCGTATGTCATGAACGACAGGGTACCGAAGCGAATGCTTGCTCGCAAATTGTGAAAGCATTCGACGTGCATGCGTTTTATTTTCACACGTGCAACGCAAATATAAATTAAGGTGTTCGTCAAATAATTTATATATGTTAACAATTTATAGTAGAGATCAACACGTCGTAGAACATTCCAAAAGTGACAACACGATTTACAGATCTAAAACGTGTTAAAACAACAAGTTTGTTTTTGAATGTGTTGTCGGTAAAGTGGCGAACTATATCTGTACATACAACACAAGATGATACAGAGAAAAGTAAAAAATTTGAGGATTGGAGCAGATAATAAAAAGAAAACGAATGAAAAGTCTTCGATTAACTGAGTTGAGGAGATAGTTTCTGCTCGGAGTGGTGAGCGTATCGATAGATATAAAACTTAAATGTTTTGTTTTATTACTCATACTTTCTGTTTTGAAGCGGTAAGCAATTTCGCTCAGCTGTTACGTCCAGTTCTTCGTTTTCCTGGAGAAGCAATGTGCCCGTAGATACTTGAGAAAATTCTCAAGATACAAAGAATATAAAAATAAAAATGTTTCATCGGATTAAGAACAGAGTCCCAAGAGTTTTTATGTATCCTCTATTCCTGCGCGAGGAACATAAGAACGAGCAATGAGACTCCTGAGATGCCTCAAAGATATTCTTCAGTTTTGTGATAACCAAACGATAAGTTGTGTGTTTGGATAAAAGACTTTCTAAGAGTTATCGATGATGTTCCTATTTATTTCGTTTATATTACTGACGTTTGGTGTACTATGTTCCTTCGAAGCCAATGGACCGGTCACAATACACATCAATGTCGGCTTATTTTTAAGTTTTTCCGAGTTGGTAAACCGATAACACGTTTTTTATCGTACGGATGGAAACGTGCATCGTTTATAATAATAAATTTCCAGTGAACAAAGGAATACAACAAGCTAACTAGAGAGGACGGCAACCGTATACATTTTAAAGAGCCACACCCGAATCCGGTTGCACTTATTGCGATGATTGGGACGCTTTGATCGCGATGAATGCGATGACAAATTAAAAAAAAATTGATCGGCAACTCTTCTTTCTATTTCACGTTATCTGCTTTCTATTGTTCTTCTCAATACAATCACGAACGGGGTTTGTATACGTTTTACTGAGGCTTTCAACTCACACTGGTCTGAACCACGTATGCAATTATAGTGCACAATGGAATAGAACGCTACCTTTAGAAAATGTATACAATACCAATGTTTTTTCCCGTAGGCAATAAATGCTATTCATAATTTATTAGAACATTTACGAGATTAGTAATGGAATTTAGATGAGAAAACTTAGTGAATCGTATATATACGTCATTTTACAGCTAGAAGAAAAACAATAGATGAGGCTCGTCAGTCTTTCGACTATTTTTTCGATGTCAAATTAGGGTCTGGCTAAATGAAAGTGTCCACCAGAGGTTCCAACGATGGTCGGTATTCGGGGATGCTCCGTCAAATATAGTCTTGGTACTTTCTATGCAGAAGTAGAATCCGATATCGGCAGACATTTCCATTAAATGCTGTCTGATTTTCTATTGTACCTCGTAATTGGCACACATGAATGAAGATATTGCTCTATTTTTACGAAGACTGATTCCAAGCATGTGCGATAATCGATTTGCGATTTCTATTCAAAACCAGCAGCTCTTCTCACCCGTCCTTCTTCATTTTTCTATGAATAATGTTCGTCAAATTCTCTCATATCGTCTCGTGCTTTTGACGAGAATATAAGAGTAACGGGAAATAAACGGAGGTATTTAATTCACCTGGAACGACAGAATACGATAATTCCGAGATATATCAGCGTGATTTTTGCTGATGGCGTACTGGGGCATTGTCGTCGATAATACGAAGCCAGGTAGTTTATCCCTCACAATGGAATCATTATAATAATTCCATTCTCGTTCGAGAAAGAGTCGAAATCTCGCGGAATTGTAATGTAACAGAAAAGACTTTGTCCCTGGTGTGACGTTCGGTAGCCATATATGGAATAGGTGACGACCGAGAGAATGAGTTTTCCTCTCGAGAGCATCGTTGATGACTTCCCGAGGATTATGTCTTCCCTACTGCTATCCCTTCTTTCATTTTCTTTGATTTTCTCACTGTCTGGGCTTCTTTGAATTCCGGGAGGGGGGGGGGTCAGAAAGGTCGCAAGCGTAAAAGTGCGATGAGCTTTGCGTCTTACTACACTTTGAAATCTAAATAACAAAGGTTTGAGTGCCAAGAATTCTTTCTCCATTTTAGTGTCCTCTTCCTTGAAATTTACTTCAGCTGTGATGTTCCGTACGTTTTACGATACAATTCCGACTGATAATGCGTAAGATCTATTGCTTTTTATAGCAAGAACGCACCGATACGCGCGATTCATCGGTATGGTAGGTTGAATTACTCGATTCGTTCGAAAAAGTCGAACAGTTGGAACAGTTGGAACTACTCGGACGAGTTCCAATATGTATCGGGCTCTAAGGGTTCGATTCGATCAAGTTCAATTACGTCCATAAACATCCCTTATTAACGTGATCAGAAATGAACGATAAAAACTTTTATCAAAGTGAAATTTAGGATATGATGGAAGCAGAAAAATCTTGAAGGAACCATTTATACGGTGCGTCAACGTTTCTCAATGATACAGAAGACATCGGACACAATTCTATTCGTCTATCGCTTCTATCGGTATACCGTGATATGTGAAAGATACAAAGAGTTCCTGAATTTCAAAGCGTCAACGGGAGCCAAGGGCTTTTCCGAAGTGGCACGTACACAGACCGTTGCAGGGAGTTCCAAGTGCAGCGACGTCAACGGCAACGATGACGAGGTGGAGGCCGACACTGCTTTTGCACTTTGCAGACGAATGACAAAGGCTCCTCGTCGTCATCGCCTTCGGTAGTGAACTACGCTGATGAGAAGGACAGAAGTATCATCCTCGAAAATATAGCACGAAAGCTCCGAGAGAGCCAACACTTTGAGGGAAAACGAGCGTGAGCGTGCACGACCCTTCCGGCAACCTTCTAATTCTCACCATAAGGGCTCGACCGACCCTCAGGGAATCTCACGTATGCGTACATACAGGTGGGATATCCTTGAATATTCACACATGTACGTATAACACTTGTATCGGATGTTCGTGGAGGAGCAAAGGCTGCTGATAGTGGTTGGCACCAATGCATTGGCCTTGCGAGAAGTGACAATACCATCCGAAGTGTCGTGTGAGGTCTTTTGCCACGGTCAATTTATGAAGGGATACTTTCGAAGTGTACGTATAAAGCGTACGTATCTTCTCTCTTTTCTCAACAATCTCTGTCATCCAGAGAGGCGAGTAGTCGTGTGTGTCAACATCTTTTCTAAGGGACTTCTGATTCGAGTCTTTCATGTCTGATCTTTACCTACTGATAAAGAACTATCTTCAGGGACTTCTGATTTCAGTCCTGGTTGTTTGATCTTTACCTATCGATGAGGAACTATCCCCTATGGAAAAAAATTATATTCAAAAATATATTTTTACGTGAACTAAATATATTTTTTTAAGAAAAATTGTATACATTATATGTATTTTCGCATAAATCTCGCAAATATATTCTGGAAAACATATTATAAATATACGTTTGTGTTTATTTCATAATGTATGTTAAATATAAAATATATGCGAAGAATATATTTTTTCACGAAAAAAGAACTTTTTTCGAATATATTTTATTTCCATGGGGGATGGTCGCTGGATTCTTTTCTAAAATAAAAACCCCACAAGTAATTATCGTAAGTGTATGATGATATAAATATCTAAAAATATTGAACACTCTTTATAACTTCAAGCAGTGCTACATAATTATAATCCGATCGTCTTTCGATCGTGAGCAACACATCCATTTCTTAATTATAAAAAAAAAAAATTACTGAAATACTGAACTAATTTCAACTGACGAAAAAATGCAAAGCGCTCGTTCGTAGATCGTAACGTTCCCATCATATTTGTTATTAACACACAAAAAAAAGAGTTTATTCGCTATAACTAAATATATTCAGTTGTCCTGTTATCTACAATATTTGTTAAGTATTACGAAATTTATTAACAGTTAATAAATATTAGTGTTCTCATAATAAAATCTTATGCCAATGGTACTTTCGTCAAACGAACGATTTATTTGAGCAATTTGTTTCTTGTAACTCATTCGATGTTTCTTAGCAACAAAGAACGATTTGCTGCAACGAAATTAAATATAGTTGAAACGATCGTAGATTTGTTAATAATTATGAAATCTAGATTTGACATAACTGTTGTCTCGGCGAAACAAATAGATATCTGTTAATAATTAACAAATTTCGACTTGACGCTAATAGAAATTTGTTAATAGTTATCAAATCACCGTTCGAAGGACCGAATGCTTGTTTCGACTACCGATCGATCGATAGTCAACAAATTTGTTAATAGTTACCAAATCGATATTTTTTACAAGTACCGTCCATTTGGCATAACTATTATGTTTATTGTCAATCATCGTCCTTCAGCGGATAAGTTCGGTATTGCGCAACCTTCGCCTTCATGCCACACTTGTAGCTTGGAAATGCGAGTGAGTGAACTGTAAGCTAGTATTCTATAAATAGTGAGAATTTATCAGGATTATCGGGACACCCTTAACGATCTCCTTGTTTCTTGGGGCAAGCGTGTAGAGTCGAGGCAACCCTTTGAACGTGAATGTAGAAAATATTAATTATTATAAGTGTTTGCAATAGATCTGTTTATCCTCTGTTCAAATAAATCGATCTGATGACACATACAATTGTACGTAGGTAGAATTCTCTCAACCTATGAATTATTCTCTTCAAATTATTACAATAGTGACTATGAATAAGCATTTTTTATTAAAACCAATTCTATATTGAACCAACAAGATGTTCATTAGACCATAATAAAGGAACATTTCATTGAAATATATATTTTTTTTAACTGTTACTAAATAATTATTTGTGCCAATTCAAAGGTTCAAATACATGATTTGTTAACTCTAACAGAATATTTATTTCAACTTTACTATTTGTTATCAATTAACATATCCTGGTACTTACAAATAAACTTTCCTCTTAGTGCATGAAGTTACAAGTGATCTTGTGATTCATCGAAGTTCGGGAATTAGGAATGTGCATCTAGCAAATAGTTTTTCAAGTATTAGTTTTCTGCCGCCAGGATAACTCCACAGTCCTGCTCTCCGACGATAACGCACGGTACCGTATCTAAGGGAATATACTCTAATCTTACTGTTAGTAGGTATAGACAGCACCACATCGACTATGGCGCATGCGGAACGTAGGAGAACTTGCTATCTCTCTCTGATTGGTGTTATCAGAGATATATAGTAACCACTCTTAACGTCGCGCTGTCTCTTTCTAAGATGGGACCATGTTGAAAGCATTGTAAGCACACGGGGCGTTCAGTCTATACTTACAGAGTTTATGGAGTAGAATTGGATGTAGTACCACGTAAAAAAAAACGACTGATAATGTTGTTTTACTAATATTATCTTTGAAAGTCCATCCAAAAAATGTTGGTATTCTCAAGTGTCAGGCTAGACAGGAAAGGTGAAAGCGTCAGATCGCGATTCCGCATTCAAGGACAAACCGAAAAATTTTTTTCTTCTTTTTATTAAATCGTCTACACACTGCACTTACATATTCGTCGATGGCCAAAAATCCAATTAAGCCCGGGAATTGCACGAACGCTGTGCTAGATTACCGGCAAATGATATTCGCGTTGAGCTGATGGCGAAGGAGGGTAGGCAGACAGGATCGTCGTGTCGCGACGGGGTAGCAGCGCCGGAGACTAGGGTGAAGGGCTGCGGAGGTAGTGGGTGGTGTTGGGGTTCGAGCACGCGGGAGGTCACCAATTAAAGGAAAACGCATCGTACGAGTCTGCTGTGGCGTTGGTACTGCTGCTGGTTCTGCTGCTGCTGCTGCTGCTGCTGCTACTGCGTTACGGCGTACAGGTTCGTTCTCGTGTTAGAGTCATAAAGGGAGCTCGTATAACGCGGTTGCGAGAATGTTGCTGCAGGAGTCGGCCACGACTCGGTTATAATTCACACGGCACGATGCGTGCCCCCAGACGGTTAAAACGCCAGGTCTCTGTATCTCCCTCTTCCTTGACTCGTTCTTTATACACTTTCGTCGACTCTCTTCTCTCTTTTTTCCTTTCCACTACTGCGTCAGTTTTACCTTTCTTTTGTATAACGACGAGACGAGTGAGTCCGTACAAACATAAACGAAACTATAGCTACGAACAACCAACCTGCGCCAAGTCTAGTGCATTAATCATTTTTTATTATTTTATTTCGTGATAATTATCTTCAAAGAGGACAAACGATCAAACGGAGAATTAATTCTTTTCTCGGATTTGCCTCTTCTTTCATTCGCTGCAACACCGTCTATATCTATCTATCTATCTATCTATCTATCTATCTGCCGCTTTGATTAATTCGATTGCAGCTCAGCACAACGTTTTCCATTGTATTTTCATTTTTATCATTTATTATGCCTTCACAGCGCTCATTTTCGATGGTTTGGGGAGATTTTAGCCATTGATAATTCCAAGTGCATGAATACTTCATGATCACGATATGACTGTATAGAAAAAGATCAAAGACCATGTTCTTCTTTTCGTTTTTTATACTAGTTCGAAACTGTCGCTTTAGTCATAACTCTCTCACTCGTTATACCATTTTTATTACTCTCTGCGAGTCGCCCAGGTCGGTGGAGAGTTTTCAACATTTTTTTACAGAACGACGAGAGGGGTAACTCGTTAGATGCATTAATATTTGCACGCCTGGCGGTGAGTTCGCAGCTGCTGCGGTTGATATTCCTCTGCTTTGCGGACTCTACTCGTACGACTAAATTCGTTTGACCCGAGTAACGAGTTTATAAATACTTTCGATGGTAATTGCTCGTCTATCGCAATTGTGCTATTAACGAAATTATAAAACATAAAAAACTGTAATAAAATCAAGAAACCAATAAAAACAAACGTGACGAGTAAGGCATTTTAGTGTATCACGTGCTAAATAAAATGTGGATTATTTACATTCTGGTATTTAATAGGCATCATTTCATTATGCTGACAACAATTTACTGAGTTAGGATCAAATAACAGAATAGAATGAAATTTTTGATTAAAAATATATAGAAAATATAAACTGCTTTGTGTAAAATTATTTCGATAGGACTAAATAAACCGGAAACTTGTAAAAGAAACTTTAGGAACTGTCCAAAAATTAAGGAATCATAGTTGCCATAGTTTAATTTGAAAGCCTATTATTTCAGAGAAAGGTCGTTATTAAATAAATAAAAATCGATGATAAAACAGCGTTAAAAAGAAAGAAAAGAAAGTTCAATATTTGAAAAATGATTGTAAATCTTCTTAATGTCTAAACATTGGGTGTTAGAATTTATAAAAGCTCACTTGACGAGTTAAAAAAAAAGTATACAGTTGACGTTTGTTGTTGTCTGTTACCTTTCTCTCGTAATCGTGATTAGGTACAGCGAGCCACGGAAGATCAGCCACGTGGTTACGAAAGCTTTCATCAAAGTCAAGTACATCAGCGACATTGCTCCAGAGAACAACGTGAACGACTTCAAACCGTTTTCTTTTGTTGGAATCACCGCAATCTTTATTACAAGGATCACCGGCACTTCCGTTGTCTCGTGTTGACCCGGACAATTGTTGACGATCACCGTTCGATTGTTGCTGATTGCTCGGTGGACTATTGAGACTCGCATAGAGCTCGGTCAATTGTCGCGTAAAATCGTCGCACGTGGCTCCCGGATTAATAAAACTAAAGTAGACACCGATCACTTCGCACTTTGAATTTTTAACCGTTCCGGGCTCGTTGCCCAGCACGCTACTCACTTCTCGAAGGTTCGTCGGTGCATCCTTCTGATTGTTTATTTCATTGCATTGCAACAGTTGCTTGCCGAATAAACGTTGTTGCCAACATACGCCGGTATTCGTTACACGCGAAGCTTTCAACGATTCGACGACTGTCGTTGCCACTGTCTTATTCGTAGCTCCGGAGGATACCAAACACGTGGCCATTGCGCGCTCTTACGTGATGAACCTTGCGGCTCGACGGTCTGCGCTTGACTGAAAACCCTGATATCACGCTGCACCACCGTTGAAACTCACCAGTATTAGTGCGGGGGTGGCTGTTTTCTCTCTCGGGCGCTCTCAACGCCACCGCTACTATTCCGGCTTAGGGAGTGGGAGATCATTCCAGAATTCTCATTGGTCCATGTCGATCTATTATCATTATATTATATACGACACTCTTTTATATTTTGGTATACAAGTGGATGTAATGAAAAAAAATTGGAGATTTCAGCTGAGATTTTTCATTCGTATTATTCGCAGGTTTTGCTCGTTTCCATTTAGAGGTTTACTTGCGTCAGACTCTTTCAGGAAATATAATGATGCGCTTCTATCAAAGTTATTTAGATAGGCATGGTTATAAAAGAATATCTTGCAAGGAATATGAAATGAGATTATTAAAAATTAATTGCAATAATACCTACTTGGGAAAATAGTAATATATTTGATAATCCTAATTTAAAAATTATTTATTTCCTGAAGGCTCGATTGATTTTATTCAGACCCTGATCGGCTATCGGTGAGACTCAAGTCTTTGCTAAACAGTTTCGGTCGTAAGTTTAGAATAAATAGAAATTCTCAATTTTCTTTGGATATTTATGTCTGTAAATATAATTTGTGAATTTTTCTTAAGGGCAACGACAACGAAGATAAGGCGATAGAGGAACGTAAAATGAAACTTAAACTGTTGAATTAAATGTTTTTTTTGTATATTAATAAAAGAAACACCGAAAGACAAATGTATAGTACACTGTAGAATTATTCGTGAGAAGCCAATTAGGCTCGAGACGAACGGCCAATTAATGGTCGACGGTACGTCGGTCCCCTTTGTGTCTCGTACGATAATCGCGTAGGATGTTATCTCATCGCTCGCGTCGAAGCGATGCAATGATGGGTCTTTGTTGGTCCCGATTTGCGAATTCGTTTTAGCACTGAGATTGGCTCTATTGGTACTTCTATAATCACCAAGCGCGAAACTTCGTTAAATCTTTAATGGTTCGGAGAGGAGCGGCTTGCTACATCAGAATACTTCCTTGTCCACCAACAGCCGGTTATTAAATTATTGAGTACGAGAGAAAAGCCGTGATGCACTCGTTGAGTTTTCAAACTTGGCTGGATGCACGAGTGATGAAGCGTCAAAACGATTTTCCATTTGACAAAGTCGCCAACTAATTGAAACGATGACGAATTTGCCGACCCTCTCATTCCTAGAACTCCGGTATCGAATATACCAACTACCTTCGTCTCTTGTAGGCCGGGGACACCGGAATTGAGTGGGAAGACGAACCGGCTTGTCTGCCGAATGTGTTTTTAATTTTATTTTTTCACTTCTTCCGCTGCACCCAGAAGATACTCTTGAGTAAATATATCCGCGTGACTCATAAGATCATTCGTACATGCATTAACTCTTCCGAGATGATTAAGGTGCTTCCACACTATGTTTTAAGATAAAAATGGTGAATATCGTTCAGCTGGTTCATATGGAACAGGCTTTTAAAAAATAAATATATCAAAATATATCTAACACATTTATTTATTTTATATAAAATAATAACAAGAGAAAATTAATTTATCGGTATTTATATTTCGCTTATATAAATTATTTGTTTATATAACTAATGGTATATTCAATTCCAGATCCTTATAGAGCGTTTTTTTTAATTGGACTTATACATCTATAGGCTGAAATATTTTTATCGTCTAATATTTACCATTTCTACCTGACGGTAGAACCTCGTTAAATTAACAGAAGCGAGGTTCGTCCGTACCAATACTTTTGGTCACCCATCTGTTATAAATTCACGTTCCACGCGGCTGAGTTTGCTTAACAAATAAATAAAAGAAAGAGAAAAAAAATATCTTTACCACTTTTAGGATCATTAAGGGGAGAGCGAATGCGAAAGTGTTATTCGATTGTTGAACCGGCTGGTGTTTGATGCGTAACGAACTAGAGTTCCCAATGTAATACATGTGCGTGAGCGTGTGTATGTGTGTGGATGGATGGTTGGGTCGGTGAGTGGGTGGATGTGTCTGGGTGTGTGTTTACTTCACGTACAGTATGGTAAATACTATATAGCAGGAGGAGAACGCAGCTGGCCAATTTCAGCGACCCCTGTCGTCGTTTCGAGGCCATTTCGCAAATTTTACGACACGACCCCGTCCACTTATTCCAATTGTATAGAATGTAATTCGCGAAACAGTATAAACAGTATCTGTGTATTCGATCTGAGACTTTGACCACAAACTGCAACAACTTTTTGTATTCTCTGGTACAATAGAAAAGACGGCTTTACTGTCGTGTATACACTTTATATTCTGTACGACAACGAAAGCGGTGTAGATCTTGTCGAATTTAGAACTTTGACTAATTTAATAAATGCTGGTAATCATTAAAATATCTATTTTCAATATTTATTATTATTCGTTTTTATTTAAATTAGAAATGATTTTAGGTAAGGAGTGAAAGAATATTTTGTGTAGCAGGATATTATTGTAAGGAAAAGTCATTTATTCAGGAGGAATGCATAGTTAAGAGGAAGCCGAACATAGAGTTAATAAACATACTAATGTTAATTGGCATATTCATTTATTAAGGCGTGTTATCGTATAGTGTGGTGCATAATGTTTCGTTATTAGCAATTGTAATTATTGAGTGTAAACACATTTGGCAAATGAAGAAGATTAAACTATATCACTTTGCGAGGTAATTTATCATTTCTTTACTTCACATAAAACGCCCGCATGAGTAATCTTTTTTTAAGTCTCGTACTTACGTAGATTATAGCACCTGCCACAAATACCCAATGCCTAAAGCTCATTATCCAAAAACAATATATTGTTTATCTTAGTTATTCTATATTCTTTAAATTATTCCATTAACCTAAAATCTTACCTTCCTCTACTCAATTCCGGGTTTCAGAGGCTTAACAATTTAATGTTAGAAATAGCATAGTATTATATATCTGCTTAGTACATCCCGTGGTTCATAAAGTCTGGAGTTAAGCTGAAGGCTACGGCAGCTTTGGTTACTCGAGTGGATTCAGGAGAACATGAATCGAGTGAACCGTAATAGATATAGAGAAAGGGAATATATATCCCTTACTATATACATATATGGAGGGTAGGAGGGGAGAAATGAGAGAGAGAGAGAGAGAGAGAGAGAGAGAGAGAGAAATTTAAGTGTACATTCGTGCACCGGAAGCTTAATTACCCTTAATGACGGATGGGTTAAGGTGTTCGGGTCGTGACTGAACGCTAAGTAAAGGTACTTTGACTTTCTTCCTTCAAAGTGCTTGGATACATTAGTTTTGTAGCCCATTATTGAGCTAAAGCCTCCATAATGATAAACAGAATCATTGAGCTTCACTCCAAAAATTGACAAATATTGTAAGCTGATAATAATTATTTGAAAATGTAATAAATTTACCGGGAATATCGTAACCGCATCTTTTCTTAAGTACAACATACGTGTAATCAAAGGAAACCCCCTGGCTCGCTCGGTACTCAAGGGATAGTCTTTCGCCACTGACATCAGCGCACGAGAGGAACAGCGAAAATATCGGCACGCGGCTTTCGGCACGGGACGTTAACCCCCTTCACTGCGGCTCGGCGTTAAACGAGGGTAAAGACCCCGGGTGAGCTCGTAAGCAGCAGGGGCCATCGAGACTGCCGAGCTCCGTTGTTAATGAGAGGAAGTGAGAAAAGTCTCCCTTGCTCTCTACAGATCGATCGATGAATTAAATTAACCATGAAACTTACAATATTTCTTACACATTAACGAAATACCGTGAATTGTTACAATTTATTTACTTATTAATTGATTCATTGATTTATTAAGTATTAAATAACGATATCAAATGTTAACAAGCAAATTAAAAATGATGAAATACTGAAAATACCATGAAGATTTTATGGTAAAACAGGGTGAGAAATATTTTTGTGAATTTTTATTTCACTTCCTGCGTCACAATTGGGACAAAGATAGTGGAAAGTCAAGCACGACAGGTTGAAATATTCACTATAATAAACGATAAATGTATTGTAATACTTGTGTATTATATACCGGTAAGCAATATTTTTCCTTCTGCAGAGGGTAGAAAAGTTAATTTACTTATCGACACGATTGCAAGGGATGCTCGTATCGCCATCTACGAGCGGGTGGTAGTAATAATTTGCTATTTTTTTATATTCGTAGTTAGCCTGAGATTAAATGACAAATTACTTCACGAAATATTTAAAAAATAAATAACAATTGTGACAGAATCATCTGTTTCTCTGAATCGTTCCAACCTCAATAAGTCGGATTGAAAGATCCATTTGTATCAAGTATGCGGAATCATTATTTTCTTTCGGAAAGATTGCGTCTATCGCTTGCAAACTATCGTCGGTAGAGTAGCTCGAACATATAGAAACACATACGTTACAGCGCTCGCATTCCTCACGCATCGATACGCAATGGCGAGATAGCGATTCCTGCATTACCGACGGTTCTATTATCGCAAATCCAAGGACCACATACCAAAGTAATTAAATAATTTAAAAAAAACAAATCACTTGAATCATAAACTATAGAAATGATTTGTGACGATTTTTAATTGTAACTATTTGTCGAAACGTCGCTTTTTAATCGTGATTGCGATTAAATATTTCAACTGACCGTGTGGCCTAATGGATAAGGCGTCGGACTTCGGATCCGAAGATTGCAGGTTCGAGTCCTGTCACGGTCGAACGCAATTTTTTAAAGTTTTTTTTAACAAGCTGTCGTAATCAACTGACGCAACAATCGAATGGAGATTACAAATTAAATGTGCACAGTATTCTTACGAAAGAGCAATTATTGATAATGCATCATTGCTTAATATTTTCTTTGGTGAATCCTTTTGGATAATACAGATAACGATAAGAGGAAGACAAAGGCAGCCACTTTTTAAAACCCAATAATTATTCATCGTTCTTTCGAAACTGGTTACGAAACTTGTAGAATGAAATCAAGATAATCAAGTTTAATAGACAATGTACAAAAAGTTTTAGATAGCTCTTAACAAGATCCCGTGAAAATTCGTGGATTTATTTCGGCAGATAGGTCAGTGACTGATAATCGTATCACATAACTTATCTCTCGACTCTCGAGCGCTGCTGTTCCTCCGTCACGTAAGAGAGTTGTAGCCGAAGAGCACAAGACGAAGCAGTCATACGTGCTCGGACGAACACTTGAACCTTCCTCTCGGTCTCATTAACTTTTTATTCCCCTTTCCCAAGTTCCAGTAGTACCTCCGTTGGTACAAGCTCGTGTAATTAATACAGTACCACACAATATATCATTGAGAAGATGATCCTCCACGCAAATTTATATTCTCATGTGCTTGAGAAAATGTATATTCTCGTTAATTCATGACTCGATTGAAGAGCGAACAAATTGAATGAACCGGTGGCATGTCAAATCGCTTTTATAAAAACACGAACATCCTTATATTTTATTATTTTTTTCACGCTCTTACGATTCTCGAGGGAAGAAAACGCAACCCTCGAACATTCGGGATAGGTTAGTATCTATATAGATATACCGTTCGCAATCGAGATATATCTATTCACGTTTCGGTGTTCGGTCAAGGTTCTTCGAGGCGAAGATCGCTCGACCTGGCGTTATAAAAGGCTCAGGGAACTGTTATATATATATATATATATATATATATATATAAAGTATACGGAGTATGTTGCCGAACGTAAATAGGGACGAGGTTGTACCAATTACCATAACAATACGTGGAAACTCAACGGATCGAAGACTTACACAGTGAGCTATACCGTTCCAAGCTGGAATTCATTGGATATAAGAAAAGTCATCGGAGATCGTATGGCACAAGTGTCCGATTGCTGTAACTATACAAAAGTATTGCAAAAGGAGAACCCTCGTTTAATAATTAAAGACAATAAGAGACAGCAAAAGGGGCAAACGCGTGCACGCACGGAGGGGTACCAAATTCCGAGAAAAATTCACCCCACTGCGTGGTTAGACGAGGGGTGTTCCGAACTCCGCGCACGGGTTGACACGAAACCGTCAATTTTCATAATATCCCCATTGTGCATTTTCTCTTTCTCATTGTTTAGTACAAAACCAGCAATCTTGGCTTATAGGGGGTTCGCGCGTGCATAAGGGGAAAAATAAATTCACTCAACCCTCTACAAATGATATAGCACACGCAAAATATTCCTATTTATAAAAATATTGAGCCGATAAGTAAATTTTAAAAAAATATCTTTTTTGCACTTATATCTCATTTCTTCGAGACGAATATTCGTCATATATATCTCTCGCAGTTATTCCATAAACCGTAAAATAATTGTACGCGTAAGTTTATAAAAAATCACACTTTCTTAATAGTCTGCTTTCAATCTGTAAAATTATTCTCAATTACTGATGGCAGACAACAGTTTCGCTGTTTTATCCTATGTGCTTAAAGAGACTTTATAATGATTAACAAATTTTAAACACACGACTAACACGCTCTTCGATAAATGTACTTTATAGTTTTTCAATTTGTAAAAGAGCTGGTATTCCATGCACTCCGATTATCGATACAGAAGGAATTTCGGGAGATTTAATTAATTATTTCAAACCTTTCTGACGAAAAATCTGGACGGTGGCTAAATCGATAAGATAAGTTTTTCCTTGGGCGGTCAGGAAATATATGTCATTTTTTTAATTTCGTGCATACACACGAGCCGATAGTTACATTGCTAATAGCAATTCAATGTTTTGAGAGGATACAATGGGTTGCGGTTGCCTTCGTAAGCTCGACAGCCGTAAACTATATGTTAACTTCTGCATAATACATACAACATACACATGTGTGATAAAGTATGTATGTATGCATTATCCCCACCTGCGGTAACGGTGCTTTAAATATATTCGATACTGTAGACCAGGGGTCTCCAAACTTTCCAGCCTTAGGGCCATACTGATTACTCCAGTAAGTTCCGAGGGCCAAAACCATATTATCATTGTTGCCGGTGGTAAAAAGTGAAATAGTCCAAAATTTGTCCGCGGGCCGAATGTGGCCCGCGGGCCGTAGTTTGGAGACCCCTGCTGTAGACCAATCATCACCCACGCTCTCAGTGTTTCCGCTCGAGGTACTGAGCTGGTACTCGGAAACTTTGAACTTCGTACAGCGACCAAGGAGCCCTGAATAAATAAAAATCACGACGGGATTTCGACGATGTTGTGGGCACACGGCTCTTCGTGAGTTTTTGCACTGCAGTCCCCGCATTAGCAACAGTAGCAACGGCAGAGTGACGAGACGCCGCACGCACTTCCGCCTCGAGGCCAGAATGGAACACAATTATATTTTTTTGCATACGTGTGCGCACTTAATTACATGCAAAAAAATAATGCACTTTGAAGCTAATGCATTTGCGATGAAGGTTGTGAAGAATAAAAGAAAAAAAAAAAATTCCGATCCTTCGAGCCGGATTTGAACCAGCGACCTATGGATTTCTATCGCATTACAACCAACTACAGTCCACCGCTCTACCAACTGAGCTATCGAAGGGTTGGAAATAATTCGAAAAGAATACTACTTACGACGACTCAGTCATTTGAGAAAGTATCACGTTCATATAAATTTGAAACATTTCATTACTATTGTTACCTTTTGTTATAATTCAATGTCAATTAAAAAATGTATCAAAAGTCATTGTTTATTATTCTTTCTTAATTTTTATATTTCAAATATTTGAGACGCCCTGCCTTTTATTAAATTTTAAGGGGAAGAGAGTCAGGTAAAAAATGTCTGATATTCATTTAGAAATATCTCACTTGTTTCGATGTACCGTTGATCCTTGAAACAAAGAATTTTTTGCTCTGTAACAAATGTTATTATGTAGCCAATCACGGATTCAGTTTTTCTAGGCTTCGCGAAACAATTTACAAAATACTTATACGATGTATCCAGTTATTGATTTATTAACTAATCTATGATTAATAGTTTTTTTATCGTTTTTGAAAATAAGATACCAACATTTTATAATTTCTGCCGTAATTGTGCTTAGAGAAACAATTATTTAAAAAAAAAATGTATTTCAAATAAAAATTAAGTTATTTACTAATTTTAACATATTTAAAAATAAATAATACAGTTAGATATTTACCAGGTGGTCAATTTAAGCGAAGACTTTAAAATATCTCGAAAAATAAACATCGTACAAAAATATGTTCCAGATGAAAAGTTAATATTTTTGAATGGGCAATTTGCTAATGCAAAAATTAGGCTACCCCGTTCCGCACTCTCTTAAAGGGTGCGGGGGGTAACTTTGAAATCTTAGATGGTAAACCCCATATTTTATTGCAGATTTGGATTGCACGCTACAAAATACGTAGGTTTTGTCTAAAACTTTTTTTTTATTTGCGATAGATGACGCTGTAAATCCCGAGCGTGCAGAGAGAGAGAGAGAGAGAGAGAGAGAGAGAGAGAGAGAGAGAGAGAGAGAGAGAGAGAGAGAGAGAGAGAGAGAGAGAGAGAGAGAGAGAGAGAGAGCGTGAGAGAAAGATTCGTTTCACTCGTGCTAGCTCAAGCCCTTGATAGTGAATTGCTTTAAAATTTGTATGTACATTTCATGGTAGTATCTGGTATCCCCTTGCCGTATGTTTGCATGAATTTCTGAATATTTTTCGATTCCCTTTTTCATATACAAGTAACTTCAACAATTTATTATTATTATTAGTCTTTTGTTATTATTCACTAATCATATTTTTATTTTAGCCAATTGTGAAAATGTTCAATTCGTGCTTCAACCTCCTTAAGGGGTTATTCAGCTTCAGAAGTTTAACATTTACGAATCTGCAAAACACACACACACACACACACACACACACACACACACACACACACACACACACACAGAGAGACACACATTTTATACATGTGACTTTTCAATATTCTTGAATATTCTGAGCATGATGACATGAAAATCTTGAAAATATTAAGTTTTATGAAAGCATTCTTTACGATAATCCGAAATAATAAAAGATTTATTGATTTGCACAGCAGCTTACTTAACATAACTTAAATAGTAACATTAAATAAATTGTATTGTGAATTTAAGGGGTATGAGAGGTAGCCTCGTTGCTGGTGCGAACATATTCAAAGATATAATAACCTACGACTATTAACGAATAATAAATAATAAAGAGGAATGAAATGACAACCTCTGGGACTGTATTATGTCACATAATGGGACGTTGTAATGTCATTTGCAGCTCGAATGACAGAGTAGACGACAAGCCCGTCATATCATGCCGGCAATTCATCCCTGCTGATAAACCGAATCCCTCGGTCTGTAGGGGGTATAGTGGCTCTTGGAATTCTCGAGAGAGGCAGACTGACTGCGGTATTGAGTTTGTGTTTAATTACGATTACTATTATCTTCATATTTATTACTCTTAAGTGTATCACATGGATAAATATAGTGTTTAATAATAGTTATGGTACTCGCATTTTATTGAGAAAAGTAGATACACGCAAATGAGCGGAGCTAATACGCCGCTGTGAATATGAACCGTTTATACTTTAATGTCTGCGAGTTAAAGAGAATTGCATTTTAATGAAATACTGATGTATTTTAAATAGTTAAGGCTTCACATTTAGGATTACTGCAAAAATTATACGCACGCTGTTACGTCTCAAGGAATCCTGATCATTCGAAATTAACGGAAGCTTTGTGATAGCTTTAAAACTGAGACTTTATAAATTTTATACTTACAACCCAAGGAATAGTAATTGCTTTAAGAAAACACAAGCGTTGCGACAGCTATCATATAATAATAAGGAATACTTGCTGAACATTATAAACTATACATGCAACTAACACACATGTAATTCAGTGTGAATGTTTAAAGTTTGTGGAACAGCGAGACAAGTAATTCAAAAAGAATGGATAACAAATATAGATAAGTGGATAGAAGAAGGAGATGCTATCTATCCATCGAATTAGTGAAAAAATTATAAAATTACCCTGAGGTAGAAATATGTGAATACGCTAGTTATATGTAAATAACATTTTAAAAAACAGCAATGGAAAGAACTCGAGCAAGGGAAAACAAGAATCGAAATCAAATAAATGGCTGTGAGTAGTATACAGAAAGGATAGTATAAAGTACAAACGTTATATTATTTAAATAAAACTGATTGCAATATTGCACTTACGGCTAAAAATAACGAAAGCACGTGTACGTAAGTAGAATCGAGCTCAATCACGTGTACGCGAGTAATTATTATCAACAAGTTCCTTCAAAAGTGTAACTAAACGATAATTTTAGCCACAAATAAAAACTTGACTCGGTAATAAGAAGTGCGTACTTAAGGCTGCTGAGGTTTAAGTTTACGGAGGTAAACAATTAATTTCACAAGTTCACCTATTTACGCCTTATGCAAGATTGCGTGTTGAATATTGCAACGACGTTGGGTACATAACGGGATATACTCACGGTGGATGAGTTCCCGGCTTATTAAACCATATTTTCCCCTGTAACACGTTGCGTACATGTACACGGTAACCAATACCGAATATACACGGTATACACAGTACCTACTCCTCGTCGGTACTGTTGCATAGAAATTATTCAGCGACGGTTCTCGCGCGAATCCCGCGTTCGAGCCACGTCATTCTCCCGTCCATTGGTACTATACGAATACAATAGCGTCAGCGTAGGATTCGGCGAGATGTGTGACACGACGACGTGGGTTCCAATGATAGCGTACGGCATTTTCAATGAAGCCCAAGCATTGAGCAAGCAGTCATCCAGCTCAGCTTCACCGACAGTGGACCAGACAGGATCCATTGAAAATATACCTCTACACGTCGCGCGTACGAACCACCACCTTCCTTGTCTTTTTATCACACAGTCGCCTACATCAATACCTCCGATTTCTCGCTTTTTGTTGACGCTAAAGCCATTCAACTCGAATGCTCAATCTGAAAAGCTGTTAACAACAAATCGGCACCTAACGTTAATATACAGTATCCAATTTATAAATTTTTTGTACGAAAAGAGACAACTGCGAAGTTGCTATCAGGCCTTTCACGACTATAGGTTTTATATCCTTTGAAGTTAAATGTATATTCTCGATAAAGAAATATAACTCTGTTGTCACTTTTATAATTATAAATTCCTATGAGATATCTACATATTCCACTTTTCGTGCTCGCCGACACGATTGTCATCTTTCATTTTTCCGCACAGGAACGAACAAATACGAAGAAAACTTGGGAGTTGCCAATATCAATTTTGCCACCGAGAAACTAATAATAATTGAGTGAACCAATTTATTTATTGGTTCAACCAACTTATTCTTTCCCCAAAACAACCTGTTGGTTCATCCAACTATTGATAGTTTTACGGTGTCCAAGTTGATTCTGGCAATTCACTCATTTCTCTTCGTGAAAGCATCAAAGATGTATAATGGTCCCGCGATACCTTTATCGCAATCCTTTTACGAGAATTGTAAATAGATAAGTAACTGAAAGTTTTATATATTACAGTTATAATGTATACCACAAAATAGCTGTAAAATTTGTCATTTTTCGTCTATGTTGATTAGATACAGTTCGAAATGTATAAAATGTTCTCTGAATTTTAATATATCTGTACATCTCATCAAAAAGTATGGTCATCGAATATTTCAAAGAGAACTCTTCCATTATTTGAACGGAGTTATTGAGTCGCATCAGCGCTTTCTCTGGCTAGCTGTACCTGCCCCACACTCTGCGTATCGCTTGCTACGGGTCGCTTGCCTATCTCCTTCTGATGCCGCAAAAGGACTACCTTAAGAGAAGGTATACGACCAATATTACACGCTGGGTGAAATATTTGGGGCATACGGTTAATCGAAACAACATTTTACGGATCCCCATCCATCACTTCATTTTATTCAGGTCATTCTCATATTTGATAAGAAAAAGTTTGTTTTAATAAAAAAATATATGTATGAATGTCATTTCGAAAGTCATATAACGTTGAAGAATTCATTAAGTTTCAATAAAATTGTTTGTTTATCGACGATATCGAGAGCTATATGGTCAATGGCAGAATAAACCGAGTATAACGTATGGGTATCGTACCCATATTTTTATTATTATTATCGCCGATCCCAGAAAATAATCTCCGTTTATGCTTTTACGGTCGTGAAAGTCATTGAATTCTTAAGTAAATGCCACGTTAATAGCGACGTATAAACTAATTTATAGATTGGTATGAATGAAGGGATAGTTTGAAAGAGGTGCTGTCAAGCTTTCCACGAATGTAAGTCTGCGCGTTAGTAATAACGAAGGCTCGGCATTTGATTGATCGAACCCCGTCACGTCCTGGCATTATCTCTGAAAGAACACGAATGTAACAGGGCACATTGTAGGACCATGGTCCTTATGGCCTAATGTATAACTAGAGCTCGTGACTTATTATCCTTAACGGAACTGAAACAACGTCGATCAGATGCGACAGCAACTAGTTGCGATGTACAAGGATCAGACGTACGTTAATAGTGGATTTAACAAACGACGTTTCATCCGATTGGTTATAAAGTCGTTTCGCGATGGTTGCTTTTGCATCGATGGAGCAACATCGAGTTTTGGTCGTACGATAAAAAATGTGCAAAGCAATCAATTGTTCGATTTATGGCCTATCTTCAGTCTCATAATAATAACGGAGTGTTGTATTGCTACATCGTCGTTCTACAGCTGCACGACGGTCACTCTATAGACGGTCAGGAATAACAAATGATAGTCTGAAATGAGTATAAAGCTTGCATAAAGCAATTATAGACATTTAATTGCAATAAACGCGTATGCAACCGCAACCACCGAGTCGACCAAGTTACGACTCTAGAATCCCCGTTTCCTTGGTTCCATTGGGAAAAGACAGAATCGAGAAATAAAAAATATAATTGTTGTACTTGTCGATTACTCTCGCAGAATGAAAATTGTAAAATGTTCAAAATGTACAAAATGAAAGATCAAATCTACTATATGGATATTAAAATTAATGGTTGGTTAAAAATTTTTTACACAGTGTATATCAATTCACATTTACTAAAAGTTTGTAGATATTCACTGTGTAACAAATTTTAAATTAACAATTAATTTTATTATCCGTATAATGTATTTAATATATTGTAAAATTAATTATTTTATTATATGTACATATATATATATATCAAGTTAGAATGAGAAACCATAAGTTGTTTAGAAGGTTTTCGCGTTAACTATATCAGTCTTTCTTAAAATTTCGTTCGCTCCTTCGTCACTCACTCATCACATTATTTCTTTGGCTCGCTTGCCTTCGTCAATTCACATTATAATAAAAATTAATCTTGTAGAGATTTTGAACTTATCTTTACATTCGGAGATCGGGATCGATTGATAGCAGGCTCTTTCTTTTAGACTCTGGGGCTCGGAGATTCTCAGACCTCGTTGAAAGTAGGAGATTTGGGTGATTTGGCTGGCCTAGCCGGTCCACGAAAATATGTATAATAATTCTCGTCCCATGAAAGTGTGAGGTCCTCGTTATTGAATGTGGAAGCGTCCTTCTCACTCGACGTCCCCAGAGAGAAAGAGAGTGAGCGCCCAGAGCTTATTACCCAGTACACCTACTTTATGTGCTAGATCATGCGCGTTCGCGTATATAACATCTCGTTGAGTCCGATACATCGATTATAGCTCTTGGACTCATCGAAATTCGGCGCGAAATATATAAATGGGAGCTACATAAGGATTCGCCTCTTACAATATTCAACTCTAATTATTAAAATATGCTTCAAGAATTTTTTCTAATGTGTAATATAATAAATATATTTTATGATTAAAAATAATATAATTTGGTGTAATATTACTATACATCTATATTAAAAATATAGTTGGTTATACATTTGCATTAAAAATACAATTGTATATTACTACTGGATGAGTTAATTTTCAAGTTGTTTTATATTCGATAACGCGTTTGGAATTTTATAAACAATTTCTGTAAAAAAGTAATTAATATAAATTCCAATTTACAATCTTTCATTCGATTAATATGTAAATATTTAGCAAAAGACACGGCGCATATAGTTTAACCTCTGAATATCTTCGCTAGTTATCATAATGCTTGTCAAGGCTTGCAAACATAAACGTTAGGCATTTAAACGGTTTTACTGTTGAGTCACAAAAGGTTGGTTGAATCATGAACATCTGTCAGTCGGCTATAGCAAAAGGCTCTTCACAAAATGAGCACTGTAAAACATCTATCTCTAGGTTATAAAATTCGACACAAGCAGTACGGTTGGATTCCAACATGAATAGTAATTCGAAGAATAATGATTTGTATCCAGTGTTTCCATAAATCTTTTGGAACTATTAAATTATATTACGTAATATCTAACAAATTATATTATTTAAAGTATAAATAATTATAATAATTGCAATATATTTATATTGAAACCACAATCGAGTTAAATTAATATTTTATTTCCAATAACAGAAACGACAAAATCCATACAAACATTTACTGTTTTCCGCCTCTTTAAATTTGTTTCTATCGCTATTTACCAATTTCTGTATTGAATTGTATTGTATATGTATACAATTGAATATTGCACAAGGACGATGGTATGCATACAACATTTTTTTTTTGCTAACCGATCGATATTACGACAAACCTGGAGTACCCTTTTCACATAGGTTGTATAAAAAGTTTATTGGAAGGTAGAAGGTGCGACCACAGCCCTTCGTTGTCCCGCAAATCGTCTAGCAGCCGCCTCCTTCCGTAATGATCTAATTCAACGGGAGCAAAGCTATCCACCGTAGCAAATGGCGAAAGGGGCACTAGGTCGGCTGATGATTTCTCTACAAGTATATGTATATTCTCGCTGGAGCACTCGGTCGGTTGTTCATCGAGGGGAAACGCCCAAAGGGCCTTCTCGCGTGCTATTCGGCATAATCCTTTGCTACCGATGCTACTAATACAGCCCTCGGTACGATGCCAATCCATTATCCTCCGGATAAAGGGGGTTCGCTCGATTATCTCAAGACTCAACGCAAAATCCGCAGCCGGTTTCTTCTCTCCCTCGCCCTAATGATCGATATATCTAATCTCGCCAGAGATCCTAATCGATAGAACCCGATATCGACGCCTGGCGAAATCTAATTTTTCTAAACGGCTCTACCTCCATGAGCTCTCTACCACTGTACAACATCGGTAGGAATACGAGAGGTTTGGTATTTGGAGAGGACAGAAGCCAGCACGCGATTTGTTACGAAAGAATCAATATCTACCGATGCTTCGGAGCAATCCATTACAAAAACCCCGCACCTCGGCCCACAATGGGTTGGGCTCGAGTCTGCTCTTTTAAAATTTCGATGGACGTACAATGCTTTACTTCTTCATTTCCTTTACTTATTTATCGTTCTGCTTGTTACATTTATTTTCCCTTCATTCGATAGTTGAAGGTGCAGCCTTAAGGGAAGACTATAATGAGTTTTATCTTGATTCCTTTCTTCTGTTAGCTCATCAATTTAAACCTCCAGATCGACTCAATCTAAAAAATATGAAAATTCAACAGCTAAAGTTTTTTTTTTAACGTACATTGAAAGTACGTCGGAGGTTGAGACGGCCACAATAATATATTTTTGGGAAAACCAAACGCTCATTCTTACATTTATTCATACCGATCCTTTCACTCATTAATGCCGAATAGAAACACGAAATTAAGAGACGACATCTGTTGCAACAATTATTATAACGTTCGGATCAATCGCTATTATCGATTATCATCTATATATTTAAAAAAGATATCTCTACCGCTACCTCGGCAGCCATTGACGCTACCGTCGTCGTGTACAGAAATAGATATGGACACTCGCGCACATTCACGGATACTCCCAACGATTCACAACAACTCACAGAACCAATCTAACTCCCCCTAGAAGCCCTCGCGCTATAAGTATGAAGAGATATGAAATTAATCATTTTTTGCAAAATAGATGATTCGCTAACTTCTACAAATGTCCAGCAATTAAGTTATTGTATACAGTATTTTAAATTGCCTGAAAAGTAACTTTGCACACTGCTTTTTCATTATCGAGCACCTTTCACAAAGCTTTCTCTACAAGTAAGCCAAAATCGATTCACCTACTTCCTCATTGAGATGGCTTCGTAACAGTAAAAGATGGAAAATAATTATAAAGCAGCGCGTAAGATGTTTAGTATCGTTTGTGAGAATTGCATTAGACATCGTATGATTTTTCCTACGTCGCCCGTGTTTAATAGTATAAATTCAATAATTAATTATTCAACAACAATGCAGACAATTTACTTGAAATTTGTCGCAGAAGTTGAATTCCCATACACAAATATTTCCCATAAATTTTAACTAATTCTTAACATTTAGAGGTGAGGAGCAACCCCCTTTAGTCCATAAACGTTGCCTTACCGAATGCTTCGATAAAATAATAACAATTATACATCTTCAACGAAATGGCAGTACAATGGTAATACAACGAATGTGATTGTACAGTCGGTACAAATGCTTATCACATTGAAAGAAAAAAATGGTATAGGTAACTATTAAAAGTGCAAATGATTAATTGTTGGTCTATTCGACTATTTCTATAGTCACCGTAACGACATTTAATTGGTTTTCCTAAAAATTGCTGCATCGACCTAGAATTAATCGTTTGCACTTAATAGTTATCAGAACGACAACGATTTCTCTGAGAGTACGTTCATTTCAAAAGCAAGATAACTGGTGCTGCAGTAGATGCAGCTCGATCTGATCAGTCTGCACGAGTGCATCCCGCGCGCCGTGTTGCTGAGATATCACTGTACGAGTATATTATGGTAGATCTTCAACCGTATTTGCGTTGCTCCGTGATAGTTGTTATCAATTAATACCATAACAGTATTGACCATTAAGACGACAGTATATTGAACAGCGTAACTATAGGTTCCATAAAAAAATTATTATTATGAGTCTGTGAACTTGCGTTTATCTTTGTAAAATAAAGTACAGCTCGTTTATGATATTTTTAAAAAGTGCCAATGGCGTGTTGGCTGTTGACAACTTTCTCATTATGTTTATTACTGGCACGAATAAGTTACAAGTGATTTCGTGATCTACACAAGTTCTGAAATTGCGAATATGCATCTAGCCAATAATCTTGAATATATTCGTTTTCTATCGCTAGGTTACCGAAGGGTACTGAAGGGGCACCGACGGTGACGTGTGGTACTAAAATCTAAAGTAAATATCCATCTTGATAAAAAATAAAGGCAGCACGACGTAAGAGGTGTTGAATATCTCTCGTTGAATAGGTTAATCAGACTTCTCTTACCGTCACGCTGTCTTTTTTTTAAAATAGGATCATTATGAATGCACTGTGAGCATACGGGGCGTTCAATCTATATATATTAAATCGATGGGATAGGCTTCATTTAAAAGTTATTGTGTTTTCGAATTTCACAGACGTACAGAAGGGAAAGAATTTTTTTTCTCGTACTCTAGAATACTCAAAACATATATTTACCCTACGATCTTTTTCCTCATACATACTTCGTATGCGATGGTAAAGTAAATAATTAAGAGAGAAATTATTTGAAAATTGTGCTAGTTTATCTAGGTGTCGAGGTTACATCCGCAAATTTTTCTCGAGATGCGTGCAGTGGCGGAAAACGACGACGAGAAAAATTTGCGGGGCACGCGGCACATCATCGCCGTGAAATTCGGTAAAGATATTTTAGTCGGGGCTCGTTAATTTTAGAGTCAGTGCCGGCGACTCCGTACCAACGTTTAGCCACTTCGCGCTGTGTCTCATTTTATTCATCGCTCGGAGTGGCGACGAGCTAGGAACGCATCGTTGTGGAACGAGAGGAAAGCAACGCGACACTCAACAATGCGTACTGCTTCGACTAATGAACGGCTATACTTACCCTAGGAAAACATTTGAACGGAAATTTTTACGTCCTTCGCATAAATTTAGCTATAGATTAAAACTAAAAACCAGAATGACATATTCTTTCAGAAAAATTCAATTATTTCATTGTGAAACATTGTTACTTTTTAGATTTCTTTTATTTTCTACACTTTTTTTCTTTGAGTCAAATTACACACGAAAAAAAAATGTTAAAATGTTGATCGACATCTTATTTTATCATAGAAATATTTAGTTTGCGCTATGTGCCAAATATATTAAATCAACGGTAGCTCGTTAACGTTCATTCACTCATCGAGTCTAAGCGTTAACGTTCAACGTTCGCGCCAGATATGAATACGGGAATACAAAAGAGAGAGAATCGAGGGAGCGAGCAAGAGTTGCCGTTAATAAAAAAATTGATTTGGCTTCATACCGGATACCATCGACAATAGTTCACGTACTCGTTCGCAGATACTCGATAGTTTGCTGTATTTTTATTTGGTATCGACGGTCAAATTGGATTCCGCGATGGTACCAGCCGTGGGACTTTATCACTTTCGTCCATATTCTACGGATTTTAGAACAAATACTCGCACCAAAATGTCAGTTAAAATGATCTTATAATATTTAATTATTTTCAATTGTTTTCTTTTTAAGTATCCGAATAAATTTTCATTAATTTAAACACAAGTGAGTCAACACGGAAGCATAGACATCAACCAGCACATTGTTCTTTATAAAAAGGGTAAAATGAATAAAAATAAAAAATTGGCTTTGCATGACGTCATACCCTATGATAATAATCGCCCTTTCGAGCCTCCGCGTCATATGCTGAGCTTGGGTAGACATTCTTCAATCGCCACACGTGCAATGTGACGTATTGTTTTATGCATTGCAAAGAGGGGGAAGGGTGGAGGGGATTTACTCCATATTCCGACATCAGTGACGTCAACTTTTCATCATAATTCTCGTAGTGCAGCAGTCCGATATCGTTATCGAGAAATTAT
The DNA here is from genome assembly GCA_963942595.1 of Cylloceria caligata. Lineage (NCBI taxonomy): Eukaryota > Metazoa > Arthropoda > Insecta > Hymenoptera > Ichneumonidae > Cylloceria > Cylloceria caligata. Next base: position 70,916,718 of record OZ012704.1, on the reverse strand, counting down.
GCAACTCTTCGATATCCCAAAGTTCCTCTGGCTATAAAGTGTGATACGAAAAACCTTTGCGTATTGATTAAGCCACCTAATTTATGAGCACTGTTATTTCATTCAACAGAAAATATAATTCATCTGGTTTTTTATAATCAATGTTAATGCAAAAAAATTATTACAAGTTATAATATGACTGGGACTCGAACAAAAATTCTTCGCAACTATTTTATCAGTGCTATGTATATTTTATCAGTCGTTATCTACATATTCTATGATGCCTTTTGTTAATTAACAATTATCTGATTTACCATTTACTGACATTTTTGAGAAAGTTAGCCTAAAAATGATTTAGTATATGCTTTCAATCGTACTCGGAGAACGCAATACGAAACAGTAAGTACATCTGGTCATAACAGGGTTCACGAGAATAGAAGACCAAAGGGAGGAAGAAGAAGACACACATGTGTCTACAATACACGCACACAATCGGATATATATGAGAACAGTGTTCTCAAGATATGTCTTATTCCGATGTTGCCGTATGTCGTTCGTCGCGGCTGCTGTTACTCTCGTTCTTACAAGCTCCAAGTAGTACTTCGTACAAACGTACTATCTCGATCGCAACCCCGCGAGAGAGGCTTCGGTCAAAGGACTGAATCACATTGGGAACCCCGACGGGATCATAATCCTCGTATACAGGCGTCTGAATAATTTATGATCGGCCGAGTGGGTAAACGGAAATGCAATGCAGACAGACAGAGACAAACTATATGCATATGCCTCGCCCACTCGCAATTTTCTATACTGCGTTTGAGTTACTGTACGTTCTGACTTGTTTCCTGCAAAATTATTCGCTGTTTTTCGCTTTAAAATTTGTAATAATTTATATTTTTTCAAATGTGTATACATTTTTTAAACTTTGGGTCTTACAAAGGTATAATAAAAAAATAAATAATTACTTCAGAAAATGCTATACTTAGGTTAAAAAAATATAAAATTTTTTGAAGCGCTATTCCAAAAAAAAATCAATAATCATTTCCTTGTTAATTGTGATTCTCCTCCATGTTATAATTCTTCCTTATTTATGAAGGCGCTGCGCGTGAAACATGACGTAACGATCCGTTTATTCAATTAATCACTTTGCGTTGATCGTCACATGCCAGTTAATTGTTTTTTCCCTCGACTGCAAACTAACTAACTAACTAAGCTTCGTTTCATTGGTGAAGCACAAACGCATGAACATAGACACGCGTAAAGATATTGCGGCAGTGTTATTGCGCGCTCGGCCTTCGCATCTTGTTGCAATGGCTCGTGCACGACCAAGTTCGAGGCTGCATGCTGCTGCTACTGCTGCTGCTGCATGCATGACACACCGAGCTTATGCTGCTGCAGGGTCTGCTGCTGTTGGTTTTTCTCGCCAATAATACCTGTGTTACCTCAAACGTATTCCAGGCGTGTAGTTACAGCCATGAGGGAGAGCCGTAACGCATGCTAAGCCGTTGATTTGCGACCCGACACACAGTAATATAAGACCGCTACAAGTATAAATACGTACGTCAACCGCAACCAAGCTGTCGTACTAACAAACTGACCAGCACTTATCATTGCAACCTTGTAAACATTTGAAGTAGATCGAGTCTCATGTAATCATAATATTTTCGTATGCCAGATTCAACTGTAAAAATTGATGAAAAATTCTTTTCATCAGAGTGAAATCTCGTTTTAAATGATTTTATCGTTATAATTTGTACTTAATTGTATATAATGAAAATATAGTTAAAAATTAAGAAAGCTTAATCGTTGATGAGAAATTCGTATCTAACGTATAATTTACATTAATTATTATAAAACGTGGCATGGAACAATGCAATTTTTTGAGCTAACAATTATACCTGTGAGGTTGAATGTTACAGGATTTACAACTGACGGTACGATTTCTTTGTAACATTGCAATCGCGAAGAGTAATCATATTCAGTGGTCTACGGTGGATTCTGTAATGAAACAAGGCGTGTAAATTTGAAATTTTCATATTAATTTCTCTTGATTCTCACCAGCCCACAGATTCTCTTCTATGGGGAATGGTTATCTCAATTCTGGCTTCCTCATGGAGGAAGTGGTATTAATATTTTCAATAAAATTGCACAATTTCATAAAGTTTAAACCCCTTAATCGATTCTCATTAAATTCAAGACAAAGTATCCTTATATTCTAGCAGATTAGTATGAAAAGTTTCAGTTTGATAGATGAAAATTTACGAAAGTTACGGTAAAAATATTTTTTTCGTTAAAAAATTACAAAAGTGTATGATTCTATAAAATCTAAACGCCTTAATCGATTGCTGCCAAATTTAATACCGCACAACCTTGTCCCCTGGGCCTATTCTTGTATAAAGTTTGAACTCGGTAGATAAAAATTCACGAACGCTAAAGAGCTTACCTCCTTTTTTCGAAAAATTCAAACAATTCTCAAATGAGACGCCCGTTAGGGATTTGGGTGGAAATTGCAGTAAACTAACGGCGATTGCGATCACACCCGTGTGCAAAGTTTCAAAATGATCGAGTAACCCGTTCTCGAGATATATCACACACACACACATACACATACACATACGCACGGACATATGATCTAAATACGATTTCTCGACATTTTGGGATTTTTTAAGTACTCTGATATCGAAATGTTGAGAAATTTTTATAATACAATAAAAATATTAATATAGAAGAATAATCTATCATTTAGCTTTTCAACGCTATGTCACACTTTCTTGAACGTTATTCAAGCATTCCTTGAGCTATACATGCCTTGGAAATGGATAAAAAAAGACTTCGATGACTTCTGCATTGTAAAATTGACTCTTCACCTCGATAAAAGCATTACAAAGACACCTGGTACGAACATACAATAATTATAGAAGTTGTGTCTACAACAGTGCAGTAGTTTAGCACTCGGACTAACGATTTACTAACCGTGTGCTCTCAAATTTTCGTCTCGCACTCCAGTGCGGTGTGCAATAAAAGTGTGGTGTCGTTATGTGGGTACAATACCAGCAATACCGAGTTTATTGCGCTTGCTGTGGATCGACCGTCACACGAAACCCCGACAATAAACGAAGGCCAGCTGATCGTTCGGTAAGGAATTTAATGATGTAGCGTTAAGCCGCATTTTACTCGATCCTAGCACGGTGTAATACTTATTATCGGAAATGGATCATTTTAATGACTGTAAAAAGTAACAACCTTCCGTTTGATTAACTGATCTGTGATGTATAAGCTTTCTAGTTTACTAAAACGTAAGCAAAACGATCGACGAGTAATCGATATTGTATAAATTGATGGCTCAAAATGAGTTTTATTCGACAATTGGTATCCAACTAGAGAGGGAGACTTACAATGATCTTTGCTAATGAAAATTAATCACTTTGTCAATTTTCTCTTTTCTCAATATTATAAAATTATCTCATTGCCGCCGACTTGCAAAGAACCTAGAGAACCCAATAAACCTAAGTTGATAGATTGATTAAGTAATTATTCACATCTCTCTATATTATCCTATATGAATCCTCCGTGTGAAGACACAGAGTCCTCTCCAGAGAGAATTTCCGGGTTACGCAGAATTCGTTCATGGTCATGTATGTAATCCAGAACTCGATTTTAACCTAAGGAGCCTAAATTTAATAAAAATTAGAATAAAATATGTCACCGTCGTGTACAAGAATTGGAGAGAGACGGACGTAAAATATAGGGTGCCTCATTTAAATGGAATTAGTAAGAGATATACAAGGTTTAAATTATTGTTGTACCATTTTAATTGTGTAAATCAACCGATAACAAAACTTTAAAAACCTAAAGAACCTATAGAACCTAAATTGATCGATCGATTAAATTATTAAAGATAGTATATTAGAGTTTTTTTAAGCAATGTCTACAAAGATGTTTATAATATAAAAAATAATAATATCAATATGACCTAGGAGTAATTATTCGTTATTTATTGCATTTATAGTTTTTCTTTAATAACCTATTCGTTAAAAATTGTTAAAAAATGTGTATGAAATTGTAAGTGCAATCTATGTATAAATACTTGAATAATGTACGTAACGATATATGTAAATTATACACGCACAGTTCATTAAAAAATTCAACGAGATGTTTAAAATTGCGGTTTATATATATGAACTTATAACTTAACCATTTAATTCCGAATAGGTTATTCCCAAAAAAAAAAAATGCGCATCTTTAGTGAATTACGTGTACTCTATTATAGTAAATTTACCGATATCTGCGTTTATTTTCTTACACTGATATTAAAATGATCAGCATACTGAAAAAAGATTTCATTCATTATAACTAAATACATTTTAATTGTCCTGTTATGTACAATATTTGTTAAGTAATACAAAATTTATTAACAGTTAATAAATATAACGTTGAAACAACTTTAGGTTTGTTAATAATGATGAAATATTCATTTGACATGACTCTTGTCTCGGCGAAGCAAATAGATATTTGTTAATAATTAACAGATTGTTTAATACTTATGAAATCACCGTTCGAGGACCGAATTCTTGTCTCAACGACCGATTGGTCGATAATTAACTGATTTGTTAATAGTTACTAAATCTATATTTAAGATAAGTACCGTCCGTTTGACATGACTACTGTTTATTGTCAATCGTCGTCCGTCAGCGGATAAGTTCGGTATTGCGCGGACTCCGCCATCTTGACACACTTGTAGCTTTGCAATGCGAGTGAGTGGACAGTAGGTTAGCGTTGCATAAAGAGTGAGAATTTATGAGGATTAGCGTGACAACCTTAAGGATCTTCTTGTTTTGTGGAGCCTGCATGTAGAGTCGAGGCAACCGTTTGAACGTAAGTATAGAAAATATTAATTAATACAAGTGATTGCAATAGCTCTGTTCAATGTTTGTTAAAAAAATCGATCTGACAGTACATATAATTATGTATTTACATTTCTCTTAATCTATGAATCATTCTCTACAAATTATTACATTAGTGACTATTAATAAGCATTTTTTATTAATATCAATGCTATGTTGAGTCAAGATCATGTTTATCGGGCCCTAATAAAGGAACATTTTACTCAAATATACGTTTATTAATTGTTAATAAATAATTATTTGTGCCTATGTCGAGATTCAAATAAACGATTTGTTCACTCCAACAGAATATTTATTTCGCCATATCCAATTTAAGCATTTGTTAACAGTTAACAAATCCTGGTGCCTACCAATAAACTCTTTTCTCAGTGCACCGGTACGATTTAATTTTACAATACAGTTTATCAATAAAAACTTTTCGTACCTGTACTGTAATTTTCTAGTAAATTTTCTTAACGATATAATTAAATTTTTAATAGAAATCATACGAATTTGAGTCGCGCTTCACTCGAGTAAACTCGATTTTAGAGCGCTTGCCCCTCTGGTGGAGGACTTGTATTTCTCTTGGCGTATTGCCACGAGATGGCATCTTGGTGCCGCGGAAAGAAACTCCGGAGACGTGTATCCGTCCGAACGACAGGAGTTTCAGAGGATTTGAGTCTTGCATGGAAAATCGCGTATCCGAGCGAACCATAATTTTTATTTTCTGGCACATAGGCAAAGAGTGCAAGGAAATTCCATTACTCGAAAGAAATAGAGAAACGTTTGGTTACTGATATAGAAGTAGCGTGCGAATACAAGGAAAACCGAATTTATTTTACGAGTATAATATGTATCCCTATATTATTCTGGCAGCGTCTAAATCGGTACATTTGTAACTGTATCGATAATTTATCTATCAAAAACAACTCTACAACGATATATTTTCGGAAAACATCCCTACCAGGTTAGAAACCTCCATCATGAAACAATTCTCCGGTTATTTACAATCAGCAACGTCATAATCTCATAACAGAGATGATGTCTCTGATATCTGATTCATGAAATCTGCTAGTGCTGTTTATTACCGTAAAGTTTTAATGTTGTAAAAACTTATTCCAGAATTAAATCACAGTAGAGTTGTTTTCTCGTAGAGAAATTGATGGTTAACTCTATCAATAAAAATGTGCCTCTTAATTGAATATATTTCGTGAGGCGTATTATTTGTTACGTCACATAAAGTACACGCATGCATTTAAATGAGTATAATATATATTATTTGAATGAAGATGCTCTTCTGGCTTGATCGCGTCGCGTATTGCATATGGAAACATTTATTTCATAAGCATTGTAGGCATAAACAGATTTTTTGTCTTATTATGTTTGAACGAGGTCAAGCGTAGCGATTGGTATCCGAGCATGGTACGGACGTGATTATAATTACTGCCAGTAGAATCTGACGTGTTGCAAAGATACAAATCTCAAACACGTGTTCTATTTTGCGATTCGTATAATTGACTGTGAATTATATGGCGTTGAAATCCTAGTGGTGAGAGATGAGAAGGTAATATTTCTGTAATTACGTTAGCTACCACTGACCATTCATAGTCTAAAAGTCACTAATTACCTATAATTCAAAGGAAATGGTAGTTTTTCTTCAGGGCCAAGAGACGTACTAGCATCTTGACGCTAACTATTCAAAAATAATGGTTTTTAATTCATTTTACAAACCGAATTTTCCGTGACCATCATTGACATCATTTGCTGACACCGAGATATTATTGAAATATTCGTCGCGTATCATCGGAAAAAATGTCCGCACCGATACTTTATCGATAACGTTCCGACATTAACGTCCGAGTCTCCCTCCCGTAGGTGTGTTAAACTGTCCGTTATGGTACCGCGAAAGCAGAGGCTCTTATCTGCTTTTCACAGCAAGAAAATCGAAGTGGGTCGTCGAAGAGAACGAGAAAAAGATTCCAGTAGATCCGAGGCGGATGGGGTTGTCCCTCTCTTTATCGTAAAGTGGTTCGTACTCGGTAAAGACCTGAGTTCGCGTAGTAGCTCGCACGGGACTCGTTTTCGAAAATCTTGCTTGACTAGACAGAAAGCACTAGCTCTCGTAGTGGTACCTTAGGTCTGGTGGGCGCCACATCCGCCTAGGGCGAACAAACTATATATATATATATATATATATATATGAATGTATATAGATATGTAAAGCAAGATTCTGGAGAGATGAGAGCGAGCTTCGAGGCCTCGAGCCAATGTTGATTAACGATCTCGCCAACCACCGGTTCCACAAGGATGAAAAAACATGTACAACAACTATAGTTCCACTAAAAATATTAAACGAAATATATTGTTGAACTCGGCCATTTTTGCAAATTACGGGTTTCCGACTTTACTAATGCATAGATTACATGAAACTAAACTTATCTATCGAAGGCAAACCAAAATCCATCTTTAAATATGTTGACCCGAACTTCTCTTAACCTGCTCCTCCTCTTAAGAGAACAGCATTGTATCGGTATCAAATAATGGAGCTCCCACTCAATGGACATTTTTTTTAAGGTAACGCGATAGAGTATCGTTTGTAATTGAATCTAAAGGGTGATTTTTTAAGAGCTTGAGAACTTTTTTTAAAAAAAAAACGCATAAAATTTGCAAAATCTCATCGGTTCTTTATTTGAAACGTTAGATTGGTCCATGACATTTACTTTTTGAAGATAATTTCATTTAAATGTTGACCGCGGCTGCGTCTTAGGTGGTCCATTCGGAAAGTCCAATTTTGGGCAACTTTTTCGAGCATTTCGGCCGGAATAGCCCGAATTTCTTCGGAAATGTTGTCTTCCAAAACTGGAATAGTTGCTGGCTTATTTCTGTAGACTTTAGACTTGACGTAGCCCCACAAAAAATAGTCTAAAGGCGTCAAATCGCATGATCTTGGTGGCCAACTTACCGGGCCATTTCTTGAGATGAATTGTTCTCCGAAGTTTTCGCTCAAAATGGCCATAGAATCGCGAGCTGTGTGGCATGTAGCGCCATCTTGTTGAAACCACATGTCAACTAAGTTCAGTTCTTCCATTTTTGGCAACAAAAAGTTTGTTAGCATCGAACGATAGCGATCGCCATTCACCGTAACGTTGCGTCCAACAGCATCTTTGAAAAAATACGGTCCAATGATTCCACCAGCGTACAAACCACACCAAACAGTGCATTTTTCGGGATGCATGGGCAGTTCTTGAACGGCTTCTGGTTGCTCTTCACTCCAAATGCGGCAATTTTGCTTATTTACGTAGCCATTCAACCAGAAATGAGCCTCATCGCTGAACAAAATTTGTCGATAAAAAAGCGGATTTTCTGCCAACTTTTCTAGGGCCCATTCACTGAAAATTCGACGTTGTGGCAGATCGTTCGGCTTCAGTTGTTGCAGGAGCTGTATTTTATACGGTTTTACACCAAGATCTTTGCGTAAAATCTTCCATGTCGTCGAATAACACAAACCCAATTGCTGCGAACGGCGACGAATCGACATTTCACGGTCTTCAGCAACACTCTCAGAAACAGACGCAATATTCTCTTCTGTACGCACTGTACGCATTCGTGTGGTTGGTTTAATGTCCAATAAAGTAAACTGAGTGCGAAACTTGGTCACAATCGCATTAATTGTTTGCTCACTTGGTCGATTATGTAGACCATAAATCGGACGTAAATCGCGAAACACTTTTCGAACCGAACACTGATTTTTGTAATAAAATTCAATTATTTGCAAGCGTTGCTCGTTAGTAAGTCTATTCATTATGAAATGTCAAAGCATACTGAGCATCTTTCTCTTTGACACCTTGTCTGAAATCCCGCGTGATCTGTCAAATACTAATGCATGAAAATCCTAACCTCAAAAAAATCACCCTTTAGCTTGGTGGTGTCTCATGGCTTGAATACAAACGATAAGGCACCAGTTAGGTTTTGTTTTCAGCCTCCCCCCCCCCCTTGCGTGACATTTTTCTATGTTATTTTTTTATTTTCAAGTCCAAATCTATACTTGCACAGAGTAGGGAGTACAAAATTATAAAGTTAAAAATGAAATTATCGAAGATATACTAAGAACGGTTGTTTCTTTGCTGATGGTCTTTTGTATCCTCTCTTATTCGTCATTTTTATTTCCTTCCGATCATTTTTTGTTTCCCCTGCGGATCTCTTTTTGCTTCCTTCATAATCTTCTTTCGTTTCCCGCGCCAACGGCTGTGTGAGTATTGCGTGAGAGGCTGAATGAAGCGTCCGTGTGAAGTGTTTGTGCAAGTGTATGTACGAGTGCTACGAGAGTGCTGTCTGAAATGTTTGCGTCAAGTTTCTGTGTGAGGTTTCTGTGTGATGAACTGAGCAAAGTACGTGCGCGAGATCTGAGTGCCTTGTAGTCAGTGTGATATTTTTATAACATAGAGAGATAGCTATATCCATCGATACCATATGACTGGACATCATCGATGCGGCGCATCGACTACCATCGATATCATATCCTTCCCAACGCCTCGTCGACTGCCACCCTTATTTATATCCTGTTCTATCCTTCGTTAATAAAAACAACTTAATAAATTCGATCGACCTAGCGTACCTTTGGTTAGGTAGTAGTTCCACTTTTCTCCTATGTACGTTAATACATATTTGATATCGTCCTTACGTAGGTGAACTTAGTCTGAGCCACGTTGATCGTAGCACGTGAGAGAAGGAAAGGAAAACTCATGGAAGTATAGGCTGAAATGTGCAGGTATAAGCGAATTCGCGATCCTCAGTTTGCTCTAGGTAAATAGCGAAGATAAGAAGGTAACGTAGAGCGAGCAAGAAGAAAATAATATACGGAAGAAAGATAGTCAACTTTTGCACTATAGTAGTGTATCCGATAGGTGAATTCTATATATAAACGTTAGGCGCGGGGTCGCGACTCTCCGTACGTACGTCGTCGTGGATGATGCGCGCTGCCGCTGCTTGCTCGTGTTCAAGTTCCTACCCGGTGTATCGCTGCTGCTGCTGCTGCTGCTGGCTTCGGAGTCGGCGTCAGGGGCAGCCGTCCGGACGCAGACGCGTCACGACGAAAAGCCCTCCAACGAGAGGCTTCCTAACCGAGGAGCTCGCAGTCTGGCGTCGCTGGTCGACGTAAGCGGATCGAAATAATAGTCGTTGCACGACTCGGCTCTCTTGAACCTTATCGCAATCGTTGGTGCATATTCGAATACATGTTTTTCGATAATAATAATAATAATAATAATAATAATAATAATAATAATAATAATAATAATAATAATAATAATAATAATAATAATAATAATATAAATCTTAACTTTTTTGCCCCTTGTCGTAGCCACGTTAATAATGTATTATCCTTACGCAAGTTAATTGAATTACAAATATTTATTAACCGGAAGTAGAGCTTTTTCACTCATAATTCGTACCGTCGCTTCTCGCGAGTGTGCCTGTGCTCGAGAGTGCTACGAGAAAATAAGAATTTTTTGAAAATCGATCAAAAGCAGAGACTGATGGGATGATAAGATTCGCGATAATTTGCAGGGAAGGGAGTTGACCTTTCGAGCTTGAGGAAGTATAATACTTCCTTCGGAATTTTACATCCATAGTGCCTGTGATACGTGCGAAAAGATTTGATTTATTGTGTCGTTTTCGTTGTTCTTCAGTTTAACTTTGTATTCTTGGGGAAAAAAAGAGAATTCCGCATCACTGCTGACTCTGTGATCCGCTGAGTTAAGCCGAAAGAAGAGTTTAGTGCGTATTTTCATCGACCACGTTCGTGATAATCGAAAAGGCCGATAGCGAGCGTTCGGGGTTGCGGAGGCGCGCCGGAAGTGAGCCCGGGTACGTCCCCGGTGGCGGACATGGCGGTCCTTCCTGCGGTCGTTCGGCCAGTGCCGTACGCTTGGGCTACCACGGATTCCACGTGAACGTGAAAGGTGAATTTTCTTGTCAGTCGCCTATTGCGTTCCTCTGGCTTTTTCGTATTATTATTTTTCTTACGATTTTACATCCGAAAGTCGTCAATTGATATGACCACGTAGACCGTCCATAAACCAATTAATTAAATAACTAATTTTCATTATGCAACCAACTATTATTTGATGCATTTCGCATATAACGAGTGAAAATTATTTTTTCGCAAAATGTTGATTCATGTTTTACGTGCAGACACAATATTTCATTGGGTGCAGCCGCCGACGCACCTGCAACCAACGTGGAGATCGGAAAGAAACGTAGGCACAAGAAGTGCAATATAACAGAGTAGAAATATCCGGAGTATCTTTGCTGTCATTCGCGTATCTGGCTGAGCTGAAGTGTCCGATGACCGGCGCGTAAAAATCGAGTGACGAAGAGTGAGGAAGGTGAGAGTGGGAGAGATCGAGTGTGTGTGTGAGTGAAAAGAAGAGAGAATCCAACAGCGTTTGGTGCACCCGGCGGCAGAACGGCAGAGCGGCGATGGTGGCCTGCAAGCCGTCGAAATCGATTTCGGTACCCCGAGAGAGCGAGCGAGAGTGAAACGCTGGTAAAAGTATTGCCGTCCCCGCGTTCCCACGTACAGATTTAAAGGCCGAGAAAGAGAGAAGTACGGTGGCGCGAATCCTTTTTTTTTTCTAAACCTGACGAGAGGGAATACCAGACGAAACGGAAACAGTCCCTGAGAGAAAATTAGTTATCGATGCGAGGGAAAAAAAAATTGATAACGAAAGGAAGAAAGATCCAAGAATTCAAGCCGCTGAGGTATAAAACTAGAATCGATTAGAGGGTGACGAACAGGAGAAGAATTTACAGTACGAAAATTCGGACTGTAGCTACATTCCATTGTATTACGAAGTAATACAAAGAATATTTTTTCATTTAGTCGAATCAACGATATGACAATCGGTCTCTTAAAATATTTAATTATTTATATATTTTTATTATTGTAAATATAGAAATATTGATAAAATGACTTTCAGGCCAATTTAAGTTTATCTGACTTAAATTGCTAAATACATTTCTTAGTTGATTGTTGCTTCTCAACAAGTATAAAAGAAACAGAAATTTGGAGTATTTCTCGGTGTACGGAGGTAAGAGACGTCCGGCATCTCGGATACCCGAGAGAAGAAAGCGCTGCTAGTACGCGCCTCTTGTCGGCTCAACGCAGTAGTGAAAGGAGACTTTCGGCAGACAGCCTGGCGTCTTGTGCGATAGTGTTATCCTCGTTTCGTATCTTGCACGATCGACGAGCTATACAGTATAACAACACTATATACCAAGAGCAGGGCGTCTCAGCCAATCTTTCTCCGGACTTGCTGCACTCTCTCAGTTTTTATTTCTTTCATTTTCGATGCTCGAGCCAATTGAGAGAAGTAACGCTCTGGGGAGTCTGTACATCGAACGTGGGCGTGTTTTTAATAGAAAAGAATATTTTTATTGCGGGTATGACAACGGTAATTCTCGTACTCGTGGTCTGTTCCTCATTTCATTTTTTATTTTCAGTAACAATTTATTTATAGCTGTGTAAATAAATGTGTGAGTTCTAATCTACGCTGTAAAAATAATTAACAAAATATTTTATCATGAAGATTTCAATTGTATCAAGTTTGACGTAACTTTAATAATATAGTGAGCCTAAACACAATTTTACACCATTTTATAGTGTAAAAGATTATTAAATTGCTATTCTATTCAACCCAACAATATGAGATTATTATTAAAAATTAATATGAAATACGTTTCAGACTTTCATTGATTGTGTGACTCTTAGAATTGATATTTTTAAAGGAATTTTGAGATATTTTTAACGAGCATAATTTATGATAAATAAGAAATAAAATAAATGTTTTGTGTCATTCAGGCAATAAGTGGAACGATCTATAGCTTTGTTATAAATAATTATATAACTTTTATGCGTAAATGCTTTCATATTTACCGTAAACACGATTGAAATATTATTTTTCAAGTTACTTTGCAATTATAGTAAATGCAAGAATAATAAATAAATTGACCACAGCTTGTACCGTATAATGATTCAGCAATGAGAATTGGGATGATAGATTACTTATTTTTTTATCACTATATCATTCAGTGTCGTAAATAGTATATCGTTGATCGTCGATGAAGAAGTTCCGATAACGAGGTACCAGAAGTGCCTGGACTCGTGGAAGACAAAAAAAAAACATTAAGCGTCACGTGGGCTGATAAGATGGAGTATCGAGTGTAAAGTAAAGTAAGGGATGCTGAAGCGGAGAGGATAGAGAACGTGTCAGGATAGTTCGGTGCCGATGGGTGTGTGGTGCAAGAAAGAGATAGAAAAGTGGAAGAATCGAGGAAGCGAGATAGCGTGGGTGTAAGGGACTAAACTTGTACGGCCGGCTGAGAGCGCAAACGACGAAACGGCCAAGGGGTTACGGTGCGGGTGGTAGCGGTGAGGGGTAAGTTCTCCTGGTGGACGAACGATGTGCGCGCGGTCGACGCGAGGCGAGGATGCAGGGGTTGGCACCCCCACGGTCGATACTCGTGCGACGGTATACGGCACGCTGCCTCGCGAACCGAGAGACAGAGCGAAAACCCGAGAAATGGATAAAGCGAGAAAGCACCCTCGTCGAGAGTGGCGTGATACCAGCACCGGCAGCTGAACCGATTGAGAAACACTGCGTCCGGTCTGTGCTCTGCACCTGCAACGTTCAATCGCGTTCCGCTACAATTTCGAATATTCGCTCTTTATTCTATTTTAAATATGCGTTCTATTTGTTCTTTTCTTTCGAGATTTACCTTGGTAATCATTTTCCCATGGCATAATCTTCGTATCGCGTATCCATTTCTTCGGTAACTATCAACCAATTAAAGATTTTATTTTAAAAAATTGTATGTATCAATCCGTCGCATAAAAATGTTTGTGTAGAACGAGGTATACTATTGAATTATTTCATTACTGACAGGACATTGAACACTCGTTGAAATTGTTTATGCACCGCGTAATATTATTTTGTCAGTCTTACAGTAGCAAATCTTGGCTAAGTTCAAGGTATTCGCAGCTGTGTATCATTACTTTCTGTCGTGTTTCAGCTGTTTTCTAATATCTCCAATCTTGTGACAGAAGTGACTAGTCTCAAGGAATAAATGGGATAAATGGCATATAGTGACTTTTCTACTTACATATATGACCCATGACTCGGAAGAACAAATTAATTTTTATTGACAAACATTTTTTTATTGACAACGATAGAGAACAAGGATGCAAATTTGAAATTTACACATTGCTTTCTCGTGATTCTCGGTCACCCCCAGATTCTCCTCTATCGGTGATGATTATTTCAATTCTGGCTTCCTCAATAAATTAAAAAATTAAGTAATATTGCAAATTTTATAAAGTTTAAACCACTTAATCGATTCTCACTAAATTCAAGACCAAGTATCCTCGTCCCTTAGCGAATTGGTATGTTCATTTTGAGTTTGATAAATGAAAATGTACGACAGTTGGAGCAAAAATCGATTTTTTTCGAAAAATTATAAAAATGCATGATTCAATAAAATCTGAACGCCTTGATCGATTCATGCCAAATTCAATATCGAACAACAATTCGTCCCCTGATCTAATCTTGTAGAAAGTTTTAACTCGATTGCTAAAAATTTACAAAAGCTGGCGAGCGGACCTTCTTTTTTTGAAGAAATTAAACAACCATAAAATGCGACACTCGTTACCAATTAAGTCGAAAATTGCAGCAAACTGACACGAGTTGTGACCCGACCAGTGTGCAAAGTTTCAGAATGATCGAGTAACCCGTTTACGAGATATATCCATTGTAATTATGCAAGCTCATCTCACACACGCGCACGGACATTTTTTCGAAATACAATTTCTCGATGTTTTGTGTCTCTTTAAGTATTCTGACAACAAAATTTCGAGATATATTTTTTTTTCACGAAAATAACTTCCTCGGTGAGGAAATAAAAATGAGAGAAAAATCTGCGGTTCTTGTTCCGAGTAAAAATGTTCTGGTAATTAAGAAATAAAAAATGTATACAACTCTCATTTTTCATTTCTCAGGATATAACATCCAATACCAACCTCTAGGATATTCTATAGTTCCATACAACTCCTTTTTATCACGCAGCACAGAGTCTTAGCAGAATATCAAGTAGTGAATAGCCCCATGGATAAAATAAATGCAAGACGTACCCGAGCAGAAATCACATCAAGGGTACCTAACATCAGGGCCTAACCTGGTATTAATAATGTATAGTCCGGCATTAACCTAATCCGGGTCTTTTAAGGTGTACCCTGGACATTTCTGATTAAATAATCTTGCTAAATAATTGTGGGTGCTTGTAGTCGGATCAGGGCCTTACCTAGTCTGGCTTACAATGACCCTTATAAGGCAGACCCGATCAAAATAGTATTAGGGCCCAGTGTATTTTACCTAACTGTATCCTGTAATACAAAATCTGTGTAAATCCTGAACGAGCACCTGTCTAATTATTCTGGGACGACTAGAATGTATCAGCCTTTTGAGTAAAAAGTACATCAGACGTTCATGATGCACTTTGAAAAACGAATGTTTACGTAAAATAATTTCCGCCTATACTGTAGAAAGCGTTTATAAATTAACTATTCAACTTTATATTATAATTTATAAACAAGTTATGGCAAGATTAACTGAATAATCATATCTATATTTATCTTTATAAGACCAATTTTTAATTTTCAAAAGACACGATTAATGAATATTTTGTTATAAACGTGATTGTTAAAAATTGATAAATAAATTGGAATTTATACTAAAACTATACTAAACTAACTATATTAATTTTATACTTTTTATATTTAAACATTTTCAATTAACTCATAAAATGTAAATATATTACACACGTGTACATTCACATTCCGATTGTTCAACTCTTTCAAAAATTTAGTTATGATTTGATGTTGCGACGATTGATGAGTAATTTTATAAAATTTGTTTTTTGTATAAATTGTTATATATTCATTTTTTTTAATATTACGAAATTAGCTATAGCAAAGTTCGGAACAATCATTTTAATACAAACAATTTTTAACACTGTATAGATAAGAAACTATTTAATTGGTACCCTATCTGTCCAACCTTAAGCTAGTTTGTCCTCCGTTTCTGCATTCTTTGTCACCACTAGATGACAAATCGACGTATCGTTTCTAGCGAACGAAAGATCATTTGATTCCGGATAAAGGCAATCCTTTTTGAGATTGCCAGCGATTCGTGGTCGATCTGATACTTTGATTAGCTTTAGCATTCAAGCAGTGCTCATTCGATAAAATTACTAAGGTTATGCACTGATAATTTCGTACGGAGAAAAGAAATGGATCTTAAGAATTCTGAGAGTGAATGCACAATTTTAAAACAATATACATAAATGGAGGTTTTTGAAATGAACAAATACTTTTAATTTTAAATGTATTGATTAAATGACTTTATGATTTTATAATAGAGTTAAGCGGTGGTCAGGGACCTAACAGGTTTGCCTTATCAGGTTACTTTATGAGACCTCAATAGTTTCTTACATTACCTGCCTGATACAGCCCGATCAGACGTGTTTTCAGGTCCTGATAAACAGTCAGATCTTATATTGCAGGAACTCTGCGCCACCCTAAAAGATTTTCCTGCTCGGGTAGTCCGAAAAGCTCACCACAGATGCCGTGTCCGCTCTCTTTGATTATGTGGCGTTGAGCTCACGGAAATACACCTTGAATACGTTCTCATCTTCTCGTTGAAACTGAAATCGATCGGCAAGTTATTTCGTGCCCTGGAATTAAGCAACGAGATAACCCCAACGCAATCTATTGTAGGTACTATAATATCGTAGTCCTCGCCTGCCTCGTAGCATGAAGGTGAATCATGCGCCGATGGTTCGCACTATGATTGTCGTGTCATGAGCGAAGGGTGCAAAAGCCTCCCCTTTCGGTACATCTCGTGTACTTTAGATTCAGTTCTGCGTCGCTGTCACGGGCTACAAGGGCTTTGTGCCCTTAGAATTGTATTATTTATGAACCAAGTTCGTCTGGATCGTCGATAAACCGAGTATCGTGCATAATACCACAAGTTGCAAAATAATATCGCACGAGCGGCAGTCAGATATACCGGGTAAACGAGACGGTGGCCAAGCAGCCGGCGTCGCGACGTCGCTGCGGTTAGGCGCGTCTCGTCGACGACCCTCTCGAGTTCGATGCCCTTTTATTTTCTCCACCCTCATCGACGCAAGCGGTCGTACGATTCACGTTTCCGGTCACGTGAATCCTGTGTCCTTCGTTTTCAGCGAATGAATTCTTGGTAATTCCTATGTAACTGAGCAGGTGGAAAGCAATTACAACAAAATAAACAAAAATCTTATATTTAGGCAGTAAAATAGATTGCATGGATCTAGGAGATAGTACAGATTCCAGACTGGGAAAATTGGCACGATCATTAACTAGCCGTTGTTTTATAAGTGACTTACGATTAATTAACGAGAAAGATAGAAGCTGCCGTTCGGCCGCGAGGCTTCGCTAATTGGAGGCGCTTTGCCCCACTCGACTCTCGGCTCTCTCGCCGTCTACCGAGTCAACGAAGTTTAAGTTCAACCGACGCGATGATTGTTGACTCGGACCTTCAGCATCTCGTTCGAATATACCTAGCGCGAGTACATATCACTGTATTGTTGTTTGCGAAATGCTCCTCGTTCCGGAGCACGACGGAGCATTTCAGAAAAATTTTCATCGGCAATGTACATTTCTGCAAAGCAATGAATAATTTACCATTTATTTTGCATATAATAAAATAGTCGGATTAAATAAAAGTTTTATCCCGTTAATCCCATATTCTTATCCCGATGTATCCCATTGATTGGTAGACCGATTTCAAGATATGTGATTGGTAACTGGAAGAATTTTGCAGATCATTCGTCTGTGGTACATATTATCCCATATAAATAAAATGCTATATAAAGGGTGATTTTTTTGAGGTTAGGATTTTCATGCATTAGTATTTGACAGATCACGCGGGATTTCAGACAAGGTGTCAAAGAGAAAGATGCTCAGTATGCTTTGACATTTCATAATGAATAGACTTACTAACGAGCAACGCTTGCAAATAATTGAATTTTATTACAAAAATCAGTGTTCGGTTCGAAAAGTGTTTCGCGATTTACGTCCGATTTATGGTCTACATAATCGACCAAGTGAGCAAACAATTAATGCGATTGTGACCAAGTTTCGCACTCAGTTTACTTTATTGGACATTAAACCAACCACACGAATGCGTACAGTGCGTACAGAAGAGAATATTGCGTCTGTTTCTGAGAGTGTTGCTGAAGACCGTGAAATGTCGATTCGTCGCCGTTCGCAGCAATTGGGTTTGTGTTATTCGACGACATGGAAGATTTTACGCAAAGATCTTGGTGTAAAACCGTATAAAATACAGCTCCTGCAACAACTGAAGCCGAACGATCTGCCACAACGTCGAATTTTCAGTGAATGGGCCCTAGAAAAGTTGGCAGAAAATCCGCTTTTTTATCGACAAATTTTGTTCAGCGATGAGGCTCATTTCTGGTTGAATGGCTACGTAAATAAGCAAAATTGCCGCATTTGGAGTGAAGAGCAACCAGAAGCCGTTCAAGAACTGCCCATGCATCCCGAAAAATGCACTGTTTGGTGTGGTTTGTACGCTGGTGGAATCATTGGACCGTATTTTTTCAAAGATGCTGTTGGACGCAACGTTACGGTGAATGGCGATCGCTATCGTTCGATGCTAACAAACTTTTTGTTGCCAAAAATGGAAGAACTGAACTTAGTTGACATGTGGTTTCAACAAGATGGCGCTACATGCCACACAGCTCGCGATTCTATGGCCATTTTGAGCGAAAACTTCGGAGAACAATTCATCTCAAGAAATGGCCCGGTAAGTTGGCCACCAAGATCATGCGATTTGACGCCATTAGACTATTTTTTGTGGGGCTACGTCAAGTCTAAAGTCTACAGAAATAAGCCAGCAACTATTCCAGTTTTGGAAGACAACATTTCCGAAGAAATTCGGGCTATTCCGGCCCAAATGCTCGAAAAAGTTGCCCAAAATTGGACTTTCCGAATGGACCACCTAAGACGCAGCCGCGGTCAACATTTAAATGAAATTATCTTCAAAAAGTAAATGTCATGGACCAATCTAACGTTTCAAATAAAGAACCGATGAGATTTTGCAAATTTTATGCGTTTTTTTTTAAAAAAAAGTTCTCAAGCTCTTAAAAAATCACCCTTTAGATGTCCAAACTTTATTTATATTTGCGATTATCCGCTCTCAGGGATGATTGCGTCTATTGATTTTAAAGAAAAATTGTTTCCGTCATAAGTAATTTTTTTAATAAACAATTAAATCTAGCATAAAATTGTTGAAAAATATTTGCGGTTATTAAAATTAGTTTCAAGTGAGTGGAGTTACTCGATTTAGTATCTATAACGTTAGACAAAATGATAATATATAATTAATTAACTAGTTAAATTTAATATTTTATATAATAAATATTCAAAAGAAAATCCCCGTGTCTCACGAGAAATTTATGCTACAACGAATATCAGTGATCTTAAAAAAAAAACAGTTGCTTTCAAGTTTTGTGAACTTGTCAAGAGCTTTGTATATAAATGCCTGCAAGCTCGTAGTTTGTACAAACAGAACTTGAGTACAGTTTATTATTTATGAAGTAAAAATATCTTTTTTTGCTCATACATTTTTGTATGTGTTGTGTCTATAGCAATTAACAGATATCGACTTAACTCGGCCAAAAGAGCCAGGAAATCCTTAATTTTAATAATAACATTATACATTTATATTTCTTTACGAATATTAATTTTTTTTTCTTTCTTTCGATTACGATTCGATTATGTTTCAAACAAGAATAACATGTCGTTATTCTGATTTTAAGGGAGATATCGACACAATTTTTTAATTTATTGTAACATACCACGGTATCATGAGTTTTCTTTATACTTTCTTTGCTGCTGTCTCTCTCTCTCTCTCTCTCTCTCTCTCTCTCTCTCTCTCTGAACTCTGTTAGCTGCTCGTGTAAATGACATGATATTGATTGTGAGTGCGCGATGCCGCCCGCGTTACCACGTCCCTGACTCAAAAGTACGAGGGTCAAGTCGACCGCGGTAGAGATTATCGATCGTTGCGCACCGGTCCGTGCGATCACCAGGATGGTTATATAGATGGCTCGTCAATGTCTTTACTTCGACCAACAATTGAACAGATTTTAGTTATTCACGATATAAAGAAATCTGTTATACCTTGTTAAATAATATTTTGCTGCATTTTTTTGACTGATGGGATAAGCAAAAAATTTGCGTATTGCACTAGTCAAGTGTCACGGAGTGAAACGAACTAGTGGCCAGTCCAGCAATAACGAAAAACTGCACCCCTCGCTTTTGACGGTCGCCAAGAGAATCGCGAGTTGCGACAAGCCAGCACTTTATAGGTCGAGTTTCCCGGTCTAATATTAATGAAATTACCTTTCTAAGCTACGAGCGAACAGTCGAGCCCGTGGCCAGGTATGAAAGTTTTGCATTACTATGCAAAAAAGGTGTTAATGCGGACCCGTTAATGGTTTTGTGTTTCCGATTCAGAAAATTGCTGCCGAAGTAATATTAATTCAAGGATTCGAAAGTAGAGACTTGTTAATAAAGTGAACGCAGAAACTTTCGAGAAATGAAAATGCCTTTAGTTTCTTTGGGAGAGCTATTCCCGTCGGTTGTACAATCGATTTTTCAACGAATACTTAACCAAATTCTTCGATAAATTCACATAAAATGAATATATCTTTCAAATCGAGCATTACTTTCTCGTGATGAGTTGAAGATAAGGACTCGATGGCGAATATTTTTTATGCAGTATTATAAAACGAATCATAAATATCTTTTTCAATAATCGTATAATTCGGTACAAATAATTTCACTTGCCAATTACTAGAATTCCATCTTATTCCAGTTTATCATTTTTATCCAATTTATAAATAAATATTTCTCAATGAGGCATAACATTTTTTTATTAATATGGATCAAAATGATAACTTATGTATTAAACTGCGTCAGGTATCGTAAGAAAGTTATGAAATAGTTATCATCTACATAACAATGAATAAAGACCGAAGTAATAACGTAATATAATTCGTGTAATTGATTAAATATGTTATTCAATTGAATTTCTAAATATAATGTATTGCAATGTCAATGAAGAGTGTGTTGATGTAATAAAAGTCTTGATAAATAACATTAAAAAACTACTTGATTCTAGGGTTAAAATTTAATCGTAAGGGGTTCTGGAGCGATCGTAGAAGTTTCAAGCGAATGAGAATGCGAGACCGTGTGCGCATACCGTAAATTCCACTCCCTTTTGAGAATGACCGCAACCGAATTGCTCTCACGCCCTCATCCAACCTGCAACCCACTGTAAACACTGCTGTACCATTTCTGCTGCTGTGTATGTCCCCTGATCGACTGCCGTATGTATGTGTACCTCGTGTGCGCCCCAGCAACGATTTACATATTTTTCAGGTCATGACCTCGATTTCATATGAACAAATAAACCGAGCGAGAATGCAATAGAGTTCGTAGTCGAGCGTTCGGTACTTAATGCGTATTCGATTCCAAAGTAAATACCTCGGTAAATACCGTAAGTGATATAGTTTAGGGTAAAGAGAAGGCATTATGACAATGATATTTTTAAATCTTCCAATGTCCAATTAAGTTTTTGTAGAGAAGAAGCGGTTAGAAAAATTGATCGGTGATATTGTTTTGGCAATATTACAAAACATAGCGAATTACCATATTAATCAGTCACCGCATCTAATATTGTTTTCGGTTTATTGTTTGTTAATCCGCTAATCGTGCAGAGTATAGTTCCATCGTTGATGAATCCTCTAACATTATTTTCTTGCACTCTAAGCAGAAACATCAATAAAGGAATGATCGAATTATTATACGCAGTGTTTACAGAAATAAATCATAATGGTCGTATCACGAGTGAATCACAAGGGTGCGGGTAAAATCAATACGAGATTTTGTCGTTACATGGTGCGCTCGGAGTATTCGACAATTCTATTTGAGCTGCGGTTAAATAGAAAAATGTGGCTATATGCCAAAAATAGTGGCCATTCCATACAATTGAAAGTCTCTGTTGTTCCATGACTAAAATCAAAACACTCAGTTTTGAGAGGTTACATTTTGTCTTTGAGGTATAAACGCAGCCCCTTAATTCACTCCCGAAATTCACATTAGCTAGTTGTAACGAGTACTTTAAAAACAATTTTTTTTTTAAATGTAGCGCTGTCTAAAACTACTTTCATCTTTCCGCACCGATGAGGTGAAATACACGTGTTTATGTCACTGTATGTATACAAAGTAAATATCTGTTAACTGTCGTCGCAACCTCTGGCCCCGCGGGAAAATGATATAACGAATGGCCATATTGTTCTATTTTAACCTACGTACATTGGCACATGCGCGCGCACCTAGACGACGTATCTGTCACGACACGTGCACGGGTACTCGCATTTTGAAATCTATCTTACAATTTGCTCGTCATTATAGTCACGTTCTAGCGAATATCACACGATGATCTCGTATCTTACACATACTTGTAATATATTGCAGTGCGGATGAGGGGAGATATTTCAAATATGCGATTAAGCTTCGTTCAGACTTTTTGAAATATAAATTCGTGTCGTGTATCAATTTTCTCTTTATATTCAATTTGCTTCCTTTTTACGAAACATCAGTCTACTTTATAATTGTACTAGCGCGAACGCATACGACTGCTCGATCTTGTCACATATTTTTCTTTTATATATTATTATACACCATATATTTTGTATCAGTGTTGCTGTGTTGTTTTATAGGTTAGGTTACTTGTGTACGATCCGAAGTGAACGCATAATAAACTCGAATCACGTCATTGAAAGCCAATCAGAATGAGGAGTAAAAGGCTTCGTTTGTATATCGCACTTTTAAATTACGTTACGTCTAGTTTTTAAAATGAGATCTTCACTTTCAATAGCATCGTTTGTATTGAATTTCTTATCAATATTCAAGTTTTATTTATATGTTTAGTAATAGTAGTGGAAACGGATATGACGTAAAAGTAGCGGAAAATGATATGACTTTGAGTCTGGCTTACCTATCTGTTTGTATATACGAGTATCATCCTATTGGAAAATCACAAAAGTCGCCATGACATCTGGTGGATAAATGTTAACTACTCCATCCCAGTAATCATAACCTATACTTTTTTGAAAAATATTATTTTATTTAAAAAATTCCATTATTTAAGCAATTGTTCACATTCTAAAAAGACTTTCCCTTACAAATATTTATTAATACTGTAATATTAGTCATTTTTAAGGAGTGTAAACTTTCGACCAACTGGGTTGAAGCGGCCATTTTCCCTTGTGTTCTTCTCAATAGTAGACCTATTATTCGTGGTACAATTTGTCATTTTTAAAGTCTTTCTGCCGGTCACTGTTAGAGGCTATGAAATCCCAAGCTAGGCTAAAGATACTTATCAATTATTAATTAAAAGAATAAAATATTAATACGAAAGGCACATGGAAATGCCTTCCGTTCACGTTTCAATGAAATATAAAATAAATGAAATAAAAAATATGCAATGAACTCAGCGGATTCCAAATATTAAGTTGGCTGAAAAATTAGCATTACCGAAGTTTTCACAAGAAAATATTATCGAAATATGCGAGAATAAGTTCAATCGAATATCAGAAACGATTTCCGTGACACATAGCTGGCATCGTCAACTTTGCTTTCAGCGTCGTCGGCGACTCACGAAAAATGTAATGACGTTCGTTGAAGGTTAATTCTGATGTTTTCACTGCAAATGCACGTAACTACAAATCACTTTAAAGACTTGGTTCTATAAAAAAAAGTTGCTGTGTACGATATTGTTTAGATGTGGTTGTATTTATTTTCTTCTCATTCTCAGCGCCGCAAGATATTTACAATTGGAACATTCAATGAAAATTTCGAGTTTCGTATATTTTATGAATCACGTTGTTTATTAAAACCTTTTAAAATTATTTTACGATGGTACATCTTTATACGATTAAGAATATTAGTAACCCTACTTAGGCACCCACAAAAACTGGACTTTCGAGCTCGGAATACTTAAACTACTGAATATTCGTCTGTTTCAGAAACTGAGAAGGGATAGCGGTGAGGCTCGAAAATGGGATCCTACGGAGTGTACCTCACCCAACTCCGAGCTATGCTCGTGAGGAACCTTCTTCTGAAGAAGCGCGAGAAGCGAAAGACTATAGCGGTAAGTAATTAAACAAAACATTTTTCATTGTAAGAGATCGCTAAAAAAACGAAGAATATAACAAAAAACGGTAAGCGAATCGAGTACACAGCTAGCTGGATTATTCAATTATACCGCGATACTTGAATGATACTTTCGTGTTATATCAAT
Organism: Cylloceria caligata; assembly: GCA_963942595.1. NCBI lineage: Eukaryota > Metazoa > Arthropoda > Insecta > Hymenoptera > Ichneumonidae > Cylloceria > Cylloceria caligata. Next base: position 70,892,372 of record OZ012704.1, on the reverse strand, counting down.
AGTGTACATCGTAGAGAGGCTTCGACGACTGTGGGATTAACAACAACAGAGAGCTTCCTGCCGATGTCCATAATACACATACATAACTGTTGGATAAAGTAATTGGAACTCGGCGGGAATATATTTCAAAGCGAATTAGAAGTGACCTGTAACCTATCTGCCAGCACGTCGAATCTGTAGTTGACACGGCATACCTATAATACCCTCGTGGAGTCGTATCATCGGATTGACTTGAAACGTTAATACGATTTAAGCTCGTGCATGTGCTGACGCGACACACCCATCGCTGTGCTCTTGATTTCCTTATGTACACTACAGACAACTATGTATAGGTGAGACGTCCGGAACAAGCCGCGCGCTGCACCTGCAACTGAATCCACAGTGCGGTAACACAGTATATTCTTTAGGAATGGTATTGCGTAACGCGCTAGATCTCGAAATGGAAAAAGCTCCGTCGTCGTTGTATACGACGTGTCAAATTGCAATGCATCGATTATGCGCATCATTTGAATATGCGGACATGTCGATACCGCAAATTGACACCTCTTCTCGTTACACGTCTACATTTTCTCTCCTCTTTTTCTCCTTTGCGGATTATGAGTACGTACATACGTGATCAATCGAATTGCATTCGCATGTGTCTCGATCAACGTACGTGAAAGAGTAATAAGGACATAAAACAATGGGCAGATATGTTTATTTACAGTCGAACCTCACTTATTCGACACACCCGCCTATTCGACCAACTTGTTCTCATCTGTAAGACGAACCACGTTTTTTCTAACCCTTACTCTTGTCAATAATATTAATTACGAAAGGTGCGCAGACCAGTATGCGCTTGTGTTAAACAAAGGCGTGAAAGCTCCTCTCCACGTTCGATAGATGAATACACCCGGTACCGAGTAGGTCGAATAGGTGGGATTCGACCGTAACTACAATTTTTCCGATCCCGAAAAACAAAGTGCAAAATATTTTCATCTCATTTTTGATATATTTTTAGTCGATTCTATGTGAAATAAAAACTCTAAAGTCTGACAGAAGCACAAAAGTTCTCATTTCAAATATACAAAACAAGAACTAACGCTAACAAAACTTCTCATTTCCAAGAGCCACACGCTCGATGAAAGGAATGATGGAACGAATCGTTTCTATTTAATAACTTTTTTTAATCAATGTGCCATTCATTTCATTCATCACGACCCCAATAAATGATAAAGCAGGTAATAAAAATTCCATTCATTAAATTGATGCCAATCAATGATTTTATATCGCATTTGTTATAAAGCAACGTTTATTCATTCTCGATCGACAAATTCAATTGCCAATGGCCGTTTTAGTTGTCGGTTAAAAAATATATTCAGAGAATTCTCCATGTCCATGAAATAAACGTGTTGGACAACTTAAAATGCACTCGAGTGTGAAATTTTGTAGATCCTGTCCTGAATTAAAATCCGTGTGATGCCTACAGGCAAAAACTTTCAAATTATACCGCCGGAAGGTCTTCTTTAAGCTTCCGCTTAAAGAATTATCACGCCCTCGGAAAGATAGAGAAAAATATTATGTAGTAGGTGGGAAAGAGGAATTTAGTGGTGAGCAGTGGCGACAAAGTGTCTCAGTCTGCGCCATCCGCATGTGTAGACCTCCAGCAGTAGCTTTTGCGATAGCGCCACAGTATATTCCCTGCCAAGCGAAATCGCGCGACGCCAATTTGTCCGTCGCAGGTTTTTCTCCCGATTCCTGTGCCAATTAGGCCAAGTTTCGGAGCCAGTAGTTTGACGTCGACTATATACCTTTGTATTCACATGTGAGTGTGCATTTGTGTCTACGCTTGGTTAGGGGATGGAACAGCGTTGCACCGCGAGCTCATTTGCTCGGCCAGAGGCAAGGAAATTTGGCCGTTGCCGAACTCTCGTTACTCAAGTTTCATGCACATGTCCTTCTCAGAATCGACGAACATATTTTTCGATATATTCACAGCAAATTTTGTCCATAAATTCCAATACAACAAGAAATATTAATCGAATGCTCTTAATTTAACTAAAATGTATTCAATTCAATGAAATGCTTTTTGGTATTACGCCATTTTCCTTTTATTCAATTCCAACTATTTCTTTGCTCCATTTATCTTTTCATCGGAAATTTTACGATTTAAAAGTTGGCAAATTCATTTCGTCCTCGAACCCTTTTGATATTGTATCCATTCCTTCGAACAAGAATAAGGAAATTTGGCTGGAAACGAGCTCTCGTTATCTAAGTTTTCTACATTCCCTCGCCAAAATTCACGAATACGAGAAAATTTTCGATATATCCACAGCAAAACCAAGAGAATTCCAATGCAACATCGATAGAAATATTCTACACTGATTGTAAGGAAAAGAAATAAATAAAGAAAAATGTGATTTTATTAAAATATATTTGATTTAGTAAAATTGCAGTTACATCAACTCAATGAACATATTGATATCACAAAAATTATCTCAGTTTTTCTACTCTTTTTTCTTCCGTCTGTTAATCTTCTTTTTTTTTTAAATATTTTTCTATCCAGAAGTTTGGAAAGCTCATTTCTTTCTCAAGTTTCTTTGCTTGTTCTCTCGTCCTTTAAAAATTGCTGGATCGATGGTATTCGGTGGTCCGTCGTTCCACAGACTCGTGGAAATACTTTCTTGCGGCTTTACCTTAGTGGGCAAAAGATGAGGACCGACGAGATAGTAAACTTGTTCGACCCAAGTGGGTGGACTTATGCCAACGGCGGAGTACTGCCACAGTGGAAGTCCTAGATGAACGAGCATCATTCTGAAGTACTTGGTGAAACTGTCCGCAAGATGATACCAATTGTCTGTACCGCTGCTATCCTCTCGATATAACCATATCTCCGGCTCCGTGTCCAATTCCGGTTTTACCTGATAAGTCAGAAAGACTTTACCACTGGCACACTGGTCGAGCTCGAAGAGTTTCGAACGAGGTCCCAGTGACGGCACTTCCGTTGTCTCCTGCTCCTGTTGCTGCTGAGAATTCGTTTCCGCTTCCGTTTCATGCTCCTTCTTACCGACAAAACGCTTGAGGGATGCAAATTCACCGATCGACATTTTACCCACAGGAAATTCTTCGCCTAAAATATAATATAACCATTGGAATTCAATCGATTGCGGATAAATAATAAATGAATAATTCGGTTAGGTAAAATTTAAGGCACAACTTCATTGAGAATTAAAATTCGTCGTACAAATAAGTATCTCCTATTTCTTCGTAAACATAATTATCTTTTAAACTAAAAAATTCGACCAATATCGATTATTGTTTACCAAAAAATAAACTGCAGAAATGTACATTGAGGTAACTTATCAACAGCTCAATAATCTTTTGGTCTATTTGTGAAAAATATACTCTTTAAGAGACTGCTTATACAGCAAATGGAAAATATACATTTTTATTTCACAAGAGAATAGCTCGGAAAGCCCATTAATGTATTCGAATTTCCTTCCTCGCCTAATTACTCGCCTGAAATGTCGAGGCTCCAAGTTAGCAAAAAGCCGTCTATAGAAGCGTAAAAGCTCTTGAGGTCTTCGGGCAGTAGACAGCAGTGACGTTGTTCCCAAGTTGACAATGCACTTCTCTCGCATGCATTTCTTCTCTCGACCTTAACGTTTCTGACGCAAGGACTGTTCTCGAGAATTCGAACAACCCCGAGAGTCAGATTCTCGTAAAACGAATCCTCGGTTACAATGTCGACGAAAAAGGACATAATCCTGGTTGACAAAACTGGTCATCAGAATCCTCGTGTCTCCTGATCGATCGTCATACCGCGATCCTTTTTCTATATAAACTCTTTAACGTCATGAACTCAATTCTATTTCAATTATTTTTTTATCGACTGCACACACATGTCTGTAATATACATGTGATGTGTATATCTTTACTAAAGTTACTCGAGAAAATGAACTAGAGGCAGATCGTCTTTCGAGTGTACACTCTTCGGGGTTTACTCGACGGCCTGAAGTGCGCTACTGTCGGATAAGTTGTCGTGCTCATCGAGAACGAGCAAGAGAGGCAAAACGTTGAATTCTCCGAAGGCCTGGGGTTCGTTTACTTCCATGGCAACCGGGAAAAGCCTACTTCCGCCCTCGTGTAGTAGTACCACTAACGCTTATGTATATAACACAGGGTAGTTCGTAAACATGTATACGACACACAGGTACTCGGCTAGCGATCATTTCTTCTTTCTTCCTTATGTATACAAACATACCGACTGTGAATAAAAGTAACGTCAATGCTAAAGAAAAGATAATCAGATACATTTTTGTATTTTCTTTCAGGAGGTCTTCCTTCCACTCTATACCTTGGGGATCCTGATAGTCGTCAAGATCCTCATACCGAACCCAAACTATCCGCCGATGGGAACGCAAAAACACGACGGAGATATATTCGAATTTTTCAATGGATACAAAAACAATACTATAGCGGTTGTTCCGAATTCCACCGAGACGCTCGTGAGTTCAATTTTCTTGCTACCATCCTTGTCAAAGATATTTTTATTTACGATACGATAATATACGCGTAGATGCATCGAGGCCATTCGAATGAATTATAAAATATGACCTATTTTCCACGTACATCACTTTACCTACTATCTCGCAAAAGCGAACACCTCGGGGACCACCCCGTAAGGCTTCGTGACCTCCGACCAACTCCAGTTTCATCCATCTCTCTCGAGAAACGAGGAGTTACGCGAGAATTTGTTCGTTCCTCTCTCAGATGCCTCGCCTTGCCTCTTGTCTTGCTCCTGTATTCCCTGTTCAACTTCTCCGAGAGAACCTATCCCATATTCGTACGTCAATCGTTCAAGACTTGTCGTTCTCGTCTTTCATACACGAGTACACCTATACCATCATACGGGGTACTCGCAACACGACCTAAGTCCTTGAAAAGTCGATATATCGCCAACTATCGATGTCCGTACCTTTCCTCGAGAGTTTCGAGAAACGAAAATCACGAGAAAAGAAGAAAAAGCTTAACATTTGTAAAAAAAAAAATAGAATCCTCCATCATTACTCAATTTTCAGTTGACAATAATGTTGAATATGAAGTTTTAACGCCTCACGGTCGCCAGTCCAAGTAGTCACTCGCGGCATTAGGGACCGCCGTACCTGAAGGGTTAATTAAAATTAAATAATGTTTATTCTTCTCAGAGCTTCTTAAACGCCATGAACAGTCTGTGGTTATCGATGTGGGACTACCCCGAGAAGCTGCCTCTAAATTTCATGGTATTCGACACGGAGGATGATCTCCAGGCGGCGTATTGGCGAGATCCTTACAGTGTACCGCTGGCCGTTATCTTCGAGGATCCTCAACCGGTATCAAGAAAATTACTGTGAGTTCAAATTCCTCTTACACTAAAAGATAACAATGTAAATCTATATTTTACTCCGAACTATAAAATCCTATCGTGATGCGACTTGAGACGACATTCGTGCGATTCTTGTTCGGTCATTTTGTCTTTGTTTTTGAATTAATCGTCTCTATCATGCGGTGTGAATATTAATAACTTTTCGATTTCGATTCGCCACACCAAGCTACACGCGGTGTACCTATCAAAGAGAAATAGAGAGATAGACGTAGAGGAGTCTGTCTCTTTTGTTTTCGTGCGATAGATACAACGAGTGTAACCTCGACAAACAAGCGAGATCGAGCTATATTTATTTTCTTCGATATTACACGTTACAATATTCGTTACAAATATCGTTTCCTACGCTGTACGCATGGGCAGATGGAATAGCAATATACTTATCACTTATCTGTAGATAATCAAGTCACGGTTAAACATGTTATCATGATTTGTCGAGAGGAAGAGAAGAATTTGGTTAATGAAAGTTCTATAAGAAGAGCGAAGTTCGAAGTCGGGAATAAAGAAAATAATTTAATTAAACTGGACATATGCATCAAACTGTTAAATAAGTAATCTCTTTTAATAAATAATAATTCTTGTATAAATAAACAACAGGATATTGTGACTCGAACATTCCCAGAAGAATAACATTTTATGAGAAAAACAAAAATCCAAAGAAAGAAAATAATTTTTTTTAAATATTTAAATCTTCATCAACAAAATCAGTTAAAATAAAATAACGATAAGTATAATTGCACGTAAAGAATAGTACAGACTGATTGGTATACCGTCGTAGGTTTAATCACAAGCGAAAATTGACCGAACTTTCTCTATATTACCATCGGCTATATGCTTTCTTGTTGCCTGTGAGCTTCTTTTTTAATTGTCAGATAAACTGCGCGTTATTTACGAATTCAGCCATAGCAGACTACTTGCAAACTGCTCATTATTAAGTCTCAAGGAAAGCTTTCGAAAAGAAACATTGAACGGAAATTAAAGTGGCTTGGAAACAAAGGAAATCGATTTCGTTTTTTAATCTCGCGACTCGACAATAAGCTACGCTTCATTATGCTAAGCGATAAGTTGATATGCATGACGTGCGTGAAGAGTGTGAAGAGTGAAATGAGAATCTTGAATCTTGGGATTATAAAAACAAACTGAAGACTCGATCAGCTTGCCTGTCAAGATGAGACTAAATCTTGTTACGCGATTGAAGATATTGAATCGTGATTACAGCTCGATTGTCGAATGCTTGAAACTAGATTTCGATTTTGATATGTTCCCGTCTCGTCTTTATTGTCGCATAAAACTCATTCCTTTTTTCTTTGAAGAAAAGTCATCCAATTTTTCTGTTGTTATAACAACGTTAAAAATCGTGAGTCTGCCGGAGGGTCTGGTTCTCAAGGGTCGTAGCTCGTTGAAATAACGATTCGGTAGCTACAAGACAGAATTTTCACCATGCGCCCTTTTTCCCTTCTCACTCGTCCAACTAACGGCATTTAGCTCGTCTAGACGGTGGCATCTATATAGTGCATCACAAGTACACGCCTCAAAACCCTTTCGCCAGACTTTCTCTTGCTACCAAGAAACCTAGAGGTTGGCGTTAAATATTTTGCTGAAATTATGTTTTTTTTTTTTCGACAAATATTTATTGAAAAGCACATTTCCAGCAGAGAATATAACGATCTGTGAGAGAAGGCAACGCCTTATCGAATGCTTGGAAGATCAATAACAAAACAGTCTCACGAAGCACACCGTGCTTTCCTTGTGTTAATTAATCGGCTTATTAGCTCTCGTACTCGGTTCTCAATCATTATTATAGGCGCGTCGAACCTAGAGGAATCCAATCACATGATAATTTACCTTCGATCCTCTCTCTGTCTCTCCCTTCCTTTTTCTCTCTCTTTCTACGGCGCGCATTTCTCGATTTATACCAGATTTATCTGGTTACTCGAGAAAACAGCCATCGATTACAATTTCCTGTTTGGTACCTAAACGAACTGATCGTTACAAATCTTCTTCTCAATTAGAGAGACAGAGATTCGATTATTATCAATCGTCGTCTAATTCCAATTGGACGTGTCTGATCAGATACGAAATAAGGACGAATCCTTCGTACACGACGCCACCACCGCCAACGGAACTTTTCTCATCGCCTGTAACCTGTCGCAAGGATACCAGCCACTGGATGGGCGGTGTTCTCTCCATAGAGACTGGAGGATCCTGCCCCGTCAACAATTATTTCTACTCAGGCTTCATGGCTCTTCAAATGATTATGGATATTACTAAAATTCGGGTACGTCGTATTGTAGAAAGAAATATTTGCATATGTCGATTTACATTATTCTTTATGCTTTTTTTAGCTCGATACTGGGAATAATGATATCACGGTGCCCGATGTAAAGCTGGAAATGTTTCCAAAAAAAGCTTATACCGCAGGTAAGGGCGCTTTCAAGATTTATTAATTCAAGGAGAATCTATTACCTACGATATTTAAAAATCGATAAGACACATTGATTTTAAGGGCCTAAAGAAAAAAAGTCTTGACACTTACAGTTCTCGAGAAAAGATTATAATTACGAATATATTATTTGTTATAATTATTCAGAGATTCATAAAATTCTTGTGGTATCCAACCAAACAGTCACTTCGATAAGAAACGCAAAAAAAAACAAATAAAATTGTTTGGATTGTATTAAAACAAGCTGTTGATAGGATAACAATCACTGACAGATGAGTTTTGCTCGAATGGAAAACCATTAAAAATACTGTTCTTCTCGTGAAATAATTGAAAATAATTGATGTGATCCAAATCATTAGGATCATTGCCATAATTACTTTGTTGGAATAAATATTGAATCGTTTTTTTTTTTTTCATTCCTGTGTCATCCATCTAAACAGTCACTTCGATAAGAATAGCAAAAAAAAACAAATAAAATTGTTCTGAAGCCCGATTTCACGTTGCTACCATAGCCCACCTTAGAAAATTGAATTTCCAAGCTGTTTGTTTAATAATGAAAATAAATTGCGAATTACAGACTGGATGGTAGCATTCAGGGTGGTGTTCCCTCTTTACATGGTCATGGCTCTATCTCAATTTATAACTTATCTTCTGATATTAATCGTCGGCGAGAAAGAGAATAAAATCAAGGAAGGGATGAAGATAATGGGTCTCAAAGATTCAATATTTTGGTAATTAATAACTCAAAATGATTATATGAAAAATATTAAATGATGGTTTTTTAATTGTTTCTTAACGCTCGATTGTTCAGGATGTCGTGGTTCGTCATCTACGGCATATTTGTACTTCTTCTCTCAGCCGTAGCAGTCATTCTACTCTTCACTCTTCAGATGTTTCAGCATACTCACTTTCTACCGATTTTCTTGCTCGTAGTGCTCTACAGCTTTTCTGTAATCATGTTTGCATTCATGATTACACCGTTCTTCGATAAGTCTCGGGTAAGAAATTATAAAAAGACTCTTTTCCTGACAATGATACAGATAGCTAAATTATTTATTAATTTTTTTCATAACTAAACATATGAACTATATTTGAAACCTAATTGCTTTTGTTCTTCAGACTGCTGGCGTCCTTGGAAACTTCGCAGTCACGATACTCAGTCTCATGTACTTCATTCACGTATTCGTCGACGATTCGAGTTCAATTTCGTTCTGGGTAGTATCACTTCTCAGTCCCACAGGAGTTGCCCTTGCAATGGATAAGGTAAACGAACAAATAGATCCTTGGGATAATCGCTTTGTTAAATTTCACTAAAACTAATTAATGAAACGCACACATGTAACAAAGGCGCTCGTTGCGGATCTGCAAGGCGAAGGTGTAAATTTTGATAACCTTTGGTCTGGTCCTGGTATGCCATTCGGTGGAAGTCTGATCATGATGACACTGGATATTTTTCTGTATGCTGTACTGGCGTATTACCTTGATTCTGTGATACCTAGCGAGTATGGAATAAAGAGACCGGCGTGGTTCTGCTTCACACCAGGATTTTGGTGTCAGAAAAAAGTCCAACGAGTTAGTTCACTTTTAATCTTTTACAAATTTTATTTAAAAAATATTTTTTAATCTTATTGCGCAATTGTTCATGATGGCAGCAACAAATACCTTCCTCAAACGGCGAGTCAAACTCGTTTATACCGGAGGAAGAGGCCAATCGCGACGTAGAACCAGTGGTGCGAGAGATGAAGGGTCGCGAAGCGATCAGGATAGTCGATCTCTACAAGTCATATCAAAAGTGCCGGAAGCCTGAGATCAAAGCGGTCAATGGAATTAATTTGACGATTTACGAGGGTCAAATAACAGCTATTCTCGGTCATAATGGTGCCGGAAAGACAACGCTCTTTAATATCCTGACCGGGTTGACTGCGCCTACAGCCGGAACTGCTCTCATCTTTGGATACGATGTTCGGGATTCGAACGACATGCAAATGATAAGAAGCATGACGGGAGTTTGCCCTCAGCACGATATTCTCTTCGACCTGCTGACGCCCCGAGAACATTTGGAATTTTTCGCAGCGGTCCGAGGAATTCCGAGAACGATGATAGACATGGAGGTGGGTTCAATTGTTTTCTTTGTATTTAAATACAAGTTAAACAGCATCTGAAGTTTTTTATTTGTACTTTGCAAACAGGTGAAGAAGACTCTGAAGGACATTGATCTCACTGAGAAAGCCGATACCTTCGCAAAGTATCTCAGCGGTGGTCAGAAACGAAAGTTGTCGGTGGGAATAGCGATAATCGGTGATCCGAAGATTATTATTCTCGACGAACCTACCGCCGGTGTGGATCCTTATTCGAGAAGACAAATGTGGTCTTTTCTTCAATCCAGAAGACACGGAAAAGTAATATTACTGACTACGCATTTCATGGACGAGGCTGATATACTCGCGGATAGAAAGGCTGTGATCAGCAAAGGAAAGCTTCGCTGCTGCGGAAGCTCACTTTTCTTGAAAAATAAATTCGGAATTGGTTACCATCTGACGTGAGTTTAAAAATGTTTTTCTCTTAATCTCAGGAATAATAAAAGTCACGACGTCTGTTAATTGATTTTAATGATTGTTTTACAGTTTGGTACTCGAAGGAAACGGTCGTGTTCACGCAATAACACGCCTGGTGACTTCGCACGTAACGAAAGCCGAGAAAGCTCGTCGTCACGGTCGCGAGTTAAGCTTCATACTCCCGCACAACTCGGTGGAGAGTTTTGCTCCTCTCTTCTCGGCGATTGAGCACGAAATAAAGACGAGAACGAGCAGACTCGGCATCAGCAGTTACGGAGTCTCGATGACGACTCTGGAGGAAGTTTTCTTGCATCTGGAGAAGGACGACGAGACCGAGTGCACGATGGACAACCTTTCGAAGAAAATGGTACGAAATCGTGCACTCAGTAGATCACTGTCGCTTCAATCCAAGAGCACTTCTTACCAGAGTCTACAGAACGAAGGTGCGACTGTTCAGGGTGACGGGCAGGTCAAAGGTAAGCACCCAACTGTAACACAGCTGCAACGTAATCTGGCTATCCGAGTCTGTCTTCGACAAAGTACGGATTTAAATGCTTTCAACATAATTCTGCTGTTTCTTCGTGTTAACTAATCCCTTAAATGTCGGTAGTTTTATATTGGCGCATACATGCGTTAGTGACAATCGAAGGCTTAATAGAAGAATCAACTACTCAAACTACATATTTATATTGTTTCAAGGAGCCGGAGACTTGCCAGATGGCATGCACAACGACAAGAACCCCACGATCCTTGGCCTTGGCTTGGACCCCATTAAGATACGGCCTAACTTTTTCCAAACCCTATACGCTATGCTTAGACTCCGAGTCCTGCGACTATTCAGAAATCTTCAGTTGTTGTATTTCACTATCGTTGCGCCACTCGCCCTAGTCGTGCTAGGTCTCTATATAAACAGTATTCAGACGGGAGACGTCAGAGTTCAATCTCTTCAATTAAACAATGGTGCGTATGCTTTTAAATAAATTTTAAAAAATTAAAATAAACATTATTTAACGAGATAAAAATTTCAGGCACATATGGCTCGGAAACGAGAATTCTTTATACGAATAGTACCGATCATGATATATCGCCATTGGTCAATCACATCAGTCAGAGCGTGGAAACTCTTGTAGAGTACGATGGAAATTCGTCATCTTTGCTATTCATCGCACCGCACATGTTGGCTTTTAATATCGATGATTACAAGCGAAACAGGATTAATCTCACTCTCACTTACAACGATACGATGCAACACTCTCTGCCGATATTCATGAATATTCTATCGATCGCGTACTATAGGTATATCGATTTTAACGATAATACTCAATCGTTTGCGAATGAGAGATCAGCTTGATGCAACGATAATATGATTTTCAGGCTCCTCTCGGGCAAGAATAATGCAACTCCTATAGAAGTTAAGACTCATCCGTTCCAGCAAACTTCGCAGCCACAGGAATTCAACATTGGCATCGCTAGTTCAGCTCTCTTTATTGGAATGGATTTTGTACTCGTTCCAATCACCTTGGCCGTCGACATGGTTTACGATCGAGAGGTAATATTCGAAAAACAAATCATCAATAACTCCATTTCAAGGAGATAATATCAGGCAGAGATACCAGATTGTTAAATCATATTTACAAAAGAGAATTTTCAATAAAATGTTGTTTACTGTATTCTACTTTCAGATCAAAACGAAGAATCAGCTTCGAGTAAACGGTCTATCATTTCCAATGTACTTCCTGACATACTTTATTGTCCTAGTCGGCCTTATGTCGTTCATTTCATTCTGCATCCTTGGAATAATATTTCTCTTTGACGTACCATCGCTCCAAGAAATCCCAGCCTTGATGACTCTCGGTGGTCTGCTAATGCTCTACTGTCCATCATCCATTCTCTTCTCCACTTGTCTCAGTTACATATTCGATAAGATGGACTCTGCCCAGAGCATCTTGCCGAATATCGCCACATTTTTCGGTCTCATCCCCTTTCTACTAGTAATGATCTTGGACATGCTGGGTCTCGGTAAGTATATCAATTTTCTCGCTCCATCCCATTTTTATGTGAATGTTTAAGAAGGCTTGAAGGAATATTTTAAGGAAAGGTGGCACTCTTCAAGGAGGAACAGCCGCATTCGCACTTCACGTCGTATTCTCTCTTTTGAACACGATGTATTTACCCTACGCTGCGGTTTATTATGTCGATCGAGTACATCTCATGTGCTCGATTAACGCGGCTTGTCATCACTTGACTATGTCCGATTATCTCACAACGGAGATCATTGTTATGGCTCTGGGTGTATTGATCCACTGTCCACTCTGGTTCTTCGTGCTCCTTATACTCGATATCAAGAAGAGCGGAGGAAACGTTAGCGACGTATTCAAGTACTTTGTGGTAAGTTCTCAACTTCTTTTTCTTCTGAATTCGTTTATTACTGCCGGATTGCTGTCTCAATATATAACTTGGAGAAATATTTTATCGATAGAAATAGAGTTGATTCTTCAAAAGTCGTTATCGCAAGGTTTAAATTAGACAGAAAATATATTGCTATTCGAATTAAGGACGCGCTTTGCGTATCCCCCACGTGTTTCGGGTCTTCCAACTTTTCGAAATAAAATTCTACTCGTTGAAAGTAATGCAAAGTATTAAGTTAAACAACAAAGTTAAACAACAGAATTGACATTCAATTTTCAGCGAAACGGTGGATCGATCGGTGAGGAAATAATGGAAAACTCTGACGTCGGCGAGCACGAGGATACCGACGTCAAGAACGAACGTCAACGAGTCTTCAACTTTATAACTTCCTCGTCTGTTCAGGAACCGCCGGTCGTGTTGGTCCAGAATCTGAGAAAAGAGTATCGCAATCACGATGTTGGTTCCTGCAGTTGCTGCTCGAAACGCGACGAAGAACCAAAACCCTTGAGGAAAGTGGCAGTAAGGAATTTGTCGTTGGCCGTAGAACCGGGAGAGGTATTTGGTTTGTTGGGTCACAACGGAGCCGGAAAAACGACTACGATGAAGATAATTATCGCTGATGAAGCAGCAACTCGCGGAAGAGTACAGATCGGTGGTCACAATATTAACTCTCATATGACCGAGGCCTTCAGGCAGATGGGCTATTGTCCTCAGCACGACGCGCAGTGGAAAAACATCACAGTTAGGGAACATCTTGAGTGTTACGCCGCGATACGAGGCGTTCCATGGAGCGACATCGACAGAATCGTCGACCTATATCTCTCGGGACTTCAGATTCACGAGCACGCGGATAAACAGACCCAAGAGTGCTCCGGAGGGACAAGGCGGAAGCTCAGCTTTGCCATGGCCATGGTCGGAGGGCCAAAGGTCGTTCTCATGGACGAACCCAGCACGGGAATGGACCCGAGGTCCAAGCGGTTTCTCTGGGATACAATCCTTGCCAGTTTCCAGGTCAGACGGAATTTTAGAGTTTCTTTATTCTGCGAGGTTACGAGTGTTCTTCTGTTCCGCTTCATCGCACTGCCTTTAGTTGGTGAAATATTTTCAATTCTACAACTAGTTAACCAATATTTATAGCTTTACATTTTTTCTAGTATGGATTGTGTCCCGTACAACTCGGTCTTTTCTAACTTTATTTTTCAAATTTTACTTTAGAAAATTAAATAATCGACCTTGCGTCTTTCGGATTATATTGATACAGATGTTAAAATGACAAGGGAGACGCAAATTTTAATCATCTTAATTATTCCTGATCTCAGGGAGGACGAGGAGCAATCCTGACAACCCATTCCATGGAAGAGGCCGACGCGCTATGTTCCAGAGTCGGTATAATGGTGAAAGGCGAGATGCGATGCATAGGCTCGACTCAACACTTGAAGAATCTGTATGGTGCTGGGTACACCCTCGAGATGAAATTACTCGGTGGAGATTGCACGCCGACAACACCATCCGGCGATAGAATAACAGGACTCAAGGATTTCGTCGCTGGGATGTTTCCGGATGCGACGCTCGAGGAAAGTTTCGCTGATAGACTAGTGTTCGCAGTGCCTCAGCACGCAGTCACTTCGCTCGCTGACTGCTTCACTCAGTTGGAGAAGGGTAAATTGATAAATTAACTGACAGTTTAATATGATAAAAAGAAACATTTACTGATGAATACCAATGCATCTATTGTGAAAAAAGTGAATATTTGAGTCGATGACAATGCACCACGTTCTCGTTTCTTTCCATATACAAAATATTTTTCTAATTCAACGTTCTGCATCTTATTTTTCCATTGCCAATGTTTTATCATCAATTTGAAAAAAATGCACAAGGAAGACCAAACAAGTTTTTATTTTCAGCTAATTTTTCAATGAATTATCATTATTTTAATACATAATTCTATAGAAATTTCGATTATCAACATTTCTGTCTAATTTTTATGCCACAAGATATGAAAATTGGGAAAAGACCACAAATCATATAAAAACCGTAGGAAATATAATGTCACCTGTGCGTTTTTTCTTCTTCCGGATGGTCAATGAAAATTATATTGTAGATCACGACTGGTATATTTTTATTTCTCGACTTTTAATAAATTTTCCAAGACATAACATTATTAATAGCAACGTCGTTACCTAAAGACGTTATATTTAGAAATGTTAACATGTCACATTATTAAAAGACGTTTATTGTAAAGAAGATTGTCATTCGTTAAATTATTTAAAACTTTATAACATTTCGCTGTGATATTTTTATTGTAACGCAGCTAAACTGGAGTTGGACATCGAGGAGTACAGCTTCAGTCAGACAACACTCGAGCAGGTGTTCCTCAAGTTCTCGCACTACGACGAGGTGAACAGCGGCGAATGACGAGCCAGAGAAGCTAGTCCTTAGAATCGTGTCGTGATAAGAGCCCATTCCAGGTGACGCGCACCCGTTCGGTAACGAGATTCACGCGTCCGAACCAAGAGATACGAGAAGACGAAGACGAGGAAGAAGTGGCAGAGGAGATGAAGGAAGAAGGACAGATGGATAATGACAGTGGCGGAAATTCCGCGGCGAGCTTCGAGGGAATGGAAGAGTGGCCTCTAGTCCTTTTTAAAAGTCACGACGAATGCAACGTGATGGTTAATAGAGAAAAGATGGTCGAGGGACCAGGAGAAGGAAGTGTGTTCTAATACCGATACATAAGGCATTATTTATTTATTTATTTAATTGCCCTCTGGTCGATGCGATCTGAGATCCCAGTAAAGATATAATCAATACTGATTGAAAAAAATGCAGTTCTAACGACTGATATCTTTCTACTTGGGTTTTGGATCTATTTCTCGTGTTCCTCTCGTCTTCTTCCGTCTTCTTCTTTTCCTCTCTTTTTTTACGTCCACATTCGCCACGCGTCCCCCCCCCCCCCGCCCTTTACGCGAATTGTCACAAAATGTTTCGTTCGTACGTTACATGCGGCAGCTCGATTACTGTCTCAAACGATTATCATAACTGTGTAAATACATATTAGCAACGTCGACGACGAATTACGCATTGTTACGAGAGAGAAATACGAAAAATTATTGATCGGTGAATCTATTGTATTATCCAGATTAATTGGAGTGTTTTTAAAAAAAATGCGAGCTCGTGGAGCTCGATGAGGTTTCGAATTTTTTATCAATGCGCCTCGAGAGATCCGGATTAATCGTTTAAAAACGCGGTATCTCGTGATTGATAGTGAAAAAAAATCTAAGGGGGTCACTATTAACGTAGTGACGAATTTTATTCTTCTGAGTGCACGCATGCTGCAATTTTTAATGAAACAGCGTTATCGACCGGAGTTCGTGACGCCTTTTCAGATCAAATCGTCCGATAAAGAATGACATGATTCCGCGTGACAGAGAAAAAAAACGAAAGTTGATTAACGGACATCCATTCGAGCTTTATAAATATTCGCATTACGTGAATTGCGACGGGCGCGACTGAGTTCAACGATGCGCGAGAGCTCAAACATGAAGAAAAAAATCGTGAAAAACATAGGATAAAGACGCAAGATTAAGAAATGAGCCATAGGCAAAATTACGCGGTGAAATTAATGATCCTCGCGAATCGACATCAATCATCTCCCTATCTTTGAGTCCCTCACGAATTTATATTTAAAAAACCAAACATAATTTTATTGAAATACACTAATTTCCAATGTACAAAGTTATAACGCCGTAGACATTATTAACATCTATAAATATAGTGAATTTTCTCAATTTCGCTTGTAATCTCGAAGTAAGAAAACTCCTCGATCACGGAAGAGCGTCGGACTATTATATAGTAAAAGTAACGTTAACAGGTCAACGAATAATTGACAAAAGCAAGAAAGCCTCGATTGTTCAGAGTGGAAGCTGGTCTGTACATAAATTCGTTCGACCATAATTAGCGGACGGTTAAATCA
Organism: Cylloceria caligata; assembly: GCA_963942595.1. Classification (NCBI taxonomy): domain Eukaryota; kingdom Metazoa; phylum Arthropoda; class Insecta; order Hymenoptera; family Ichneumonidae; genus Cylloceria; species Cylloceria caligata. Next base: position 70,875,591 of record OZ012704.1, on the reverse strand, counting down.
ATGTGAGGGTAAAAAAAAATTAACCGACGGCGAGCGGTATTCCGGAGTACGGTGCTGGGACTGAGTCTCGACTAAAGGTGCTGGCACATAAAACTTGGTTCGTAACACAGGCGAGTCGGTGCGGTAAACGGTACACGATTGTCACGCGATTGGTCACCGCTGCCGTGTTAGTTAGCGCACGGCTCATCTGTGTTCGGTGCGTAGTTTCAGGTGCCAGCCCCTTCACCAAGATAAATCGAGTCAGATGTCCGCGTTCGCTTCCGAATACGAGTCCTGGAAGATCCGATCCGAAAGCCAACGCGCCAGTACGAACAAAAACGCATTAAGCATTTACAACACAGAGGACTGAATGAAGGATTTTTTGTAGCTCGAAGAAATTTAGGTAGTTAAATTGAAAAGGAACTTTGTCATAAATAAAGAATAAAGCCGATTTTTTGTAAATACGATGTTATTAAGAATGATGAAAAAAAAAAATTCATATGATATAAGTAATTATTTGAGGATGATATGAGAAAAAAAATCAAGTGAAATTTAGATAAAAATAAACGTGTGCGTACGTTCATTTGGTAGGGAAAAAAATACAGAAGTGCGGGGCGAGGTATCGAGTCTCCATCGGTTGACTGTATATCCTGTCAACTAAATTGACCATCTGTACAACGTGTCAACTTACATCGTGTGTTAATTCTACGACGTATCAACTGAGCATGGGTTCTTATGAAAAGGCAATGTCTCTCGTTTTGAATCGTCCCTGCTCTATAACCGCAGAGCTCGGTACTGTGTCAACCGTCCATAGTCTCAACTCGGCATAGTCTTTAACGTGTGTATGCCTAACGGCGCGAGTCCCAACTGTTGATGGATTCGTTTCGGATTATCGCCACGCTCACGCGTTCAACTGAGTTTAGTATCAATTGAACATGATTTCAACTCGATGAACGGCGACGTTTCCGATTTAGCACCATCTCCACTGTATATTAAAGATTTCGTCCGAAATTGATCAATGTTTGATCCTCACCATTTCTTATTTGACTCAAAATCTTTTATTATGTTCACCCAAACAGTTAGCAGTTGTACTTTTGCTTGTTTTCAAGATTTTTTATTCTTTGCGTTGAAGTATGAATATTACAAATTTTTGAAACTTTATATAACGACAATTGAATTCCGTTTAATATCTCATAAAATATTGTCTCGATGCAAATATTTACGTTTAAAGACTTTAAATAATTATTTATGATGGTATAGCAAATCTTTTCTATGGTGAATGGATGTAAATTTAATATTTCCCAAAAAAGAATCACAAGTGTACGTAAAAAAAATATTAACATTTTAGGCCATGGCTGATAGTGTGTGCTGCTGAAGTTTATGATATTCATTCATTGAAATGCAGATTTTTCTATGGATAAAAGTGACCTTTCAGAAGTATAGAAACTACAAAATGTCGGATGTAATCAAATTTCTCAAAAATCATTAGATTGTAGAGTAAAAATCAATTCGTACTCTTTAACACTTGTCGTTGGCCATTAAAAACCGATCGTTAAAATAAAACTGTGATGTGCATACGAAATCTGCGAACTTGTAAAAAACACTACTCAAAGTTCACAAACAGGAAGTGAAACATTTCTATAATTGAAATTTTTTTTCAACCAAGTTTGTCGGCGCAAATTTTATTTAATTTTTAACTTTTGTAACCTTCAGTTAGTAACTCTTCCTAATCCAATAATTCAGTTTTGTAACTCTTCGTAATCCATTAATTCAGTTTTGTAACTCTTCGTAATAAAATATATTCGTTGTATACCCACATACAGTGAACAGGATGCCGAATCAGAGGTGCGGTCGTTTGAATTAAGCTCATGGAGAGTCCAGACGTTCCCGAGTTAGACAGCACACTATGCCCAGTTGAACGGTTAGGCAGTTGACACAGTGCCGAGTTTAGCGGATGCATAGCGAGGATGATCCGAAATGATCTCGTGGGAAGATGGAAATACGCACCGTTAAACATAGATACGATAAACACTATGCCGAGTTGAGACTATGGGCAGTTAATACGATAGCGAGTTGACACTATGGGTAGTTGACACGTTAGTAAGTTAAGCGTATAGTTGATAGAGTGCCAAGCTCGGTAGGTGAGTTCAACGTAAGTTGATACAGTATCGAGCTAGTTAGGTATAGAGTGTTCAGTTGATTCGTCGTAGACTTGACACACAATGTAAGTTGACACATTATACAGATGTGCAGTTCGGTATACACGATATTCAGTTGGCCAATGGAGACTCGATACCATACAGAGTACGCGCACGGGATCTCTTTAGCTAATAAACGTAATATAAAATTTAGTCAATTATGAAATTACGATGGAAAAGAAAATGCGCGACGCGGTGAATAGAAAATTTGAGTGAATTCTGAAAAGAAGGTATTGACGAATCAGAGCTGAAGAAAGTAACATATACAAATGAGGAAACGTCGTCAAGCTGAAAATGATTTTTTTTTTTAAGACATATTTGAATTGTACATTATTATTTTATTTATTTGTGAATTGATTGTGAATATTTTGTTAAGAACGTTCGATCTGACCGTACGAAAAACTTTATCCGCGATTGAGGCAGAGCGATTGATCAAGAGATACGTTTGTGCCAATCCAATCGGGCGAATATTCAGCGAATTGATTTTCATGATTATCGTTTATTGATTAATTCATTATTGTTATATTCTTTGAAAGAACTTTATTGTTCCCGAGATAATCACGTATTCGCGCAGAATGCATGCGAAATATGTACATACACGGGCTGAATAACAAAAACGGAATAAAATACACCCCCGGAACAAATACCGAACACAATAAATACACCGATACATTGAAAACCAATACCAAATATACTACACGAGTTAACGAAATTGCGGCGCGTATTCGTTATGTATTGATATTAAAAGTGAATGTAATAAGTTGTTTTACGAAAGCTTTTTCACTAATAAAAATTAGTCAACCATAACGAGGAATTGAATGTGTCTAATGATGATGAGTGAAAGAAAAATAACCTTCGATCGTGTCGAACGATTTAGAAACAATCGTCGCTCGACAATATAGATACGTGTTCCCGTAGATTACTGTCTTAGCGTAACTATCATCTAACCAAGTTTTTCATTTAACTCTCGTTAGATTCGCTCAACTACCGCGATAACGAGAGGGCAGATCGGTCATGTCAACTCGTGATTCTCGCTATCGTGAATGACCGCAATTAATCAACGAATCGGAAAAAAATATTCTAAGCAAACATTATTGGTTCCGCATACTGTGAATAGAAAATATTACTCATCGATATCGTGCAGGAATTCTGAAGCATTGCTCGTAATTTAGTTTCTTTTAGCCGGATATTACCGAAAATAAGCGTTTGCCAACTTGAGTGAATTCGATTAGTGCCATTACCATATATACGTGGATTTGTCAATATTTTTCAGTTTTTCAACCAACTACAACAGCGGAAAACGTATTTCTGTACTCGTAATGTCGAACTCGCTTGATTAATGTTGACGCCAACAACGCAGTGTATGGCACGTGTACATCCTGTACACAAATTTCCTTTATCGTACGTCATTACACATATATTCAAAGACAAGACTTTGACCCATGATAGTAAATTCCTTCAATGATATTAAATTATGTAACTTTTGCCGAAAGGAGAGTGGGCCAATGCAGGTCACTTTGTTTAGAACAGATTTGTTAATCATACAGAGAGGTCATATCTATTGCCAGTCACCAACACTGAGACAAAGAAGTACAGGTACTTAAACTTTTACAATCTCGATGCTATTAAAATACACGATCTTATTCAAACTTAAAAAATTACGCTGTGCCAAAATTTTGCCAATTATACTTGTTGGAATCTTTGTATTTAATGTGTTATAACTTTTTAGTAACTCTATAGTCTGTATCACTGCAACTTTTTTACATCTATTTTATCTCAAGGGTCTCGAAGTAAAATATAAGTGACAAAATATATAAATTTTTTTACAGAAAAATTATATTCATTTGCATAAATTAATTTTTTTACATAAATATTACATTTCTTTCTCAAGTGACTTCCATTGTATTCATACATTGGTAAGATATAATATATATATATAGAAAGAGAAATACAGATATTCTGCTGACAATTTTGAACGGTATCGAGGCTTATGCGATGACCTGTCATTCAGTATATGTTGATCGAGTAAAGCAAAGTCACATACAAAGCGAGGTTCGCGCGATTATCCAGTCGCTTGTCGTCTCGTCGACTGCATAATCGAGTATCGTTATGGACACACGAGTGTCACCTATCATCCATCTCTCTTTCATTGTTTTTTATTTCGTCATTACGCTAAATTACGTGCAGCACGGTGGGTAGGGATCACGCATACGGTAAGTCAACAATATTTTTCCTCGCAAGCGACTCGCGTCATTGAACCATTGGACTCTTGACGATATACATATTATACAAACGTTATATACGCATTACACGTTACTCAAGTTTCGCCCTTTGGAAGATCAATTTCTGATCAAAAGGCGAATAAATTCTTTACATCAGGCATTTCGGCAGCACAAACAAACAAAATCGTGCACACGTCTGATTTTTAGTCTGACAGATACGTGCGACACTCTGCCGTATTTTTATTTAACTCACGATAACCCAAAAGCCATTCTCACATTTTTTTACCATATTCATTTTATGTTCCTCTAAAATACTCTAATTTTTTATCAATTCTAGAATCTCGTTCAAACGGTAGAATGAAAAGCGTGTCGTTTGGGCATATGTGTGCTATAGGAGATAGATAATAATCATGTCAAATTTTTAGAGGATATTCATCTACGGGCATGATTATCATGGTTACATGCTTATTCAATAATTAATTATTAAAATTGTACTCTTATACATGAGCAACAAAGGAGAAATTGCAAGATATGTAGTGAAACTCTCAAAAACTATAATGAAAATTTTAAGAATTTAATTTGGAAAGAACTTTTACGAAAGCCGAAATGCTTTTTCCGTGTAATTATAAAGAAATTGTAAAAATTTTAACTGCTCGGATTGTTGAATACAACGATGGAGGATTTCGCGACCGCTCAATCGCACGTTCCCCGTTCGTCAACCCGCGCGTCATTTTACTTTTCCACGCACTTTTCCATCAGAGTAACGTTAGCCACCCTCCTTAAGGGGAGACTCACGTCGAGTGGCCAAGGGTCTCAGGACCCGCAAGTGCGAGAAAGACAAAATTAACAATTTCTAACACGTTCGTTTTGGAACCAGATTTTTTGGAAGATATTGAATTTGTGGGGGTCACTCCATGCCACATTCATGCAGTGATCCCCATTGACGTCCCTACAAAAATCTGGGTGCAAGAAAAATGTGTTAAAACTCTTGAGGTGAACCGTCGATATCAGGCTTCACCTTAAGGAGAGGTAAAACCTGTGCCACGTTATTGGGTGTGAAAAAGCCATAAAGATCGCGTGAGTGCGAGAAAGAGTCAATGTGACGCCACCGTGCGGGCACACTTTTCTATCTGGGAGCACACCGGGTGTCACGTGGTACATCGTGGGGTGAGTCTTTCGTCCTTCCTTAAGGAAAGATTCAACTTTAACGTTCAACTATATACCTTAATGTTTTCCGAGTGTAAGAGGATAAACGTCAGATAATAATAATTTTTTGCTATACTACAGTTTCATCACGTACCATCGGTTGAAAAAAAAATCCCAGGCTCAATTACAATCCCTCAAACGATCAATCGTCATTTAAAAAATGTAATATTACTATAGAGTCATATGAAATAACCTTTCGTTCGCGTTTCAATTATATATTTCTCTTGTCATTGAGACATGAATTATAAAATATACAATGGACTCAGCACATTTCAGGGTTTAAATATCCCAGTGAACACAAAGTAACATTGACTTTGTTGCTGTATTACAATTTCCTACTCATGAACGTAACTGTTACGGAACAAAGATTTTATACATCAGTTACATCGTTGAGTAGGAAATTGTAATACAACGGCAACATTATTCCTTTCTGTTTACCGGGATTACGCTTGAAAAACTAACATCACCTAAGTTTTTCATTAGAAAATATTATCGAAAGATAGAGGAATAAGTTCAATCTCATATTAGAATACCGATGGTTATCGCGGCGGTCAGCCAGCATCGTAAGCTGTGTGCTATTACCGTCGTCGACGATTTACGAAAAATTCGACGGCGTTTGTCGATACTTAATTTTACTGTTATTACTGCTGATACAGGTTACTACAACTGACTGTGCATCAATAAATAATGTTAGACATTTTGTTCGCTAAAAAACCTACGATTTGTGCGATTTTTATAACGTTATGTTGGATTTATTTTTTGCATTATTCAAATGCAATTCTGAAATTCGCATATTTTATGCATCACAGAATTCAATGAAACCTTCGAAAACTCGTTTCACGGCAGTTCAAGTTTATCAAAGTAAACATTCGCATATTATTTCAAACCATAAATATAGATTTTTAAATCGAGAATAAAATGAATTAAACGTTTGTATGAACACATCCCTATTTTTAATTGCTAAATTTACTTGATGGTACACAGAGAAAGAATTCCTGATGACAACATAGCGTTCTTGTAACCTAGCTAAATAAACGTTTTAATAAGGTGCCTAACCTCTATATTGATCGTGTGAGTTTCTCGATCAGGGAACGTCATAAGGTCCACGCTACCAATGTCATTAATAAAGGAAATTATATACCTAATGGCGTTTTAGGTACGCTACACTGGAACACACTCGGTGTATCTGCTTAACGAGTGCAAGAGAAACAGAGAGATAGACAAGTGTGGAGTCTGACTCTCTTGTTCTCATGCGATACGCAATAAATACACCGAGTGTAGCCTTTTGTAGCGAACCGAAAACTTCATGGATAGCAGATATGTTAGATAGTCGCGCGAAGCTGCGATAACTAAAAAATGTCCTTATTTTTATTAATTTGTAAATTTCTAGCTATCAGAAATAATTCAAACAGTGTCAGTCTTTTTATTTTTATCATATGAGATAACAATGTAAAGTACAATTTAATCCGTTGAGGGTTTGGTGAGTTCTGACTCTGTACGGACACAAAAGTGGTAATCTTAGCTAAAAATCAGTATTTTTTCTGGGAAATACCAAATTTGTCATGGGCCAAATGGATTTAAACACCATGGATTATGAGTTTATACCAAAACGAAGGAACCCTGTCAAGGAGAACCAAATCGTTTCGATAGTTCCCGAGATATCACTTCGAACGGACAACCGACGAGAGACATTCAGGAAGACAACAATCGGCCCTTATCTAAGAGAGTGAAAGTTTTTAAAAAATTTAAACGCAAAGGTTTGATATTTACCAAATTGGCATTTATGAAATGACGAAGTATACCTCAAAACTTTCAACACATTTTTCTCGAACCCGGATTTTCGTGTCTGTACATTGCGATTACTAAGACTACAAATAACAACAAGCTACAATAAGAATCTACAACATATCATTGATATCAATATAATGCCGAGGAAGCTAGAACTTTCTATAAGAAAGTGGAAGATTTGTAACATGTTTGTGGATTGTTATACATTTATGTTTTTACGTGAATTTACAAAACAGTAAGCCGTAAGTATTAATTATTCCCGTAACACTTCGAGACAGCTTTAGAACGTTGTTATATCCCAATGCATATTGTAGTTTCTACGAGAAGTTACAACAAATAATGCCTCTTGATTTTGACATTTCGGTGTGCATCGAATGTTGGTAAAAAGTTCATAATTTCCCGTAAAATGTTGTAGCTTCTGCAAGAATTGACGAGAAACTACGCCGCGATTGTTTAGAAAATTCAACAGAGCTACAAACCGTTGTAATAACTCGTAAAAAACTGTAAATTGTATGTAATATTACGAGAAACTGCTCCTGTAAATTGGGCATTTTTTTTTTTTTCAAGTCTGATACAGAGAACGTGATATTTTTTCATAGAAAATTGTTATGCACGTCCCTAAGACTATTAATTATACTGAATTATCTACTTGTACGGTTGGCGTCCGTACTGTCACGTAGAAAGTTGTATTCAATAATAAACAGTTACATGAGAAAGTATAATACATCTACGTATTTTCTTGTTGTAGGATGTCCCATGATAATAAAGGATATTTGAGACATGTACGGAATATGTAATATATAACGTATAATAATATCATATATTACGGTAAGTTTTATAACTTCTATAGATATTTTATATATCCGCCGCATATGTCCTAACAGATATATCTCAGATATATTTCAAGATATATCTCAGATATATATAATATATTTTGCGGCAAAATATATTCTGTATATATCGTATATATCTTGCATATATATCTTTAAATATATTTTTCTTCCGTGTGTGCGATTGTAGTTAATTGTAGAAATTTGTAAATATTATTTCGAAAGAACGAAAACTTTTTGCCAAATCAATGAGATGCAAATATACCATACTTGGGTGTTAAAATCGCGTAGCTCATTGAACTTTTGTCAGCCAGTGACCTGTAAGGAAATAAAATACTTAAATCCACAGAAAAAGACAAGAGCGCGAGCGTCAATGCTAGTAATATATTCTTTAAAATCGTAATGTCTGAAACGTAGTAGACACCGAGGCGCCTAAGCGCTTGTCTCCCGTTCATGAATTCCCAACGTGGTAAGTCGGTGATTTTAGGTTTTATCAGACGAAACACGCTTTGGTCTCTGCGTGATTCGGTACTGACTATCGTGCACATTTTTTTTCCGGAGGGTAAAGATATCGTAAATTGGACTGACCGGTAATAATGATAATGATTGATCAGTGTTATGTGATTTTTTTATTCGATGAGACGTTATACATCAAATTCACGATGAAGATTGCATATCAATGCACCGAGACACAACAACATCGCGAGAATAGATGCGATTTTTTTTCTAATAATGAAACGATTGGCAAAAAAATGCAATTACGTGGTCATGTAAGTATAATCACGAGCTGGTGTCTCGTTCGCGCGCGTTGAGAAGTCAAAGTTCATCAACGATGCTTGTGCGGTTATCCATATTGACGTGCGGTCGCCTGGAAAGCGCAACGGGCATTTTTACGTCAGCGTCTGTACGAACAAATGGTCAGCTAGCTCATCATAAAAAATTTACGATCCGATTATAATTCAATTAATGACGTACGAATTGCCGACCTATAATCTCTATCTCGATTATTATCCAAGTTTTTAAAATTAGTATTTATAGATTATCGATGTAAAATTAAGAAGACGTTTTATTGGAGTAATTCGATATTTGATCAGCATGTATTAATTAAAAAAATGTCAAATAACCAGATATTCCGTAATCAATTGCCTATTTATACTTTATCCATGTACCAAATGACATCTTTTACCAGATTATCAACTAAAATGTAGTGATAATTAGGTAATTAGTCAGTACTGGTGTCTTTAATAATTTTATAACCGTTATATTCGTTATGTCAAGCTTATGTCATTCTTCACAGTTCCCATATTACTAACAGGTTATTGTATCTTAAAATTCCAGGCATGAAATTCAAGGATTTTCTATTTCAGGACGTATTTGATTTTCAGTCAAACCCGTTCAGAAATGTCATCAAAATTAACTTTTTTTTCAGTCTAAAACATCTAGTGAAAGGACGTGCATTTTTTTCTATTGCTCTGACGAATACACGATAAAAAAAGAATTCAACAAACTGGGATAAAAGATGATGTCATCAGTGTATCGCGTCACCTTTAGGCAAGAAAGGGGAAAAAGCTGTAACCGAATATACTGCAATTTTAATAATCTGTATGTTTCATTCGTACCGTATACGAGTACAATTAAGTGATTGTAGTCAAAATTTGCGTACAACTCGTGTAGAGATGGGTTCTGTAGAACCGGAGTACTGCAGTTATTTTGTGACAGAGATATTTATTCTGTCAATTCTGTTATAGAGTTCTATTATAGTAGAAATGTTTTCCATCATTAAATTATAACACAGATAATTGTAAGTCTGCTAGAGTTATTATTCAACTTCTAAATACCAAAACTACATTTTATATATAGACCTCCCCCCCTTAATCCCCTGCTATCCGTAGCATCTTACAAAAGTCTTTTCGAACGGCACGGAAATGAGTGAATTAATTTTTTTTTAATTTTCTAGACATCCAAAATATATATTTACACCAAAATCTGATAGTTGAATTGTTTTTGGATTATAATGCTTCTTATCTTTACATAATTCGTATGATGAGAAAGTATAAAAATGTAGTCATTAATAGTTGGGGTATGCAAAATCAGCAATAAAGAGCGACACATATTACATCGTAGTAGCGGTCGGTGAGCTGCAGCATTTGTTTGGTTATTGCTGCTGTAGCTACTCCGCGTCATCATCTAATTCTAATCGTGCAATACGCATAGCGATGCAAAGGAAATTGCCCGTGTGATTGCAGATCTACAGGTTTTGTTGCGTTGCAAATTTAAAGATACGTAAACTGGTACACGCGTTGAGCATAATTACCGTTTTTTCCTGTACTGTAACTATGCCATGCAAACTCGCCCTACAAAATTACTGCAAGCTACTTCTAGCGGAAGGTCACTCGGCTCTAATGAACTCCCGCAGCGAACTAGCCGCGGTACTTACAGTCGACAATGAACTCTGCATGATGCAGTCGTCTAGCAGCCGCCTAATTGTCCGTTTTAAGTTGTTACTTAATTGCAATAGTGTAGTTAAAGTACTCTTATAAAGACGTAATGCGCACAAACAATGTATTCGGATCCCGCTAAATAAATTTTATTATCATTAATTATCCATCGATACTGAGTAATAGTTTTATTAAATGGTAAATGCGTTACGTGACAAAAAAATAAAAGGCTGGTGAAAATACTCCCGGATCTCAATATGATTAATTTTATTTCTTAATTTTTAACTATACAAATATATAAATTATACATTTGTTTGCTTTATTTATTTATTAGGCAATGGACGGGACAATCCCTTAAAAACAATACCGTTTGGCATATCATAAAAATTACATTTAGAATTTATCTAAATTTCAATTAGTCCAATTATCATTGCTATCAATATTTAATATTTTCTCACGTTCCAATACTCGTGCTCGCTGATACTGTGCACATTAGGATCAACGTCCATCGATAAATGTCACATCGTTCTTCGTATAATGTGGCGTTAGATAAAAAAAAAAAAGCGTATCACGCGCTGGGAGCATGAACGCAAGTGCTGGCGGCGGCAGTCGATTCCCACGACCTCGCTAGCCGTCAGACGGACAATTATTATATCGTACCATACCTCAATACCAATTGAAATTGGTTTTCGCGTGATGATCACGATGCGCTTGTTTCCCAGGCAAATATAGGTACGTGTTGAAACTCAAAATCGTGTTCGGGATTCAATAATACGCGATCAAACGCGATCTCGGATACATTACTTACCTGCAGTTTTCCTCGTGGTGGACTGTACAACGAGGCTATCTATATACATACTGCATATTCCAGTGGCGCTATGACTTTACGCATAGTATGATCTATTTCATCGCTGTCCGCACCTGCAACGAGAACACACAATTACAATTTGAGCGTCTGATGACGTACGATCCGGATACGGACTGTATTCGTGTTACATTTCCTGCAACAGATTTCTCTCGCATTCCCTGCCACACTGAATGACAGAGACACGACGTTTCAAAGATCATTAGTCTCGGCAACATTCCACGACGTTCCTTCTACGGTTACGATATTTCACTGCAAATGTCGTCAGTTTTAATTCCTATATTCCAAGAATGGAACAAGTACAGCTTGACCGCGTGGTTAAAGAATTAAATAAATAAACTTAATGGAATAAAATTATCGTTTATAGATTAAAAGTTATCATTTCGTTATACGTTGAAAGTCATAATTATCTGTAGATATTTCTGTGGAGCAAGGTCTTTCTCACTTTTTTTCAAATACGAGTGGAAAATAAAGTTTTATCGAATCTTTCGTGACAATTGCAATTCCGTATCCTAATTACACTATTCAGAATAATTTAGTTTACAATGAGTGCTTTTATAGCGTGATCTAGACCTTGGTATTATATATGACAATACAGTCGATTGAGAATTATTTTTATTAGGTATTATAAAATCCAGATTATACAATCCTTGACTTGGCTTTGGAATAAGAAATGTGGATGTCAGTTTGATGACACCACCGCTGATAGAATGTCATCGGAAACTACAAGAAATCGCTGCATAGATGAATAATTATTCTAGCTGCGAACGAAAAATTAATCGCCTAAGATACAACAGAAATCCAATTTTGTCTAGCACTGTAACAACTGTCGTAATCTTTGTATAGAATTTTGTAGCAATTTATACTATTTTTGATAATTGACTATTGCAAAAAAAAACTAGAATACTTCTGTTGGCAGATTTCAACATGTTGCTACTATGACCTTTGGAGCATCCGTTTTGGTGTAAGGAATTTCGATATTCGTGGTGTTTTCACGAAGATAGAATCGATGTACAGGCTGCAGTCCTATTGTGTAGCCCACATATGGGCATTCCCAGTATTTCACAGCATTACTCCATTCTTCAAAGTTTTTTAATGAGTATATAAATATAATTTGTCAGTACTTTCTATAAACTTATAGCTTTTGCGCTCAAGAATGATAAAATTCGTTAAAAGTACCTATGACCATAACTCGTGGTACTTGTAATTATTTCCTTATGTAGTCATTATTCAGAAAAAAACTTTAGCATATTAATTATGAGATTAAATCAAATGAGATTTAATTACGAGTAAGACCGTATAAGAACGAGGCCCTTTAATAAGTTACTTCTCTAGCGGCATACCCTTCAATATTGGAAAGACTGAAGGGTGACCACAATCGATGCAAATACCATGAATATCTTTTGGAAAAAATAATTTTAATTCTTGTTCAAATATCGGTTTGACTATGAGCATTATTCAAAACTGTGTTGAGTGTACTTGAGTGTTCCTAACTTAACATCACATCGGTCGATCAGCTGGATGGTTACGAGTTACCGTTATCACACGCCAGAGGGCCGTATAACCAATAATATGTTCTTAAATACTTTAAATAGAACGTAATTAAACAAATTTGACAATAATTAAAATAATAAACTCTTTACCGCTAATAAATACGTTTAATAATAAAGAATGTTAATTGATAAAAAAATTATGAAATAATTAATTAATATTTACTTATTATAGTCAGTAGTTCGTCATTGAGTGTGAAAATCTCTCGGCTGTAATAACCGAATAAATATCTAATAATAATGATTAATCTAATTTGTTTATTATTGAACTTTTTTTTGTTTGTTGAATTTTAAACAATTTTATACATTTAGTTTTATTACCATCCAATTTTTTAGCATCAACACCGCCGTACAGTTTTCATCTAATATGGTAGATTTGCAATACGGTGGAGATGTTTTTCAGAATGAAATCCGTGGTAGAAACATTTCTTGGTAGATAAACAAATGATAAAGTTATAATTATACCAGTATTTCTGCACTCGATAATGATGCAATATTCATCGTTCGTCAGACCCCACCGGCTATCGTTTATATTTTTCTGCTCATATCAGTTACGACGATGATCGCAGGGGGTCCAATTATTTTTTATAAACAGGAATTGACCGTCGCTCGGAGCGAGAATTCCATCGTGTTCAAAGTTATTTAAGGAAGTAGAGATAAGGCTTTGTATGTGTAACGTGACTTTGTATTTTACGTCAATATAATAACATGCGTCTCAACAGTTTATGTGTATGTTATGTAGAAGAATATACGAAAACGTTTCAAGAAATTAGCAATAACTTATCGCGGCTCTCTTCGCGGGGAGTGTCGTGAAAAGAGAGGTCAATAAGCGCAGCCGTTGCGAGAGCTTTGTTAATTTTTCATGCTCTTATCCGAATAACCCACAATAAAACAATCGAATAAATGAAAGTTAATCAAAAATCAATAAATTATTATGTTTCAATAATTCTTATATCGAAATCTAAATTGGAAATGTCAATCAAATTATTTTTGTAATGCTGTATTTGGTATTAATTTTCAACGTTGTAGAAATTTATTTCAAAGCTTACTTTTTCAAAAATTAGTATTGGTCTTTAGCTTCTGGTAATTGTCTTAATATAATTCCACATAGCTTTTATATTATCGTATTATTCTGCCGATAGATTATCCCCAGTATCCCCATCGAACAAATAAATCGATTTTCTATCGTCCTAAAATATGATTCAGTGATCCTATTGCCTATTTATGCTTTATCCGTGTACCAAATCATATGTTTTACCAGATTATCAACCAATGTACCGATAATTAGGTAATTAATCAATCGGTACTGGTGTCTCAAATATTTTTATAACCGGTATATTCGTTATTTCAGGCTTATTTTATTCTACACAGGTTATCATATTATTAGCAGGTATTGCATCGTAAAAATTCAGGCAAAAAATTCAAGGATTTTCTATTTCAGGACTCGATTGACTTTCTGTCTAACCCGTTGAGAAATGTCATTAAAATCATTTTTTTTTCAGTGTAAAACATCTGGTGAAATGACGTGATAACATTTTTTTTTACCGCTCTCAGGATTACACAATAAAAAAAAGAAGTCAAGGACTGGAATCGAAGACGACGCGATCGGTGTATCGCGTCACCTTATGAAATACCGAAAAACTGCAACCGAATATACTGCAATTTTAATTATCCGAGAAGAAATATCACAAAAATTTAAGTAAATTTATGTTGATTAATTAAAAAATAGTTGTAAGATTTAGAATGATTTATATACAATTTGCCTCGTCGTGTAGAGATTGACGGTGTACTATTTTGTCTGTTCCGTTTTCAACCTTGTAAAAATTTAACTCAGAGATTACTTTTTCAAAAATAAGTATCGGCCTTCCGCTCCTGATAATTGTCTTTATATAATTCCACATGACTTTTATACTATCGTAATATTTCGTTGATAGATTATCCCCAGCATCCTCATCGAACAAATAAATCGATTTTCCAACGTCCTAAAATTTGATCGAGTGATCCGTTAAGTTTTGAAAATCTGGGACATGGTGTTACGCTATTAGTGAGCAAAGAGTTCTGGGTAATTTATCGTCTACGGTTGGCGTACATTTGGCACACATCCAATTCCTCTAAAAACTACTACGCCATCATCGTTCCTTTATATTTGCAGTACAGAGCATCGTCGTATATGCAATCTATAGCTTTGTGCAATTCACGCCATTGGCGCGTTGTGTATAACGCAATTTGGCATAGACATACATACCGAATGTACTTTGTTTAGAATACACACATACCCGTATGTACCTATGCATAATAGTCAACGACATTACAAGACGGCTTGAATGCGCCGCTCGAATCGTGCCGGTGAGTGCAAGTGTACTTAGAAAGAAACTACGCGCGAACTGCAGCGTAGGCTCCTCGCATTCGAAAAATCCTACTTACTGTTAACTCTCCGAGGAAAGCGAAGCATCCACCCCGGCAACCCAGTTGTGCGCACCTGTACGACGCGCGAGCTGCTGTCGTGGTAATTGCGATCGAGCGAGGTACAGAGTGGCGTGGTCTGGCTCATTGCGACTGGCGTGTTCGCAACGAACCAATCGGCTTTCACGGATTATGGTACGACTATTCTAGCATCAGGTAGTGGGGAGACCTCGCGTGTCCACACACTATAGCTACGACATCGTGTTATATATATATACATATATATATATCAAAGGAGCACGCGCTTTGGACGATCCGCCATAGAACATCGACTCGCGATACTGACGCTCGACGCTAGAGCTACCGTCGCGCCACTCGACCGTTACCCGAACTATTTTTTTGGTGGACCTAAAATATATTTCCTTCCATCGAAAGAAAAAATGAATTAACGACAGAGGTTCAAAGATCGTTGATGACAAAATCATTACGAAAATAAATAAATACGGAGACGTAACTTGGAGCTAGTAACGTCGAAGAATATCTACATTTTCGTTATGTCCTACATCCCCGGGTGTCGGTTTTCCCCCACCATACTTACAGCCAGACGTCCCCCTACTCTTGATATAAGTTTCAAGCTCGTCGTTGTCGTACCACCTTTTACCCAATGAGGTAGTCCGTGATTGACCGTACGTACATACGCACGACTCCTGTCTGTCCGTCGTACTTTATCGTAGTTTGACTGAGATTTTGTTCCGAGAACACACCCGTGTCAACTATCAACCGCGTACGGGGTACTAAATGAGCAGCGCATCCTCGAGACAGCACATTCATCGAGTGATCTCCGTAGAAGAGGCAACATACGCGCGTACCGGGTCTTCTTAATTTTTCTCGCCCACATATATTTTACTTCCTTTGGAACACACCCGTTACGTTACACCGACGAATTTTCCTTTGATCGCACACACGAACGTGAAAGAAAATTGAAGAATATACGCCGAGTGAACGTCTTTATCGAACATCCGGACATAAGAAAAATTTTGAGTCAATTACTACGAGAAGCTGTGTCAAGAAGTGTGCTATGATGAGCTACGGTGATATGACGACGGCGAACGTTGAGAACAGCAGGTCAGTTTGTGCTTCTCTCCTTATATTATTTTATTCATTTTTTATCGTATCGCTGCTATCTTTCTTACATTTTTAACGAATTTTTTAAATCATTACTTCGCTATGTTTCAACGGGATAAATGTTCTTATTTATTTATTACAGTTGGTTTAAAATGTTACATTTTGGACAGATTGTCATATATTTTTTGAAACTCTCGACAGTTTTGCTTTTACACGAGAATGAAATTTAACTGTCCTGCACGCCCCGTTTTTAGCGCCTGGTAGATTCACCAGCCATGCACGCCCCTCCCTCTCGTTCGTGACTGCGTCAAACCGTTCACTCGATAATCTCTCTCATGGTAAACGTTTTAGGCAAGAAGATCATAAATTTGTAAGAAATATAATACTTTCTTCGTCAAGGAATTTGAGAGATTTTATAGCTGTGCTGTTCAACAACTCGAGAAGTATAATTTCCAACGTTAGAAAGCAGCGGAGCAATGTCACGCGTCCTAAGTTGTCATAACGACGCGTCTATTTTTTTTTTCTCGTCAATTCTATTGAGTACTGTTATTGTGGCTGACGAACGAGAAGTACAAAATAAAAGAAGGAACTGTAAAGTCTTGTTATTCGTTGGAATAGTTTTGCTTTCTTTTTTCTTTTTTAATGTTTTTCGCTTTTGGTATCTCGACGTTATACGGACGTGTCTCGTTTTTGGATGACAATACTTTCTATGAAAACGAACTGCGCTCTAGCATGGACGCCCGTAGCCCTTCGCCTAAATACAAATGACCGATGGAGTTGTGTGATAGATATCAGTAGAAAGAATTTCGGCTGAGGCGACAAATAAAAACTGCAAAGTTTGATGTTAGAGCTCCGACTGTGTAGCCATACACACAGAGTGTTTTGTATGTGAAAAACTGTTACAAAATGTGCATGATTTGTTCATTATCTACTAATTCACTTTTTATATTTAAGAGAGAAAATATCATGAGACATGTTTTAAAATCATAGTCGTGGCGTTATTTATTATTTAATTATCTCGTTTTTTTATTTTTATTGTAACAATTGGATATGTCTGTCCGCGGTAAGAAATAAAGTTTGCGTTTCAATTGACGAGTGACGAGTTTTGTGTATTTAAAAAAAAATAACATACGCCGCCACGATAAAGATACGTCGATAATGAGAACTTACACCACACGATGCATCATCGTTCGTGTTTCATTTGGGCGATTGGAAATTTTGTACATCAGGTCAATCGGAATACAGCCGGATATCGTTGTAGTTGTAATTACACGTAAATTTAGCTTAAACGATTGCTCTCAGCATTCAATGAGATAAGTTTCTTAACGACAGTTAATAATTACTTCCTATCTGGAAATCTGCATGTATACGTCACAGTACTTTAATCGCCGCATTTTATTTGAAAGTTAAAAACTTGACTTTGCATATTTTATACTTAACGGAAAGAGGAAAATCAGCAATATTTCCTCCTCTATGGGAAATGATTATCTCAATTCTCATAGAGGAAGTGGTATTAAAATTTTCAATAGAATAGAAAATTTTGTATAAATTGCAAATCTTATGAACTTTAAATCCCTAGGATCGATTCTCACGAAATTCAAGACTAAGTATCCTTGTATCCTAGTCAATTTTTATGTCAAGTTTCGGTTTAGTAGATAAACATTTACAAAAGTTGGAGCGATTTTTTTTTTTTTATTACGAAAATTTATAATTCTGTAAAATTTGAATGCCTACATCGATTCTTGCCAAACTCAATACCAAAGAACATTGACCCTTTGCCCACTCTTGTAGAAAATTTTAGCGCTATAGCGCAAAGTTTACAAAAGTTAGAAATTACCTTTTTTTTTCTTTTCAACAAATTCAAACAACCATAAAATGAGAACCGTTAGTGATTTGGGCGAAAATTGCAGCAACTCAAAGGGAGTTGCAACCCGATTCGCCTGTAAAGTTTCAGAAAGATTCAGTAACCTAATCTCGAGATATAGTAATTTCAATTTTACAAGGTCATCATACGTTTTTTTTTTTCGTAAACAAAAATTTTCTCGACAAAAAAGCTTCCTCTGCGAGGAAACAAAAAATGGATTTCTGCAACAGTCTATAACTTTTTTCACACATGATAATGGTGATTTATATTTTGACTAATCCGTATGTCACCTATAATTTTTCTCCAATCATTTCCAATCGTTAATTTAGTGTGTTTTATTAAAATGCTAAAGAATTATCAAAAATTACACATAATATAATTTATTTTATTCCATTTACATTCTACAATTCAATGTTTTCGCACGTAATTAATGTCTTTGATTTAATGAGTGTTAAAATTATTATTACGGTGGTTGTAGCGACTTACCTTAGGTTTGACGTTCACTTCTGTTACATCCAGTTCAAATTGGCCATAAAATAATTGATTTATTGTTTCTGAAAATCGTTCATTCCACGTTGACCATTTGTATCAGTTTTTCAGCGAAAAGGTTGCCAGCGGGAATTCTGGGTTTCACGTCGTATCTTAGAATAATTAGACCGTATCAGGTATATGTCCCAATGATCACTATCGTACAACCAGGTACTAGTTGTCCCTTAGCCATTAATCGATGAAATAAAGCTCAAGTGCACGAAATTCAACTTTTGTCGAGCCCCTAAGTCGTATTCCCCAACTGAGGAAATTATTGATATTCGGAATATACGATATTTTGGGTAGTTTTTCTACGAACAAATCAAACCGGTTAGAAGGTACCTTCGTTGTATACATTGTAACACTTGAGTGTTTTACTTCAGTGCTTACAAAAAAAATCGTCTTGTTCTTGTATAGAAAGATCGTACGATTTAGGTGTTTTAGATAAAAGTATTGCAGGATTTAAGTGCTTCAAGCCTACGATCGTAAAATTTACGACTGTCTTTACGTCGTCTGTATATCATAGAGCCTAGTGCGCTACTTACAATTAGGGATATTATAAGTCGGCCAAATGACGGCATATAACATAGTCTGTTTCGCGCGTATATTTTGCGTGCATCAGCTCCGAGATGATTACATTTGCGAGCCAAAATAATACAGCGAGATGACACGGCGAATGCCGCCCACGAACTACGAGGAAAGCTCTGTTTCCTCGGACTGACGCAATAGTTTTAGAAAATCTGGTCATCCCTCATGTGCTCTTTAATCTCTCGAATTTTACGATAAAGATGGAAGTCAAGTAGTGGACAAATTTTGAAACAGTGCATAATGGAAATTTTTATCTTACCACACTGCGTCAGGAGTGACGCGCCAAGCTCGTGGAAATAGATAAAACTTTTCCCTCTGATGATTTTATTAGAGATTAGAATGTACGGGAAAGAATGTAAGTGTCGTTTAAGCACTTCCAGTGAACAAATAACAAACGAAAAACTATAGCATTACAGAAATTCTAAGAAGTCATAAAAACGTTTGCAACCATAGACGTTCCGCTGTATATAAGAGAACATTTTATTAATATAACAATCAACGAATTGAAATGTTAATAATGCATTAAATATTAAATAAAAATTATATTTACTCAGTAACAATTAGCGTTCAATGTTTTAGTCAAATTAACTTTTTTTTTAATTGAAAATAAGTCAACGTTCATACGTTTGTATATCTTTATAAATATTTTTTCCAAGTTTTCTTTCAACGTAAGAATCAGTCATCCCGAACCGTTTTTATTTCTTTTTCGTTGCTTCTATGTACCGACTACCTTATTCTAGATAATAAATGTGATTTGCAATGAACTTTCACTCTCGAAATAAGTCCACAACTTTCAGTAGCTATGTTCATGACATTCTCATATCCACTGAGGCGCATCCCTAGAGGTAATTCTTATAGCAATAGCCCCCACGCGTCTTCTATGGATGATAATGATTGCATGTATCAAAAGGCGCGATAGCGTCTTGACGTTAAGTGCAATTAGAATATACAGTGTCGAGGTAGCGTTTAGCGCGTACCGTTAAACTCACGTTTCTTCTTGATCCCGTCCGCTCACGGCCGACTGACCCAACGAATTTGCTTCGCTTTCTTCTTGTGCTTCTCCATTGCTGCTGCCAGCAACAGAGCATCCGACGACAAACGACTTACAACTACAAACGTATTTAACACTAGGTTTACGGCATTTCTTATATACCTATCTCTCGAAATACGAAATGCGTCAAAATGACGCGTCTCGTAAACTTAGTATCAACCAATAGTTTGTATATCGTGTAACTGATGACTCTAACGTGTATAAATGATTAATGAGCTATTGTTGAAGGTATTTTGTTTGAAAGACAAGAGAAAACTGTTGTTTGTTGTAATCTTTTCTTCACCCGTGTACTTGAATTTTTTAAATTAAATTTTGTTCAACTCGAATTACCAAATTATGTATGGAATGTAGTAATTGATGAGAAAAAAATGTCTCGGTGCCATTATAAATATCGTTGATTCAACTTGAATTTACTTGAAGCTGATGAATACATTATAACTAGATCAATAACATGTAGAAAAATTGGAGGTTTTTAAAATAAAATAACGATTCAATTGTAATTTTGATCTAACTCAACCTCTTTTATTGGACAATTATTTTATGAAAATTTGCGTGCCCACAATCGGTGTACTCGAATTCGCAGATGCTCAACTACCTCTTTGCGATAACTCACGTTGCGTACAATATTACCAGAAGCTTTTACATACCGTATCATTGCGTCATAGTCGAAACAAGTTGAACGAATGTCGTGATATATATATTGGCGCGTTGTTGAATTCCCGAGTCGTGCAGACACTCGTTCTGCGAAGCTTAAGTATATATGTGTAGGAATGTACTTAATTCGTACGTGTCTACAGATATACACATATGAACATCAACCGTGTAAAACGACGGTGGAACCTTCCGGAACGTCGTGTAGTACTTTGTCATCATCGAGCGAGCGAATTGATTGTAGCAATTTTGTCCATACGCTGTGTGCTCGTTTCGACTAACTCCTTCTCTTCTTTCTCTTCCTCCTGATCCTGCTCCTCCTCGTCGTTGATGCGCAGTTCGTAAACTCTTTCACGGGTTATACAATATTCATGATTCACTGCGTCAGATTGGAACATTACAGACTCTCTTCCTACTCCGCGAAATACTTTAATGTATTTTACGCAACAAGAATCAATAGAATTTTGTTTCGACGTCACACATTCCTTTATTATTCGAGACAGCAGAGAGCCTCAAGGAATTAAAATCCAACCGTATTATCAACAAGCGAAGCTCCCTAAACTGTAAGAAAAGTTATTGACTTGTAAATATTTTAGAAATTATTAAAGATACGATTTTGTTAATAAAAAAAAAAAAAACGTAAATTATTTACAAACGTTTGGCAGTCTTCTGTTCAATTGGGTTAATTATATCATGTTTATAACAACAATGATTTTTCTCACCTTCCAAGACGAGAAAAATATATCAATTTTGAAGTTTAATTGAAAAGAAATTTTGGTTACCACCGGAAATTTCAATTGAACGCAGTGTTCCGTTGCTTCATTTTCGCACAGACGATTGCGCCATTGCTATACATGTAATAAACGTCCGGTTAATTGAATAGTTCGTACAGTCAAGAGCGTTACGTACATGGCTTGTCGAGCGAACGACCCGTGCCTCGTAGATCTCCGGTTCGTTTGGGAGGAAGCCGGTGCAGCGCGGGTACGACGACCGCGGAATGTGCGTTTCACGTAATCCGCTGACGCTATGTTTTCCCGCGCGGTTTTGATCCACACTATCAAGCCTTCTGTTCTTTGCTAGAATATCGAAGCAGGAATCGTTCTTTGATTCCCCGATGGAGCTCGCGTCAAGACACTGCCTTGAGACTTCATAACTATACCTATACGATATTTTTTCTTCGATCCATTGCGCAACGGATAATGTAACACGGAGATACTTGGACGGTATAGCTATAGCCGCAATCGAGACTCAGCAGTTGCCGCTAGGGAAATAGTCCAAGACAAATAAGTTACGAGATGCTTTCGTCTTGAAATTCCGAATTTTTTATATTTCATTCCTAAGCAATCGTTGATTTAACTGACGCGTTAATCAATATAAATCCTTTCAAATTAGTTTATATATTCCCTTTCTATTTTTATTACTGTATTGGCTCAATAAACCTGTGGTTTATTCAATAAAATAGTCTTTGAGTCATATGTTCATGAAAATACCTGTATTCGCAGAGTCGCGAATTTGACAGAATGAAACCGTTTATTCTTCTTGAAAAGACAACCAACGGCACGAATATAATGTTTCAGTAGCACAATATTTAGTCAGTACTTCCGAACCAGTTGACTCGAATTTTCTTTAACTCTTTATCAATTCTGTCGTCGATATTGTACAAAGTATTAATTCACACGGATGTGCTTATTCCAATTTTGTTGTATTAAAATAGTGAATAATATTTTATTAAGTATTCATTTCTGAAAATGAATAACGAATTAAATTTGTTTTAATTAATTCGAAATAAATACTAATTGTTTCATCTTCATTTAATAACATATATTTATTAAGGAAATTAAGACGATGTACTACACATCGTATGTCTCTCTCAGATGGCCATACGTGCGAGGATGATAGCATCATTTTTACTCATCGCGGATTTCTCTGCCACGATTGAACTTTCGGATAAAATACGAGAGCTGTAAACTGTAGAATTGTAAAACGGGGTTCAATGTTCTCTTCGATTATCCGAAAGATCGATCGTTGGGGAAAAAAATATGCATTACCATTTTTATTATCGACCAAGGAGCGGTACATCGTCTTAATTACCATTAGACTTGTTTTCAAGATATTCCGAGCGTCAGATAACTATATTTTGCGAAAAATAAATTCATCGTGTATCATGGTATTAAAAAAATTTCAGGCTCTGTTACGGACCTATTGGCGATTAATTGTCACTTTTAATATTGCGCTTATAAAAATGACATCACCGAAGTATCCCATTAGAAATATATTATCGAACTATGAAGGAATAAGTTCCATCTTATTTTAGAGACCCCGCTTAAGCAACTACGAATAACACATTTATTCGTCGGGGATTACCCGGATACACGCCGTTGATGTCATTGAATAAATAACCGGGAATCAGGATATTTGTTGTGTCTGAAGGTCGACCGTTAGTACAAAAATCCAGAAGGATCACAACTTATCGATACTGTTATAAATAATAAGTTTAAGTGACAAGATAGGTTTAAAAAAATCGCTAAAATACGGCGGCATGTTATACGAATCAGATATTCTTTTTTCTTGAACTTGTTTGTTAGTTTGAATGACAAACCGGTATATCCGTGAAAGTCATCGACATCGAATTATATTCATTTTATTCTCATCTCCATTCTGGTCAATAAACTCTTCTGGATGGCGTTCTTCGCATCTTGAAACCAATTAAATGTTAATTAATTTCTTCTATACAATGGAGGATAAAATACATTTGAATAGGGCCTATTGCTGTAACAATTGGGTAATATTATTATTATTTAATTAACAAATTATTGTTAAATATTTCTTAAGAAGTATTAACGAATTTTTCGAAAATGTGAATCTCACTCCACGCGTGCGCTTTAGTTAAATAAAATTCAGTTGGCAGATGTACGGATTTTCGAAAGCATCAATGAGATTGATTCGTGACGACCTTGCATCGTTCCAATTCAAGCTGAACGTCTAGTACATGTCCGATAAAATGGTTTTGCAGCAGTATGAGCGAGCGCCTTTCGCCTCGCACACTGAGTAAGAAAAAGAAAGGGAAAGAGAAAAAAGAAGTAATAGAGTTGTTCCTTGTCGTCATAGTCGCATGGACTGGGCCTAACGATTCTTACACAGCACGCGCAACTGCTTCCATACCACGTTCGCCTTCGTGGCCTATAAACGAAATCGATTATCGAAACCAAACTTCGAACCCGCCGGCGTTTCTTGACCTACTTAATCGTTTAATTTGGCGTACTCGAATCTAATCTCACTCATGGTCATCGTCGTATCGAAATAATTAATGAATCAACAAATACAGCATCGTATTTTCCGATTTACCAACACTTTATTCTCATTTTACAATCGTTGAAAAATATATAAATATTTATTAATTTTTTAAATCCATAACATTATGTTCCATGAAGCACAGAAAAACGTTGCAAACATAGAATATTTGATGCAATCATGGAAATGCTATTTATCCGATGTAAAAATGATCGAATTACACCGATGAAAATCGCGAATAAAAATTTAATTAATTTCAGTTGAATTTTGATTGATAATGTCGAGAGAGACAACAATGCTACGTACGATAAAACGAGAGAACGTTTCAAAAACGAATTACTATTTTTTGTCTCGGGAAAAGCAGAATGACTCGCGAATATCAACCAATGTCAAAGGATACGAGTGAGAAAGAACGAGAGATTGAAACGTATAAGAAAAAATGTGTGCGTAACTAATACCGTGTACCGATAGACAATATATATAGATATATAATGACGCAGCGTCGACGAAGTCGGAGCCGGTCGTGATTCGTGAGGAGCTCCGGAGATACGAACTTCGTACGAGGTAAAAGTAGAAAGTCAGGATCCGTAGAACGACTACATATTTGTATAGAAGCGTGGCACTACGACGATACCCGAAGAGCCTGTTTGCGTCGATAATGCAACGCGACTATGTTTCTGGGGAGGTAGGTGCTATGTAGTTGCAGGCAAAGCCATAATGTTACGCGAGCTCCTGAGACCCCTTCGTCCCTCGAATCGTTGAGCACTCTCGCGTAACCTTGCTTCAACGATAACGTAATTACGTTATACGTGACTCGGACGTAAACTACTAACGGTTGGCATGGAACGTCCCAGAAATATTATAACAGCTTGAACACCTTTGCTTGTCGGATGGACACTGGCTCGAGTAAGCAACAGAATATCGCACTTTGTTTGATTAAGCGTGAAAGTGTAACACGTTTCAAAGGGACAAGATAAAGTTTATAAAAAATTTAAGAAAAAAAAAACTAATAATAATAGCAAATTAGTTTATTATATAATGGATATTTTTTAATTAACGAAATTCAAATGAATTCCATTCAGGAGGGAACGAAGAAATCAAAGAAATACAATATTATTTATTTATTCATGAAATAAAATTCTTTACCATCAATTATAATTACAATAGGGAGAATTTTATACACAAGGTCATAGCGGAACAAACAATGATAATTCTGTATGTTCGATTCTTTATCAAGGAAGTAACCGATCGCGAGCTGTACATTAGCAATATTTTATGTTCTATAGTCGCATAATAAGGAGACATTCAAAGGTGCGAAGGTAGTGTCATTTGATAAGTAAATCGATATGACATCTACCTGAACTTTCTTTGTTATTTCTTCCTCTCTATCGATCTCACTCACTCACTCACTCTCTTTCTTTCTCTCTCTTTGTTTTTTTATTCGTATTTATTCTGTATTATGCGAACCGAGTTCACGCTCTTATTCATGAGTCAACGTACCGCCCGACACTTTTATGTATATTTACATAGTTATCATACTCAACACTTCGACGTCAATAACAGATGCAGTGTCGGACGATTGAGTTTGCAAGGGTTTGGTGTGCTTCCGACCAATTCCATGCGAGATAATCAAAGTCCTGTGATTAACGTTTTTTTTATTGCCTCACTCTACCTCCTCCTTATTCAATCGATTTATCACTGTTGTTGAGTCTCGTACAAATAAAGGTTCCGCAGTAATAAATAACTTGGTGGACAGCCGAAGGTGGACAATCGTATCGTGTCATTTCACTTTATCATTTATTTACGTATAACGATGGAAAAAATATTCGACAAAACTACCCAATGATTAAGTACATACACTGGGTACAGCTTAGACACACACGCACACGAGATTCAATTCAATTAAGATAACTATCATTTGTAGCATATCACGATTTTTCACGACGAAAGTGTCCAATGAATAATTTTTTTTATTTCCGGAATATATCGTTTCCATCATTGTATTTTAATTGGCATTACTATGATTTTCGAGACGTCAAGATTTTTACGATGAATTGACTTTTTTTTTTTTGTTTTTTTGGTTTGTTTTTTTTTTTTTTTTTTTTTTTTTTGATAATTCACTGCTTACTCATTGCACGGTTGAAGATATTGTACAAATATTCGTTAATTAAAAAATAACAACATTCAATATTCATCTACGCGTAAATCATTAGTTCTCTACATTTAACAGGGTAAATATATTCTTTATTCGTACATTACTTTCGTAATTACATTCGCTACCCTTCGTGCACTTTACCATACTCAGACTATTCGATTGCTGAATCGTTTTCTTATACTCAATACGCATAAGCGTATGGTAGCGACGAAAATCGTATTCCTATTTTGTAATTTTTTTTTATCGTAGAATGTCTTTTCATTGATTTTTCTCTTGGTCTTTTTCACGGACTTCTTTGTGAATACCGAATCAAACGCCTCGATAATGAGGTGTCTACGTGCCATCCTTGACTTTTCTATAGACCTACATTACAACTTGGTGATTAATTTGATACGTTGCAATAACATTTATCATAAAATTTGTAATTATTTCCTGTTTCGCGGGACTATGAAGATACATTTCTAACAACGTTAATCGGGAAAATTCCAATGGTTAGCACGAAATCTTTAGGAGCAGTGATCCGAACAGTTTGAAAGAGTCGGAAAAAGGCCAGAGAATCGTTCAGCCGACGAGTTATCTTTTTTGTCATCTCGTTATTTCCAGGGCTCGTCAGACGGACGAGGTTAAAAAACCTCCAGACCCTCATTTGCCTAATTCGCTTCAGGAAATTAACCATTGCCGATAAACCATTCTGCAATATAATAATATAGATATCGTCGTAGGAGATTCAAGGTTCATATATTCAAGAACGAGTTTCTTTTTCTTGTTATGTTTATTTATTTTTTACATTTCCTACAATTTTATCGACACAGCAAATACTGCTGTGTCCACTCTTCGGTTTATTTCCGAAAATAGCCATGTGGCGTCACCAATACGTCCATCACGTCATACGAGAAACACCTCTAGAAAGTGTTATCGACCTCTTATAATACTTTCTCGTATGAGACACGATAAACTCCAATATTACCAATAACTAATATTGAGTGTGTTAGATCGATTGAAAAGAGGTTTGAAACGTCGATAGATCATACCAAGTGCTACAGCGGCACTGTCACATAATAAAAATTATTTAATAAAACTATTCTAATTGATGAGAAACGTCTAAAAATGTATAGTTGTCAGTAAATTTCAAGGCCAGCCCGATAAATAGCTGACAATAGCTTGATAATATGAATGAATTTTATATCAAATTGAAAGATCCAGTGGAATTGCGATAAGATATAGAGGAGCAGTCTTGATGTCTTGATGCACCTATTTCAGAGCATTGATCGATCATTGATTGCATCTCGTAGTGCAAGTACTCTGACCTTCCAGGCTATTACGTGTATGTATACGAGAGAGCGTTAAAACCATGAGACACCCTGTTCGATTCATTATCCAGTCTCACTGCAACATTGTGCCGGCGGGTAAATCCGATTTGTAGAGCACAGTCATCAAATATCAACATTCTAACACGGTTTGCGAACAATTTTATGCAACAAAAATAGTAGAAAAAAAAAATCGTTCCGAGATTCTTAGCCTTCGCCGTCACCTTCACCATTTATTCTTGAGCGGTGTTTTTTCCACCGTT
Organism: Cylloceria caligata; assembly: GCA_963942595.1. Lineage (NCBI taxonomy): Eukaryota > Metazoa > Arthropoda > Insecta > Hymenoptera > Ichneumonidae > Cylloceria > Cylloceria caligata. Next base: position 70,847,289 of record OZ012704.1, on the reverse strand, counting down.
ATGTTCAAGGTAATTGTAGAACCTTCAGAAAGTTTTGTAATGAGGAAGAAGGAATCAATGTGCTCAATTAACATTGAACATAATGATTCGACCGGGTAGATCGACGTATCTCGGATTCTATAGTTCAAAGATTAGAATTATTGCCGCGTGAGAATAGTCTCGCGTAACTGTGCCACGTATTACACGTAACTATACATGTATACATACAAATACACATACTTTGATAACGAAAATGATATTTAGGGTTAGACGAACCGTATGATTATTGTAGCAGTTGTTGCACTGGGATCAGTGCGATTCGTTCGTTTGTTGATGCCAATCGTCAATTATTCTCTGCCACGATTACAACATTTCACATGTCACACTTAATTGTACTACATTAAAAAAGAAGACGCAATCAACATTTTGTTTGCTAGTTCGATCAATTCCATATCGAAACAATGATATCAACAATAATAACAGTAACCTCAATACTAATAAAGATTATAATAATTAACACAAATTGAAAATAGCAATCGCTCGTAGTCATTTTTAAAAACTTTTTTCGATCGTAAGAATGAACTGAATCTCAATTAAGTGATCAAATAACAGGAGTTGCTTTTGTCGGCATTAACAAATGTGAACTTCTGATTAATATGATCATTTTATTGTGACGTAATCTAATAAGTTTAACGGTGCATAATTATTATAATGCTTAAAGTAAGAATTCTTCTTTGGATACGTTAGCAGAAGATGCGATGTTTTCATTTTTTTTTTTTTTTTTTCAGACAACTTTAAAAAAAAAATGAACAAACGATGTTATCAATTTATGGACTGAGAGAGCCTTTCGCTCTCGATATGCGATTTACTCTTACTGTTTTATTCTGTTCTTATTCTCTTTATTTTATCTCGAGTCATCGACACGAACGATGAGCCTGCCCCCGATTAATCCGGAGCGAACTTTGGTCAATCGAACGCGTGTTACCATTCGTTGGCAGTTACTTTGCTTGAAAGAGAAAGAACCGAGGACCGGGAGACCTACGAAGTCTTTTTCCGAGCGGAATTTTGGGCACGGGCCGATCTTCTACTTTGCTCACATCAGAATCCGTGGACCGATAGCCGGTTAAATCTGGTTATCGACTCTTGAGGTACTCTTGAGTTTCTGGTTTCAGCTTATCGCGGCGGGTGCTCTGTATTCCGTCGATTGCTATTGTTGACACTACGTTTCTCTCTTCTGTATATTTATTTAAAGGTGTATTATCTTCGTACGGAGAATTCATCATATTATTTTTGTCGCTGCCATGAATTCTATCTAATGAATATTTTTAAATAATAGTTAATAATAAAATATTATATGGTACATTGAAAAAAATATATTTGTCATTTAATAACATTGTCCTACAAATATTTAATGTATTTTCAACTTATAAATGTTAGAATTTCATATGACATTGAATCAATCAAATTTCTAAGTAACTTTTGTTAATCTCTTGTTATTGTAAGATTCAGAAGTCGATTTGAAATTGCATCAGATGTTTGGCATCTCTTGACATAATTGTTAATCAATGACGTTTTATTACGTGTTTTTTTTGTTACGAAGACCATTTATATTATCATTATTTTTATACTCATATGGAATTGAAAAAATGTTTCAATAGAATGTTCAAAGAGAAAGAAACATGATCAAATATCAGATATCGAAGGAAGCGAGAAGCACATTGTACATGAAATTTCCTAGACCTACCAACGCAAGAAATTTCCCCGGCAGCCCCTTTACCGTGCCCCCCCCCCCCCCGTATGAAACTCATAATTGTATCAACTATATTTATATCAGACGGGCGTTAGCCCGCCTTGGAAACTCTTGAGTCACGTGTCTCTCACACGAGCTTGGCATGATCTACTGTCGATGAATCAAGTACCGGAGCGTGAACTCGATAGGATAGTCGTTGGCTCGTTATATCAATGTTGTTATTATTATTGCTTGTATTTTTATACACAATCGCGACGATGCGTATCGCGTCGTTGGATTCAGTGATTACATCTTCATTTGATACGAAATATCTGTCGATCTACGATATTCATCTTGAGTGGTCCATCGATCACGCGAAATCGCCGTGGCGTGACGAAGGTCGGTACGAAAATCAATTGGTTGCACTATACGTAACCTCGTGTTTTTATTCGAAATATTTCCTGGCTCGTTGCGACGATGGCCATTCCGAATGTGAACGACATATACGAAAATTCTCGATGATTCATTAATCGTAGAACCAGTAAAGCCTGCTCCGTGCCACTGTGCAACGCAAAGGAAAGGAAAACGCTGAGGTGTTTTATAAAAAGAGAAAGGAGCTTGCATGAGCTCCTGCTCAAGTGCTCACCCACCAACTACTTTGTCCGGGCTGATGTACATTTTTTACGCACAATTGACAATCTGCTCTTATTGTTGAATTTCTTCAACAGTGATTTTCCTACGATTTTGGCGAACTATTATCTTCGTACTAGAGTCTACGGCAATGATAAAAGAATATTGGATCTCTATAAATAGGCCAACGTAACAAAAAAGGAAAATGGCTAATAGTTATATAGATATATACGCTGTATCTACGTTTCACGTCTACTATAAGCGTCATACAATGTATTAATAAATTTCAAGGAGAGATGACCCTTCTATGAGCCTTTGCTTAAATCTCAACAGCAGGAAGATTCTCAGTGATGACGATCCTCAAAACAACTTTAGTTATTTCTACACTTCTGACTCTTTTTTCGTTATTTTTTTTTTTTTTTCCATATTATATACATATTTACAAAATTCATTGCATTCCTTTCTCTGTCGCTGTTATATCTCCTTTCCGCGTTTGAGATATACACAGGGGAGTCCCCTCTTTCTCTCTCCAGACGCTGGTGCAAAAATGAGAACTCGCCGAGTGCACGAGAACTTGCCGGAGAAATCGTTTCACGTGCTTCTCGAGGTCGAAGTCGAGTTTGCTGTGTGTATATATGTATAGTTATTGCACGATTTTCCAGTTTCATCGTTCTCTTCTACTCATCTCGTTCTCATTCACGCTACGTTTCTTTTTTTTTTCCTCTACTTGAATTTTCTCGTGAGAGAGATTATTACTAGCGTCAAATTCGACGATGCTTTAATAGTTATTTATACCGAAATAAAAGAGATTACCTTGTGTATTTCAAACACGAAATACATTACAAGCGCACAATGGTAAACAGGCTCCGTTAAATAAGTTTTAATGTCGCTATAATGACAACGGAAGAAGAAATCAGAGTATTTTTGGCAGCTCGGTGTGCAAATGTCCAAAGAAACGAGTATGAAGTACGATTTCATCAAGGTACACAGTGGGTGAAAATCTACATTATAACGCAGTACATCTATATTATCTTTGGTAATCCAGGGATTCTTTATCGAATCTGTTGTCGATGAAAATTACCAGAAAAGATGGAAGCGCGTAAGCAGATTTTAACCCACTCGAGAGGTAACTCGCGAGAGCAAAGGGATGTATAATGATTTCGTACGATGACGTACATATAACGGATGTGCGTAACTTAAAAAAAAAAAATGGTCAAATATTAAGACGACTGGCTAATTTATGTAAGCACGCATGACGGTAATTTAACTTGAATCAATACCGAGGATATTTAAAATTGTAAATTAAGCTGAGTAAAACCTTTAATGATTTTCTATATAATTAGCGATCCGTAGTATTCAGCGTATTCGCAGGCACCACTGACGTATTTTTACTGACGTCAATATCCGGGGTATTCTGTACTCGTGGCCACACAGTAAACTTCCTACACATACTTGATTTACGGCGTTATTATAGAGGAAAAGAAACGCAAAAGGCATCCAAGTGATGTTCGAAGGTACGACGCGACAGTTCGAGAATGTGAAATTGGCAAGAGGAAATTGGTATCGTAACTATCGGATAGCGTCAAAGTCCACTGTTTTCATTAGCACACAATACTGCGATACTTTAACACGCGTTTTTGATACAAGAGGGGTCAGTTTTGATTTTGCATATGTCAAACACGTGAAACTTTATTGAGATATTCAGCAATTATGGCTGACTTTCGACGATAAACTGTGAACTCCTATTCGGATTTGTCCGATTACGACTGTTGATATTTTGCAATAATAAATTGAATGACATAGCAATAAAAATAGTATTGATAAATGAGTGCAGACGGTTAAAGATTTTTTTTTCTTTACTTTCATAAAATTATGATGAAAAAAAAATTGCATAAGGTATAACTTAATATATTCTATAAATTTCTTACCGCGTGGGACAACCGAGGTTTCGGAATATTTTTCCCTATCGCTCAGCAGCGATGCACCTCTTTATCGGTGTTAAGACTAATTGGAATCCAAAGATCAAAAGGATTTTCGTTCTTCGTTACCGTGCGTCCTGAGCCTTTCTCAGAATCGTTTTGAATGATAATGATCACATTAATAATCACACCACAATAATGACAATGACTTGTGCTTAACAGTTTTCTATGTCATGAAACGTATTAGAAATGATGAGAGCGATCGATATAGAGTTTGGAATTTATTTGGAATATCATCGACTGGTGATCGCGTAACGACGTTGTTGAGAAAACTAAACGAGAACTCGGAACATTCATCGGCCTTGAGCTACCTCTTCGGTCTTTCGGGTATAACAAGAATCCACTTGATACGTTCCGATCACCTCCAATGTCACGTACTTTGGAACTGGCGCAGCGTTGTAAAGACACGTACAGACGTAATAGTATTAATATAATTTCGTGCAACTGCGCACGTATACGGTGTAAGGTATTTCGGCAGCGAGCGTCGAAATATATATGAAAAATCAAGAGAATAATATTTGAAAGAAGTCAGCACTGACGGAAGAAAAGTCGAGAGAGGCGCTGAGACTGAGAGAGAAATCCGTCGATCGAGGCCATGTCTCGGGTTAGTTTCTAGACAACACACATACATAAAATGATGACGTTTCAAGTATGTAAATGCCTTAAGAATTTGTTACGGTGTTGAGGCTGTCCTATTCAGCATTTTCGTTTACTTCCCATGCCCTTTGCTTCTTCCTGTTAAACATTCTGTGGACTCCAATATATATATATTTCATTATTTAACCCATCGTACATCTCGGTATACACTCGAAACTATTTTTTTTTTTCTTGAAAATTTTGCCTTTTTTCATTGTAAAGTTTAAGTCCAGTCAAAAGTTCGAAGAGTTTAAGTAAATCGGATATTAGGGGTTAACGATCAAAGAGTCTCCGTGACGTCTGTTAGACTCGACACCTTTATCAATGCAAAATATGTGTATGCTCGTCAGACGCGTTCCATTGTTAAATATCCCGATAGGACGTCGAAAAAATTTATCTGCATTTCGTTAGTTGACATAGAGTCGGATGTATGACGAGATTGTAAACAAGGAATGCGTTACACGTACTCGATGATGCACTTTTGGCGTGCGTCAGATGTTGTACTCGACTCCATCTGTGCTCCAGCTGTAAGTAGCTATAAGATGCTGATGCATATACCGAACGTTTAAGAAAAACTTACCCGGTTTATTTCCACGAGTTTGCTAGTGTTTTTTTTTCTTCATTTTCTTTCCTTGTTTGCTTCATACGCGGTTCTATTTCATTGGGGTCGCCAGCACTTTCTGCAAGACAAACGTGACTTGCATCTTGCGAGTGCGTACTAAAATACAGAAGTGCGTGTATGCTTTTTCTCTTTTTATTGTTTTTCCTTGTACGACGAATCTCGTTGGCTGAACAGTTGTTGTTTCGCTGGAATATCTTTAGCGATCCAGACAAAGGGGATTTCTCGCATCACACGTTTAATATTCAGCGTCCACTTTTGTGACCTGAATTTTCGATTAAATTTAAATAAATAAGAAGAATTACGAATATTTAGAAATAAACTTTGGATTGTTCTGTGTCGTTTCTTCGTGCAGAGACACAACCATGTTAAGCTGAGAACTTGTGTTCTTTTATTTTCCTACTGACACGCTCGTTTGGTGTTCATGAATAAGACTCGATCTTCTTATTCTTTGTGTACAAAAAATCTATTAAATTTCTACGCATTTTTCTTATGAGCAAATTCCTACAAACTGTAACTGTTTTGTAATAAAAGTAATTTGAATTTTTATCCGAGTCTTGACAGTCGCTGACAGTGACACGATCTTAGCAAATTATAATAACAGCAATATGATTTTTCACGAATATGTTTATACTTGGATGATGTATTCAATGATTAAACGTTCGTATTTTGTTGTATTTTACAGGACGAGCCTGCGAAGAATCGCTCGCCATGAAGAACCCGAATTCAGCAATGCGAGTATACTGAACAGCATGGAAAAATTTGTTAAATCAGTGAGCGAGATGGAGGAGACGATTTTGGTGCCATCGAGGCTGTTGGATCTGTCAGTCGGTGACGCCGATGACATGCTCTGTCAGAAGGGAAAACACGGTGCAACGATGAAGGATACGATGGCAAACACTGATCTCTATCGTCTGTACAACATCGTCAATGACATGAAGCTCGAACTCCTCTGGTCGCAAAAGTCATCGGACGAGGGACAAGAGGAGGAAGATCGCGAGATCGAGGAAAATCGCAGGCTCAAGTCTCGCGCTTCAACGGAAAACGTTCGGATGGGCCACGCGCGTTGTCCAAGCACAACATCGATGCAGAGCGTGCAGAGCGCTTCCTCGATGCTCTCGTGTTCGTCAGACTCGGACTCGGATGTCGGTATCGAGAATGATTCTGGCTTGGAGAGCGAAGAGCCCAGCGACAGATTAGCGATTATCGCCGCTGAGAATTTCAGACGTCACCTTCGTGGTCTGCACCGCAGCATTAAGCGAATGACGCAAGCCGCGGAATACCTCACGCTCAGATATCAGGCCGATGTCGGTGGACAAGTCTGATTCAGTATTCTACGTCTTCGTCCCATTCTGGACTATCTCCACTTCCCTGACGGTAAACCTTTCTTCTATTTTATTTTCTCCTACCTCCTCGATCCTTGTACATCATACGTATATGATTGTCCCTCCTTTTCCGCCGATCTGGTGTGCGCCCAACGCGTCCGAATCTTTCCTCAAAGACGAACGTTGAGACGACGCAACGCGTCTGGGCGATGCGTCGCTCGATCGTTTTCCAACAGCCGGAATCCGCGCATGGAGTTTCAATAAAAAGACGGAAGATTGTTCTGTGTTGATACGTGCTAATACAGCCCGTGATCGAAGACACCAATCGCTACAAAAATTTCGATCTTATCTCCCGAGAACTGATTTTATTTCGTCTTCATTATATCATATTTTTTGTGCATGACTACATTTATATTTTGTTCAGTAACTTGGATGATTCCCTCGCAGGTTTCGAGGATCATAAAAGTGCTTATCAGTACGTATCGTCGTATCTCGGAGAATTCGAATTTCTTTGGTTATTCAATGTTTATTTGGTTTATTATTCACGCGAATTTGGCGTTTAGGGATTCCGTAGACTATTGATATATTTATGTTCGAGCTTGTCTCTATGTCTTTGTACGAGCACCAAAGTAATTAAACGGGTTTTGTCAGTGTCTGGGTGCTCGCGCGAAGAGCAGCGTTTATTGGGCATTGTCGTCGAATTGAATCGACGTTTGGTAATTGTGCTGAGTTATGTCAACGAATATTGATCGATCATGAATGTTTTCTCTAAGCACCCAGAGGTGCATTTAACAAACATGCCTTTCGCGAAGAGCGTTATATTTTATAAGGATTGCGCGGTGAGCCGGTGCGAGATATATTACAAATAATTTATTACGATGAGAAAAGTTAAATAAATTGTGTAAAATTATTTTTTCCGCTTTAGTCGAGAATATTATTCTCGAAATCTGTCTAACGCCGTCAAATTTATAAGATGATGCTCTCTTATCGAACGACCACTATTATTTTCTTTGCACTTGACGTGCACTTATGAAGGCAACGAGTGACCGTTTATGAAGAAAAATCAAAATCTCGTCCCTCGCTTCGTCTCACCGCGATTGAGTAACCGAGTGCCGCTGCCTCGCGTTATTTCATCGACAAAGATTTACCTAGCCGTTTAACGGCGCACGTCAAACTCCCGCTTTTCCCGGAAAATCGGGATTTCTTCTGTGCGCACACACTTATGTCGGAAGAAATGTGTATGAGCTTCAGTGCAAATTACGAAACGATACAACAGAGTTATCGTCGTGCGCCATTAAAAGCAGCATCTTCGAAAAAGTATGCGACCACGCTGTTTCGTAAAAAAAAATGATTAAATAAATAAATAAATTCTTTCTTAATACTGTCAGTCCGTGAATCGTTAACTCGGGGGGGAAAAAAAAATGATCAAAAAAGTGTAGAAGCAAAGTCAAAGAAGAAACGCGGGGGTCGATGTTATGTATATAGAGTTTAGACTCCACTATTATTTATTTTTTATTACGCTGTACTGTTAATAAGGAAACGAATGTATTTATAATCGTCGGTCGGTGTCGGTCAATGCGAGAGATCAAACAGGCTAAGATAAATAATTGAAGCAAAAAAATAGAGGCAAAGTTCTCGCATTGGTGGTAACCGCGCGACGTGCCGGTGGCCGGCAACGAAAATAATGAAAATAAAAAAACATTGTTACAAAAAATGAAAATAATTGTATTGTCTTGAGAACATAGGTGAAAAAAAAAACGAAAACACATAAAGACAGCGTATATATTGTAGAGTGAAACGAGAGATGGAAGTAACGCTGAGATAAGTAATAACATTTTATTGTAAATTTTAATAAATGGAACAAACTGTTGGAACGGTGTCTGCTGCTCATGGTCGTTAGTTAAATCTTACGAATGCGAGACGCTGGGAACAAATAAACAATTGTTGTATAGTCGCAGGGAGAGCCGCGATAGAGAAACGAACAAAACGATTAACATAATCGAACGAAAGACTTTAATGCCAGAACGAAGTAGGAGCGAATACCACACATCTTGCTTCTTCTCTGTATATAATTTGTACATACAGACGTAATGTAATGTAAATTATATTAGTACCTTGCCTTTTGTACGTTGCGGCGTGTGGCCTATTAGGGCCATGCGCAACTCAAAAAGAAAAAACACACATTTCAAATAATATCGCGTCGCACCTGTGCGTTTATCTGTAAGTCGGTTTGTTCGGTAGTCGTGATTTGTGATTGCTTGTATGATGAGTGAAAGAAAGAAAAACAAAGAAAAGAAAAAAAATGTCGATAATTCAATATATTGGACATCATTGCGTTGGAAAACTTCGTCTCGTACGCGCTTCTTCCTTTCGTGTAATTAATTTTATTTGTTTTTTTTTTTATTTACATTTTTCTTCGTGCACGCAGTTCGCGCGTAGAACGAACGCCTTTATTCGCACTTGATCAGCACTTTCGCAACATTTACGTTTTGCCCCTTCGTAAAGGTCTTGTGTATGCGAAAAGTTTCAATTTTATTTTCTCGATATTTCATTAGTCTGGACGTTTAAGAATATATTAAGCTTTTCCGAGTGAAAGATTTTGAAAAAAATGTTGAAATTACAGCATTCGGAGCTTTTATTTTTTTGCAAGTAGGCAAGTGACAGGTGCGCGTTATGCAGATAGCAGTCATATTTTATTGTTTCCTTACTGTCCCAATCCCTGCGACGCAGCGTCGGATAACGCTAACGGTACATCGCAGCTTCAAAACGTTTGGACTTGATTCACATTCAAAAGTCACATTTAGTCTGAATTGAGATACTGCAAAGGCAAGACAGAATTGTTAGTCGAGAGATTTGTGCCACAACATGAATGATCGTGAAAAAGAACGCACTTCTTTGAATAGGAAAGGTTCACGAATCATGGTAGGACGTTCAGGCTTGCGTAAAAAACGTGTTTTTCATCGCAATCAGCACACGAATTCACCGAGTGCCGAAGCGAACACAAGTGCGTATGCAAAAAAAAAAGTGAAAGCGTACACATTATTGAACTGAAATAAAAATGACGCGATATCGCTGTTTGATCATTCACAGTTATTTCCGATATAACCCGGTAATACAACGAAAAATCATGTGTATCCAAAAATTTCCAGCATTCCCCGTATCAGAATTCAGAAAAAGTAAAGAGAAAATTCATCCAACACAGCTACTGCATACGGATTACATTATAATTAAACTGATTGTATGTGCAACTAAATGCTATTCAGTCGATACTTCGTTCGCATTGTCGTTTCGGTAATTAGTTTTTAATATGTAGAACTTTCTCGTTCGTTCAATTGTAATTCTATTAAATTTGGCATTCAGCGAAATTTGTTCGATGTATCTTTTTATGTGTCTGCGCGTTAACTCTTAAGTTGAAAATTAAAAGGAAACACACTAATTAATTATTACGAAGATACGTGCGTGTATGTATATCGTATATGCGTGTACACGATGAATATTTGCATGCGTATATACTCGAATATCGATACGTTCGTAAATATATTTTTTTTTTTCACCGCGAGTACGCGGCACAGAGACACCCTTGGGGGTTCCTGATTTTCGCAGCCTCTAATTGTACAACATAATAACGATAATAAATTTGCCACTGTCTTTTTCAATCATCAATGTTTTTATTTATCAACCAATGTCTATATCTCTCTCCCTTCCTCTGCTGCTTATGCAGTTCGTCATCACCGCTGGCACTCGAATTATTTACAAAGTTTTCTTATGGCCAAATTATATGGAATGGCACCAATCGTTACGGCATACGAGGGATCGGAATACTTAATTCTATCAGATGGAATTTTTTTTTGTTAACTCGTGAAGCTCCTTGCGAAATATTTTCGTACAAAAAATACAAAGTTCGAACATTTTTTTCTTTTCGATATAATCGATCTCATTGGTAAATCATTGATATTCGACAATATTTGCTCGCAATTGAACTTTCAACTTCCAGGAATGTGATTATGATTCAAGAGGTCTTTTGAAATTTTTAGATAACTTGATATCGAACGATACGTTAATGGCGTCCGTGAGTTTATAGCGATGATTGGTATCAACTAATATCTACTTCTGAAACGAGCTCTTTGAGGTTCATATACTCGGGATCGCTGCTGAAAATCTCGAGGAGCTCGCTGAACGTTGGACGATCTTGCGGCGAGTAGGACCAACAACTCTGCATCACCAGATGTACGTGTTCTGGACAGTCTTTCGGTTTTTGGAGACGTTCACCCTTTTCTACCAATTGTATCACCTTAAATACCGATAAATTGAAATTTAGGTCAATCCACAATTATCTTTTGTATTCCTATTGAGGTAGTTCGCTAATAAAGTCAAAAGAATCAAACTAATAGCTTTTGAGTTTATCGAAACGAGACAAATAAAATGGCCAATCATTAACAAACAGGAAAAACTTATTTTTATGTGCGTTCTTCATTTACTATTTGATAATTGCGATATCGAGAAGACAGAAATTGTTTTAAGAAAAAAAAATACTAATTCATTGGACGTTTCGTTGAATACCAACGCCCTCATACAAAATCATCAACTGTTTAAAAATCATTAAAAACATGTACACATCGCAACATACTTGACCATAAAAGAAGTCATAAACGTGCAAAAAATGCATGAATTTTTATCAATTGTTCACTGCAAGAATTCTGGACTTACCATAGATTTACCTTTCTATTGAAAAATAGTAATATTATGTTATTAGATATAGAATACGCAGCGAGTGCGAGAGTCAGCCGATAATAAAACTATGTAACAAAGCGGTAAATTAAATGATAATTTTTGTATATTGTTCATTAGAGCTCTTATCAATTGTATATTATTTTTGAATTTAACATTACGATAAAGTTTTATTGGTCTGGAACGATGCATAAATATGTGCTCGCGCGATAAAAATGAAAAAAGAGTAGGTTTAGATTATTGCATGTTGTTTGGTGAACTACACCTCAAATTATAGTTGAAAAGAACACACACGTATTGTACGTATTTTTATAGTAAGCCTCCAGACCAGACGGTTTAATTGTTGCACATAGAAAGGTCATCAGACTCTCGAGATTTAATGAAAATGCTTGCAATGTACAGAAAAGGAATTGCGCAATTGTTCAATAATTGGCTAGAGGATTGATTGCTATCGAGCATTGATTGCCTTGCAAGGAAGACTTACATCAACGCCTCTTCGATCGCCGTAGGGCTGCTCGCCATATGTAAACATCTCCCACAGCGTAACACCGAAGCTCCAGACATCGCTTGCGTGAGAAAACGTACCGAAATTGTACGACTCCGGCGCGTACCTTAAACCGCAAAGAAATTGGGCTGATCTAACTTTCCTTTCTAAACTGTGGTCATGAGTCATGATGAATATTCAAGTTTACCATTTGATAGGCCACTTTCCACCCTGCGTAGCTTTGTAATAGTCGCTTGAGCCAAAAGTCCTTGACAGTCCGAAGTCACTGATCTTTGCCTGATGACGCGAAGCTAGCAGAATATTCCTCGCTGCGAGATCTCTGTGTACCAATCTCATCTCTTCCAAATATTTCATTCCTGGTACGAATATATGATAAATAATCATAAATAATCAATTTAATCAGGAATAAACAAACAGCTATAGACAATGTCTTACCACAAGCAATTTGCGAAGCCCAGATTTTTAATTCGTAATTAGCATTAACCCTATCGGGAAATTCGAGTAAATAAGCTAGCATTGAGCCCAGAGGAACCAATTCTTGAACCTGCAAAATTGTTTCATATTTTCTTTCTTTGTTTCATCTTCAGGATGCTTTTGAATGTTTCATGATAATATTTACTGTGAAAAAAATACGTTACCATCAGCAAGGGTGGTCCTTCGGAAAATCCAACAAGTTTGACGATGCAGTGATGATTTAGTTTTGTCATAAGACGAGCTTCACGTAGAAATTCCTCGCGAGTCGCGTTGTTGTGTGATTCACGGAGTGTTTTTATTGCCACGGGTTCAGAACTGCTATTAATTGGTGTGTAGACACCTTCGTAGACTGCCCCAAATTCACCCTCACCCAACACTTCGCCAAGGATCAAATTCTCACCGGGTATGAAGTCTTATCAACGAAAAATGTTCATTAAAATGAGAATAAAATTATTTCTTTTACAAAAACAAGATTTCACTTTAAAAACACAAAGACACTACCTTGAATGTGAGGTCTGACTGCAGTAGCATTGATATTCGATTCTGATGATGATCTCGTAGTCTCCAATGGTTCGTTAACCGGTATAATTGCCTCAGGATTAATTCCCATTTGGAAAGTGATGTTTTGGCAAGACGACAAAAATGATTGAGATGAAGTTTCTGAGGTCGTTTTGTCGATTGTGCTGGTTTTTGGGTGGGAACCTCTCTTTTTCGTCAGCGTGTTCTACGAAGAATACATACAACTTATGTAATTCACAAATTGATCAATATATAAATATAGTTAAATAGCTTTCCTTTACGGAAAAAACGCTACTGGCACCGCAAAATCATTACTGATAACTGATTTTAGTAGTAGTTCTCGATAGTTAATGATAACTATTAGCGATCTTAGTAGTAGCTTCCAATATTTATGAGTATAGATTTCACGGGGCCAGTAGTGTTTTTCCGTAAAGTTTGTTTGTAAGATATGTAATAAGCGAATCAGATATGACGGAGGTAACTAACGCCATTAAAAATTGATGGAGGCATTTCTGGAACCGGTGGTCTTGGTCCGGGAGGTATAGGATATAGCAAAGGTCCTGGAAGACCGTCCGGCATACAACGATAGTGATCAACAACGTGTTCCAGTGATGCGAGATACGGTCCGTTGTCGATAAACAGAAATTCATTCTGCGATAATAAAAGTTTTTATTAATCATTATTGATTACAGTAAAACTGAAAAAAAACTTGTCAAGTAATTGTAGTTTAATGAACCAGGCTCCATTTTAAAGCTTCGACTTTTATGAAGAAAATTGTCATCGCATAAAGTCGAAACTCAATTGAAAAGCAAAATTACAGGCAATTTAGAAGCGCGATCTTTTTTTTTTTTTTTAACAAAATCCAAAAACCAAGCTTTCATTTATATTTTTTAAGTTCATCTCGATGTATTTTCTCTTGCTGACTACGAATTAAATAATCAGTCCCTCAAAACTCGAATATATTATTTTTTAATCTTGAAAAATATGTTGGTCTTTAGGTTTTTTTTTGTTTTTCCGCTATGCTTTGGTGAGAATATCATAAAAATTGTATGAAATTCGTAGTCAGTGCAAAATCTCCAATAGGATAAGTTATCAGCAGCGGTATATCTAAAAGTATATCGAAAAAAAATGTAGACTACGTCAAGTACGTCTCCGATGCAATATACACAAGAAAAAACAAAATGGAAATTCAAGTGGAGTTACGTAAATACAAGAATCGTAGTAAATTCCATGGTGTGTGATTATTTCTTTTACCTTTCTCTTTATCAGAAAATTAAAGACCTGGCGATGATACATAACACTGAGAACGTATGTGCCACCGCGTCGGTCGCTGAACCGTACGAGGAAGGAGCCATCTCGATCTCCGTGTTTGTGAAGAAGAGCGACCGCTTCCGGTCGGTCAAGGGTTCCGTGATACCAGTCGATTCGCTTCTCTTTCGGTGCTGGACTTTCGTAATTACCTTCAAAAGAAATAGCAAAAAGTTGATAATTCTATTAATCAGCATCTGAAATCATAATGCTAAAAGGAGGCCATGTCACGTGATCCAGAGTCCTCGGACCCGCAATTGCGAGAGCATTTCTTGTACATTTTTTCTCTTACCAACATTTTCTAACAAATGTCGGATTTGTGGGGCTTATTCCGTGTCACATCCACGCAATGAGCCCCACTCTTCTGACGTTTGTATAAAAAACCTGAGAGAAAAAGTATGTTGAAATTTTTGTGGTAAACTGTTGATATCGAACCTCGGCTTGAGAAAAAAAGTGAACGACGCTCGAGCGAATTGCGTGAAAAATGATATATCGAGCCGCCGAAAAAGTTGGTGACAACAAAGGGGTTGAGGTGACAGAAAAGATCGCTTTTGTTTGATTGAATCTGTCTCATATCATCGCTAAACGGAAGTTTCTTATCCAACTGAAAAGTCGAGAATAATCTCAACTCACGCAAAAGCTTCATGCAGTCTTGGTGGCCATTTCGCCTGGCAAGGTCGGCAGGAACGTCATCAGCGAGAGTTCGTGGATTAACCGGTGCGTTCATCGACAACAAAACCTGCAAAACGTCTTTGTGTCCAGCGCTTGCAGCTTCGTGCAACGGTACCATCCCTTCAAGAGGAAGAAATCATCGAGTTAACGTTAGGAAGAAGTAGCTGAAGATTAGATTTATCTTTGTGTAAAATATCCTCAATCCATGTGAGTCTTTATTATTTTAATTCAACCTACCTGTTTCTGAGTGTCTCGCTTGAACATTTGCTCCACCGTTGATGAGGATTCTCACGGTACTCGGTAAGTTACTCTGGCATGCATACTGAAAGACAATCGTTAATTCACGCGGAGTTAAGAAAAAAAACACGTCCAGCATCTAGCAGCCAAAATATTCATCGAGCATATCATGACAAATTATTTCGAAACTTCAGAAATTTTACTTAACCCTTTCAAGCGTATTACTCGACAAAGGAAATTAATTTTATTATTTTTTGAAGCCACGGAACATCATTCGGTAGATTTAGGTAATTGAAATCTTACACATGGCAAAAATCTTGATTTTTTTTCATTCGAACCGGTCGTGAGTAAATTTATCAAATTATTAGTCACTGACACTCGACAAGAGCGGTCAAAGGCGTTTACAACTTTTGGTTCTAGCTGTAAAAAATTTGTTAATGCGTTTTACCTTTTCAATATCGTGGCACATCAAGTCCTATTAGCTGCGTTAAAACACAACCATTTGGATAGGCTCAATAATTGCTTGCAATACGATACACAAATATTCTTTTGTAATAATACTTTTGTATTAATTATTTTTAAAATGTCTATCGGAAATTAAGCGAAAATCAGAGACTGACAACTTGCATAAATTGTTATTCAGCCATTAAATAGTAATCTTTAATGCTAGCAATTATGTTTCTAGCAAATGATAATTCCTTAGTGTTTGTTATGAATAAATGTAGTTTAAAGACTATAACTGCATAATAAGTAACGTGTAACTTTATTTGTTCAATATGGGACTTTTGTACTTGACCGTTTGGTCATATAAAAAAAGTTTTCTTGTCTAATTCGAAACTCATCGATCAGAACTTACATGTAACGGAGTGTAACCAGCGGAATCTCTACAATTGACACTAGCTTTATTCTGTATTAACTTCTTGAGAATCTCATCAGCTCCGTCCTTTGCAGCCAAGTGTACAGCGGTTTGTCCCAGCTGATTCTTGGCTTCTAGACTTCTGTACCCGCATTTGAGCAATTCTGAAACAATAGTGTAGTTTCCTTGAATAGTCGCTCTGTGCAGTAAATTTGTACGTCCGTGTCTTCTGGTATCGTGAGGTGGCGACACTCCTCGTACTGGATTTGTCAGTTTAATCTCAAGGCTGTGATTGTCCTCCTGGTAATACTCTATCAGAGTATCTAGACCGTGTATCGTTGTTTCATCATCTACAATGAATTCCATTTCATTTACAATTTTTTAATTACCAGTTTTTTTAAACTTAATCAAATTTCTTTGATCATCGCATAGGAGTGTATCGACATGCAGACACAAAGTCAGAAAAAGAAATTCAATTAAAATTATTTTTCTACATTGTTTAAATTACTATCGTCCCCCTTTTTTTTAAATTTTACCTACATCAAAAACGCCTGTTATCGGTATTATTTGTTTGTTCGTTACCACAGGCAAACTGTGATTGAAAAAAAGTTATTAAAAATAAAAACTAACGATATTACCAATTGAGAAAAAAGCATCCTCTCCGTGTTTCCTGATTTGGTAGTGAATGACTTCTCCATTGTGAAGTACGGACAGGACATAGTCCCCCGAAGAGGTGCTGCTTTCTCTCACGAGGAAAGTACCGTCTTCATGATCCTCTATTCGTACAAATATTAAAATATGTTTTTTAAAATTAAATTACAGATATTATAGAAACGCAGTAACGTTGGAGTAACAGAGTCCACTGTGCCATTGGACCGTATCACCTGGCATCTCACCTGAGTTCAGCAGATTCTCAGCACCTTCTCGCGTGAGGTTCCCATGGTACCAGCAAATATCATCCTCGGAGCCCATGATCGTAGATTCCGTCAGGAATTCTTCAATTTACGTATTTACAACGATAATGACAAGTGCATCTCATGTCTGCAGATCGATACAAAAATTCAAAGAGTTCACAGGATATTTTTTGGAAATCGCGTCGAGATGAGATGTAATCACGAGCTTCGATGATTGCACATTGGGTTTCACTCGAAAGAGATTCTTTTATGAGCTGTCAAAAAGCCAGTCAACATCTCACGCTCGGTACGAAAGTGATGAGTGTCGGAGAAACTGACTGACGCATAATACAACAAGCACGTTCAATGTGGATGCTTTGCCTGTGTATGCTCGACTCTCTCGCTCTTGGTTTATTGGGAGTTATATATTTTAAATGGTCATTATCTTCGTCATGAGATGATCATGGCGGTGAGAAAGGACGAGGTTCTCGATCTCGACACAACAGCTGTTGGATCTACAATGATCAGCAGTTGATCTACAAAACATGAATATCCTAGCAGTTTTCTTGTGATTATATTTTTTCAATCAGAGAAATTCTGGGATATGACATTTGGATAAATGGAATCGCCTTCTACTAATAAAAAAGTTTGAATTGTCGATAAATTTAGGAGTAACATTATCCTTCAAAATTAAACAAGCAACTCGGCATTTTATCAAACGATTTGTCGTTGAATAGTTGAACCGTTGGTCCGAAGATGGCGCCACTGGGACTCTTCAACAGTATTGAATTTTGTTTTTCAATGAATATGTAAAAATAATAAAAATATGATAATTTAGAGTATTGCATTTACAAGATAAGATCGTGGAGCAAAGATTTAATCGATTGCTTTATTATTTTCATAATTATCGACGGAAATTGAAGCCTTTACGACGGCTCTTCGTGTCAACGAGCAGTTGGGCTTGCCTCTTCAGAACACTTCTGGTAGGAACTTCTTCTTCATCCTCGGAGATTTGAGCAGGGGCACCGGGAGTCGTTATACCCGCAAAATGAGGAAACAGCGGTTGTTCGTCCGCATGTACGATTTTGCTGTTTTCGGATTTAGATTCGACGGATACCGTCTCTAACTAAAAACGGAATAATCAATCAATAACAATCCGTTTTCCACATCGCGCCATTGCGTGCAACAATTTGAAACAAGGTGAAAGTATACAATACATAACAAATATAAAAGTAAATAGTCATTTAATTGATCAGTAAGATTTGAATGAAAAAATTGAAGTAACATCAGAAAATTAATAATCAACCAAAAGATTTAATAGTTTTTCACTGAATTATCTCACCCGATTGACGTCCCCTTGGCTCATCAGCTCCATGTACTTCTGGGTACCACCCATCAACTCGATGCATTTCTTCATTTTTTCTTCGAGCACTTTCAACAAAGCCTGCGGATCTTCAACGTATACAGGCGCCACGGGTACGTCCGAATCGTTTACATCCTTGAACAAAGAAACATTGTCTTCACATGCGAGCTACCAAAAGTAGGTATCGATATAGGGTAACGACTCCTATAACAACATCGACTTTTACCGCCGCTTCAAGTCCTTTTTTGATTTTCTAGAACCGTGAATGCCCATACCGTCGAGTAAGCATCAGTTCGATAATCAATGGAACCGATACTCTCGCTATTTGCCGGAATGTTTACTTTCGATCGTCTCCAGCGAGCAGCGAAGGTGCTAATACATCAGAAACCGGCAGCAGTCACGAGCGCAGCAGGATCTTTCCATGCCATGAGCATGCCGCGTCAGGGAAGGTGAGAATTACAGTTAAGGGCTATCTCGAAAGATCCATCGACTCGCGACCTTAGCGGCAACCCGGCAAGAGCAGAGTCACCACGCGTCCGGGGTTGTGTATCTTTTCTTACCAACAATAAATCCTTGTAAGAGCTTCAAAGCTTTTCCCTCTCACCTCCTTGAGTTTGCTCGTTCCTAGTTCATCGTACAACTTGTATCTACAACATCGACGAAAGTACTAGCGTACAAGTTTACAGTCTACTAATGCAATTAGTGGATTTTCACTACACGGTTCTGTAATTAGACGCTTAAAGTTGGTTTTCTAACGTGGCGCCAACTTGCTGGTACAGTTATTTCACGTCTCAAGTCGTGTGTGTTTTTTTCGAACTCTTAGAACTGATCCCCCACAGTACAGCTTACTAATATAAACATACTCGTAAAAACTGATTTCGGTAGATGTCAAAAAAATGTTTAACAATACGCATACTTAAATGTTGTCATGAAGAATTTCCAATGTTCTCGTAAAGTCAAAACTTACAGACTGTTGTGAATGTTTTTACTAATATTTTCAATAAAATGCTATGCTATCGCTATTGTCCTCATGTGCATATATTTTCTTGATGGTATAATTGATTAAAAACATTGCGAGTAGAAATTAAATAATGAAATTAAATATATTCCCGTCGTAGAAGTCATAGAGGATTTAACAGAATCAGTATTACCGCTTTCACAGATCCCACTGTCGGATTACGTTGCAACCTTCCGAGAGAGCTTAGTTTACCGATCAAAGATTTTCGAACGAAAACTTTCGCGGGCCTCTGTGTTGCCCGGTTTAATTGCAACGTACAGTTCTGTTGGCTCGCGCGCGAGTAATCCGTTGAAGAATATATTGACGGTTCAAAATGGTTTGGGCAAGAACAAAAGCGTAAAACACGCCGGGACGCAATGTCCGACAATTTTTTCGCTATTTGGGCATATGGATTTTTATGGATCACTGATCGAACCCTTAAATCACGAGCAATTCAATTTCGACGGCCTATTTTCATCCTCGAGAGATTACCGAAGTAGCATAAATATAATTACTAGAATACGTCGAACAATGGATGTACGTTTTTTTTTTAAATAGCAGAAATTCATTTATACAGAGTTAATTGTGCGATTTTAGCATACCCTCAGCCCATCGCAAAATCTCCACAGTATTTGAACGATCTTCGTTAATGTTTCCTGTATTCGTTGATTCTCGGCCTCGGCTTTGTTCTGACGTTGCAATTCCTCGGCTACACGACGATTCAGCTGTTCGAGCTGCTCCGCATTCCTAAAATGCGGTGTCAATTTATAAAAAATGTCATTCATTTTTGAAAGAAATAGAAATATGTGAATAATAAGATTATCAAATTGAGCAATAGAATAAAGTACACCAGGAGCCAACGATAGAACATTTCGAAATGTGTAAAAGCAATAAAGATTTCTAATAAAAATCGCTCGATACTTACTGATCTGCATCTTTAGTTTCAGAGAATTTTTGTGATTCGATTTCGGCGGTCAGTTGCTGCCTTTTTCTCTCCAGGCACATCTTCTCCTCCTCTGTGACCGTGCGCATCTTCTGGAGCTTCTCCTTGGTCGCACGCTGCCCCAAAAACCGGTCCAATACGTCCTCGGTCTTGGTCACGCCAGTCGCGCTACGCAGTTTAGCGAAAGCCTCCTCGAGTATCGTGATCTCGTCCTTGGGTACCTCATTGTTTTCTTCGACGGTGACCGTCGTCTTCTTATCGTCCGCGACAAAATCGTCACGGGGAAGTTGCCGATTAGCTGGAAATATCATTCTTTCAAGACGCTCGAGCTCGAGTTTTCTATCTTCGACTCTCTGTCGATAATCCAAAATCACAAAGTCTCGAGCCTTGGACGTGTTCATCGCATCGATTTCTTGCTTCATCAGGTTCTCCTTTGTGATGTCACGCAGTTCTATGGCTTCTTCCTTTACTCCCTGATTATAACGAATTATCTTACAAGTATAAAGAAAATCAAAATATTTTTTTTCTGCAATTTTCATTACTTACCTGCAGTTGCTTTATCTCTGTCTCCTGCTCTCTTATACTGTCCTCGAGGTTCCTCAGAGATGACACGTAAAAGGCAGCGTCAGATTTCAGGCTCGATCTAACGCATCTGTATTTCTTTCGAACAGTGTCAGCTTCCATCTGCATCACACTTATGCGATGTAATTGATTCTCCAAGCTAACGATTTTCTAAAGTACACCAGGAGTAAAGTAGATTATTCGAGATTCTGGGTGATTTTTCTAGATCGTCGTTCGCACTTTTTACAGAATCTTACTATGACGGAGAACCTTTTTCACTGGACGCTCAAGCTTCTTCTCGACGATCTTCTTCATTTTTCCATTCACGAGCTCCTCATATTCTACTAGGAGAGTGGTTAGTCTTGCCTGTTGCTGTAAATAGGTTCATTTCAATTTCTTATCGTTCAAGTAACTATTGGTACTTGGAGGAAGAAGATCGTACCTTGTCACTTTGATACTTGACGATATCGAGCTTTTTTCGGTATCGAATGTTGTCTTCATCGACTCTGACGATGGCTGCCTCCAATCCCCTTTTCCGGACGCAAGCCGAAGAATCTCTGCTAACTTGGGCGACCCTTTCTGCAGCATCCTCATTCTTAAATACAAAATCAATTAAATTAGCTTCGAATACGATGATTGAGCCGACGAATAACAAATTAAAAAATAACATTTTTAGCTTTGGCGAGTTCCACCTGAAGATCTTTGACCTCTTTTTTGAGATCCGCGATTTTATCACAGCTCTCGCGCTTCTTGGCATCGCACTCTTCAAAATTTGCTTTTCTCTGTCCCTCTGAAAAGAAAAAAATAATGAAAAAGTGACTGGCAAGTATGATAAATTGCGTTGACAAAAAAACAACTCGTGAGTCATCTATTACAGTGAAGATGAGCATTCTTCAAAACTCATTCATTCGCGTCTGTTACTGTTTCTTCATCGTACAAAATATTCTACTCTGAGACATCAACTCGCTAGTTCCCAGATGTATACATAGTAGTGTGATACGCTTGCGGGTAGAGAAGAGCGTTCAATTCCTCTCGTTCTTCAAACTCGCATTACGCTTATTAAAAGAGCGACTAGATTCTTCGTCAGCCGGGATAATATGTATTTCTCAGCTCTATTGCCTTCTCGGTGCATCCCACCAGCCTCGGGACCATGGAGTTTTACCCGCAGGGCTCGAGTGAGTCTTTGCTAACGACGTCGCCTGGCTCAATTTATTCAAGATGAGAACGAATAAGATAAATAGATGGAGAGCGAAAAGCGATGGTCCGAAGCGTTATCAAGAAACCGGGGCAAGAAGAGCTGTTTGCTGGAGCTGTGTGCGGAGGAAGCGCGAAAATTTAAGTGTCTCGACAGAACTGCAACGGAAGTGCCGCGATCGCTTGAACTCAGCTTTAATGCTATGAGAATATGAAAAGTAATAGAGAGAGAGGAAGGAGAAGGAGGAGAGAGGTATGGGTGGTAAAGTAAGAAAAATAATTAATTACAATAGTGAACGGTACAATCCATTCTACAGTGAGTGCTGTACGTTAGATATTTAAAGGTGGAATCCTTTTCTTTTTGATAAAAAAATATTGTCAGTCAATAACGCGAGCCCCTAAAGTGCTCTTCATCCTTTCCATTTAGAGGAGTTACAATTACTTCAATATTTCGTCAGAGTTTTAACTACAACTCTATATGGGTAGTCTTTATATGTAAGTATCCTGTCACATAAAAAAAATCCTAAATTCATAAAAATGCATCAAGTGCTTCAGAGGATAGTGCTTCACCGCGCGGTAGCTCTAGACGTATCTGGTATGTCGCTGAGTTCTCATTCGTGGAACCGTAAAACTTGACCCCTCGGCGTTTGGTTGGTTGGCAGCTGAATTAGCGACTCATTCACTTATTCGCGGATCTCTCGTCGTGTTACAGTAGGAAGCTTGACGAGAAAAAAAAGAGTCGAAAGGGGATCTCTCCGCGGCACTTTGTATCGCGGCTCAAGTAGAAGATGAGTCGAGACGAGACGATGAAGATGAGCGAGATAGGAAGACGAGAAACAACAATAAAATGAAGAGAGGGAGAACCAGAACAGTTGAAAGCAAGTGCAACGCTATTCCGCTTCTGTCGCTTATGAAAAGAAAATAAACCGTGGAGAGAATCGTCAGAGTGCTTAATGAGAGCAATTAACGTTGGGGCTCGCGCAACGCTTGTGCCAAGACATAACAGAAGCATATATAGCAGCAGCAACATCATATAAGATGCTTTACTCGGCGTGTCTTTCGAGCTCTAAGCATTTGGCGTCTGGTTGACGTTCGTAAAGAATGAAAGCATCTCGTCAGCGACCATCGACTTCATCTATATTTGGATCTCTAGTTGCACGTATACGAATGAAAGATAAAAGATGGAGTAAAAAGTATCGAGTCATACCGGTTGGTTATCGAACAGCGCCTACGCGTCTGCATATCTCCAAGTTTTCACAATTCCACTTAAGGAAATGTCCCTTTTGATTCTATTGTGGTTTATAAAAGTTTAGAAGCATTTATTAATATCGGGGAATTTAACTCAACGTTCTCGGATGTTTAATCCCGATTTACTCCACGATGTTCACTTGTAAAAACTTTCAATTTAAATAGATCAGGCCTCGAACCGGCTATAGAATAGACGAATCGGCTGGATCTTCTTTAATTGCGCAAAGACATTTTATTGTCAGGCTAATAAAGAAGGAAGCAGTTGTTCACTGACTGTTACGCACATTTTCACGATTGCTTAGCCGTCAGTTGACTTCAGAAACTTTTCTTATTAGCGGTCGTGAGTGTACGCACCACGATGTGCATTACGTACTGAGTAGAATATGAGGTGGAAGTCGAGAACGAGCAAAGAGCAAGTGATAGATACTGGTTCTACTTGCGCGCCTACTCGTGTGCGATCTTCTTCTGGTGTTCGATTCGACGATGCTCGATAGGAATCTAGCAGGGTCTTCAGGATACTACAGTCACGTATCTCGAATGCTGCGTCTACTGTATACATACAGAGAACTTGGTTGAGTAGTTGAAAAGTATGGAGGAGGAGTCGCGAGCTTACCCGATAGCTGGATCTTCTTCTTGATCTCGATGATTTTCTTGTTGAGTGCATTGAGTTTACTCTCGTCTATCGTCGGTATCAAGGGGTCCGCCATGCTTCTTATTATCAGTACTCTGTCGTTCTGCAACGTACACTGAGTTTTCTATATCGATTAAACGAAGACGACGTTGTCCCGAGCAACCCGTATAGGTAGAAAGGTTTATTAGCTATCGGGTGAACGCATAATGAACGTATATTCAAAGAACCTAAAGAAAAGTTACAAAAAAGTTCATTCGATTAATTTATCAAAGTTTAGTTATATTATGAGAAATTTGGTGACAGCGATGAGACTTGAAGTGTTAGAAATATTTTACTTATTGCTGTCTTAAATCGAAAGAACAAATATAATTGTAATTTGCTGGCAATTCACTTTGCCAGTCTTCAAATTAGCTTAAACGGAATAATTTTTTTGCAGTAAACACGACTGTTTACTCAAGTTTGTTAATCCATGCGTAGAATTTGCCATTTTTGTGTGCAATGTGTGGAAACACTTTTCCATTTGTTATCCAATTACATAGAGGTTACAACTAAACATTTTTCAATGATTACAAAGATAAATTACTCCCGTTTCTATTTGATGGATTACAAACTATGTGGAACCAAAAAAATACAATTATACGCCCTACGATTAAATCTTGTGAGTAATGAATGATCCCACTGCTGCCACAGTATCAAAAATTGTTTTTTTTTTTGCTCTCTAATTCTACGGTCATCCGTGTCATTTGTTCCAAAAGTGTTGTATGACGGAGACATCAATTACTAAAATAGGAGAAGAGGTCTCCCATGAGATAGGATCGTGTTTGTTGTTTCTACGATTAGTTGAACGGCTTCATCAACGCTCGTGGACTAATGACGCGGCTGAGTACTAAACGGGGTGTTGTACCGCCAGCGGTATAATGCTTCTGTATCTTGTGGTTCGCGTTCTCCACGGTGACTCGCGTGGCTCTCCCGACTACGAGAGGGTCTCGCGGCAAATACTACATTCGTAAGAGCAGCTACCAGAAACAGCAACTACGGAGCTGCTCAACGGCGCAGCGTATACCGAATTATAATTTTGCATTTGTATTCGTTAGCGCGACGGGGCATCGGGCCGAATACGAAAGACCGAGCATACGGAGCCGATGAATTTCGCGTTAGCCGCAATCAGCCGACGACTGTAGTGCTCTGACCACGAACGAGATGGAACAAAAGAGAGATAGAGAAAGATTAATTAAAGTAGTTGCGTGGACCACGAACATTAGTAACGAGCAGCTGTTGAAAGCAATATGTATATCTGGAATATTTACTTTTGTAGTAAGACAAATCATCCTGATCGTACAAACTCGACGATTAATGTACAGATTTGTAATAATTATTTTATCGTCAAAGTTGCTAATTGTGAAGATGACGGAGACCCTTATTTCTTCAAATTGTGGATTATCGTTTGCTTTATTTCGTGTTAGAACTGCAAAGTGAACAAATTTTACCGCGTAAATATACGAATTACATTAATAAATCTGTAATTATTCTCGAATCTACTGCAGAAAAAAAGAATGAATTGTAAAAATATACAGATCAGTGAAATATCTTTCGATATTTTAGTAAAGTGGCACAAGTTTTCTCCACGTGAAAAACGTAATGCAGTTTTTCTCCAAAAATTCACATCCAAAAATGTCAAATAAACAGTCATTTTTTATTTACAAAATCTGAAAATACGCAAAATGTAATTCTCCGTGTGCTCTCTTTTTATTATGATTTCTAAAGTTCTAATCGAATCGGTATACGATTTGGAATCGTATACCATTTCACTTTAAAAGCTTATAAATAAGCATCTGATTCTTCTAATCTCAAGACGCATCCTATAAAGCATCAGCGCTGCATTACGAAAGAAATCTACGGAAGCGTCGATCTTCGCGCATTTGCAAAGTCTCGCGTGTTATAATTTCGCGCAACCAGAGACTCCGCATTTCATGAATAAGTAATGCGCATATTGCCCGAGTGCGGAAAGTGCTGTCGGCTGTTCGATGTGTCGGCAAAACTCTGACGGTATATGGTATATCACGATGCCAGTTTGTTAGAAAGGTTGAAAGAAAGAATGAAAAAAAAAAACTCATACGAGTCTAGGGATCCCTTTGTAGGCGCGCGCGCGCGCTAATTAATGCGTTTATTAGAGAGACAATTAAATTGCTATAGCATATATAACTAGCCGCCTGTAGTCGTTCGCACGCCGAGTTTGTGCAACGCCCGGCGGCAACACTGACTCCTTCCAATGCGAAATAAGAAGGCATGGGAAATTGATGAAAAAACATCAATCAGGAGGGAGGCATGATGAGATCTGTGATCGTTAGGGGTTCAACATTACTTATTTTATCTTCGGGGCATCAATTAGTTTTTTTTTTTTTAATTAAGACGAGCCGCTTTCATAATTAATAGTTCAATTATTTAGGAAGTTGAGAATCTTTTGAAACAACTTATCTTCATACGGTTAATATTCTATGTAGATTTGTCTGCTATTTATCAAATAATTCCTTTTGATGGAAAGAATAGATGTGCAAACTGTTAGTTTTTTTGTTTAGAAAGATTCATATATAAATTTATAATTTTTAAGTTGCAATCTAATTATATATTGTTCGATATTACAAATTTAAAAAAAAAACAATAATAATATTGGTAGGTAAAGATGTCTGGGTTAATAATCAACGAATATCCATACTTTTTCGTAGGAAAAGTTGAACTTTATATTGTCCAATTAGCATTTTTAAACCACAGCTAGACTGATACAAGGATGTGATATCAGTGTAATATTCTTGTATTTTAGTTTGATATTAATCTGAAATATGTTGAAAAATATTTGAAATAAGCTCACAACAGCGCTGAACAATAGTTTGATATCTCATAACTTATAATTGAAATATTTAAATAACGATTTTTCGTCGTTGTATTAAATTCAATTGAAGAATAATTACAATTTTTATTATCATGCATCAGTTGTGTTTAACTCTCGGGATAAGTCAGTACGGAATATCGGTATTGCAGTCAGTTCTGCATAAAATAGGGGATGAAATCGTGAAACCGTAGAACGCATCGTACCCCAAAGAATCCGCAAGAAAAACGAGGGTACCAACGTCCGATTGGCTCAGAGCATCGGCCATTTTGCCAAGCGCAGTGATACGTTAGGCAGAAGGCAGGTGCGCGCGCATCGAGGGAACTACTTTCAGCGCGTTAAGCGAACAATAGAACCCAGAAGTGTTTCGTGCGCGGTCGTGCTCGTATATGGGTCCCTCATGACTTTTTCTTTCTACCACGTTTATCAACGTTCTGGACGAATGTAAACACTGTTTACGCGTGTACACGATCGAGTCGAGTGATAGTGAGGATACGTTAAGAACGTGTGATAATAGTTTTAATAATAATAATAATAGTTATAATAGTAATAACAAGACGTCGTGCTCCGAGGGAGCCTTTCGCGAAGGATTATTTTTTAATACGAATGTGATTACAAAGCCGAAGTGTTGTCGATTACAATTATCCAGATGACGGATCGGTGGCTAGCGTGTTGCTACGGTGTGCGCGGAGTCTGATGTGTGCGCGAATAATTATTAAGTGCCGCTGGGATTTGACATAAACGACGGCGAGATGCTGAGGCCACGGCGATATTTGGATTACACAGCAGCTGTCGTCGTGCTCGTTCTAATAATCTTCGTCGCTGGCCTGCCAACAGTTTCCGGCAAGTTTTTTTTTTTTTTTTTTACAATATTCGCTTTATACTTTGTTCTCGTTCTGTCGCTATTTTTCCGAGTGTTTTCAAGTTTTTATGTACGAGAGATGCTGAGACAGTTTGAGCACTGTGCATCTTTGCTGCTAGGCAACAGGTTACGCGAGACGCCAGGCGCCGGCGCATTCGTATTGCTCCAACCGGGCAATCGGGTGCTCCTTTGCCCCCTTTACTATCAAATTTTATTTCTTTAATTCCTTTCTATCAATATAATTTCGAGATAATTCAATGTATTGAATTATCTATCGTGGTGGAATAGCAAATACACGGAATTGCATTAGTATTCCATGTAGTCGTCCGACATTGCTGCGTCTCCTTCGCGTACTCACCTTTCGAAAAACATTCGGCCCAGGACTTGTCCTGCTGTTGCTATTGTAGCTTCCCTTCGCTCGAACAACGGTTATAAAAAGTGCCAGCTGACTTTCCTTGCCCTAATAAATCAAATCGCTTTTATAATATTATAATCGAACTGTGTAACGATTAATAATTTACATGACAACTACTTTGAAGGTAAATCGTATTGAATTTTAGTTTAATCATTTTAAAACATCGGAGAAAGAGAAAAATACGATTTTTTTGAGAGCAGGATTCTGTCTGGACCGGAAAATTCATTTCCGGTACAGCAAAGCCCTTGGAGATGGTCCTTGACAGCGTATGGCCAACCACACGTGGTTCGCCTTCCTCCACCTTCAGCGGTTCTCACTCTCGGATGATATCGTTACAGCTTCGAGTTGATGGACACTGAGGGACAGGTGCCCAACCCCGCTTTCCAGGAAGCCAGTCTTCCCTCGTTATGTGAGCTCGGAACCGAGAGTTCGGAGCATCGTGTTTCGTTGCATTTACCCATGGTGTTTTTTTTGCTTGGAAAATACACGAAAGTAAATTTTTTACTGTACATCTTTCGTTTAATTCTCTGGGTTAAAATTCGACGTCAAAGTCAATTTTAAATCCAATGATGCACTTTGGTCGTTCACTATTATTATTTACTCTATTTTAGCTGCTAACACAACAATTTCTTTGATCGTTTGTCAAAGGAATTTACTGAATAAAAATTCAAGTCGTGATTCAGCTATGCCCAGTATTTCTATTTCATTTGATTCACAATATTTATAATTCATTCACTATTACTAATATATACAGTAAGCCGAGTACATTCACTGAAACGGATTCGTTGTATGCAACGGATAGAGAAGCTTTGCAACCTCGAGGGCACGTTCTGACGTAATATCTTGCAGTCCTCCAGGTGCAAGAATTACGCTTCACCGTTGCTGCTCGTAGATAGATGGAAATTCTCGATCGGACATTTAAAATTCCATTTTCCCTGTGAGATACACCCAGATGGTTGTACAGTGTGGGTGGATGATTAATACAGACTCTGGCTTCTCATTGAAAAATAGTTATTAATGTATTTCAATTATTTACATAAAAGTATTTGCAAATGTTGTATGACATTCAGGATTTTGTAACAGTTAAAAAAATGACAATAATGTATAATCACTGTTTTTACGATTTTCACGATTGTTCAACCACCTGTCTCGGTTCAATATCGATAGTAAATAATAATTTACTACTCGACATGTTTAGTGGCAGAGATTTGTCATAATAAAATCATTAATCAATGTCTAAAGAATTAATTGAAAATAAAGAAAAATATAATATTTTAGTATTATCGTAATAAATAAATAAATAATATAATTCGTATCGCAAAATAACAAATTTATATACCGAATAATAGTTAATTTGTGAATTTTCTATCAACGATATACAATGATAATAATTTGTGATCTGTCGTGAAATAAATTTTTTAATATTGTCAATTTCTTAATTGACGATATTGCAGTTTATCGATCTTTCGTTTATCGGTAGTTGGAATGGAAGAAATGGTTACCAGGTTCACGGAAGCATTTATTTATTAAATGTTTCGGTGGGTACACGAGTCGGTGATATTTGCCAATGTAGCTAGCGAGATGCGAAAGGGACGGTAGAGAGGAGAAGTCGATAGTTCAGAGCGTTAATTTACAGAGCGCCGGCTCCTGATAATTCAGCCACTTAGACACAGTCTAGCTTGAGACGTTGTGTGAATCACGCTCGGTGTATCTCTCTTTCACTCTCTGTATCGTCCGTCTCACTTTCGATCTGCTCGCTTCTATACATATAAGCATTATTATCTTTTGTATGGCATTGCGTGTAAGTTGGCATTCGCGATCGAGTAGGAGACTACATTTCACGTATCCACACACGCGTGCCGAGATTATGTGGTAGCCGCTCCCGGCTGGAGAGTCCGGGCAAGCGAGTGAGAGAGCGAATGATCATAGACACACCGGTGCGGCATGGCGTATGGCCTCCTCCTTGCCTCCTTTCTCTTCTTCTTCTTCTTCTTCTTCTTCTTCTTCTTCTTCTTCTTCTTCTTCTTCTCCAATCGTCGTCTTCGTGGCTCTGGCAAACTCGCCGAGCATCGACGAACTGACTCCGTTCGCTCGCTCGCTCAGTTATGTTCTCAGGCTTTCTCTTCTCTCCTTAGAAACTGATCCTCTCCGCGGGTACCGCGTATCAACAACTCTGTGCTTTCACACGGGACTTTGCGACTGGCGCCTTGCTATCGTCTGTTCGCTGTACCAAATCTTAAATTATTTTTCAATCAATTTTATTCTGGAATTTTTCTGATGATTTTGCAATGATGATGAGCAAAGTTACACTGTCGTGTAGCGTGATATATGTATTGTCAGAATATAAGAAAAAGTTATTGAGATTGACCTCCGAGTACTCTTCCTATTGAAAAAATGACATCATGTCCATCTCTGTTGAATAATCAGTTTCTTTGAGGTATAAAAATGAAGAACAATTGGAAAAAAACAAGGATCAATATGGGCGTAGATCAAGGACTAGTTATCTTTTATCGCAGTTCACACGGACAACACACGCAGAACGGTAAAACGGTCAAGTAAACCGCAGAAGCAAGTTACAGTCGCGGTATCTCGGTATCTCGCGGCATCTGCTAACTAAAAGGGCAAGATCTTCCGCTGCCACGACCTCCGTTCCCGGTCTATACACTCACTGACGCATGGACATTTGCATTCGTCGATCCGGCGTAGCACACGAAAGTCACTCTCTTCGCTCCTCTTTCCCTCACTCTTTTCTCTTCTTCATCTTTATTCTTCTCTTCCACTTGGTTTCAGCTATCGTTCCTTCAAACTCTTCCAGCAATCCCGGGATTCTGCTCTTTCACTCGTCTCGCTCGATCCCTCTTGGAACGCGTAAAACCGCATAATTAAGGACCTTGTGCTCTTTGCTCAACGAAGGGAGCTCATACATCCATCCGTTGTCTATTCGTTCGTCGTCTTACGAATGCTCCGCGCTAGAGTCGATTCCTCCTCTTTTCTTATTTTTCATTCCGTCTTCCTTCTTCTCTCGATGCAGATACATCTTTTTACTTCAATCCTGCTTCTTTTCCTTGGTCGCGTCTTCGTCGGGATCGAAGACCCTCGTACCTTTCCGCCTGCCGTTCGCTTGTCTCTATGAGATATCCGAGAGGGTATCGAGGGAAAGAATCGAGGATTGTGCCGTCACTCGGAAGACGAGACACTGCTATCGAGTTGGCCCTTATAAAGTGCATATACCCGGGCAACAAGCCACAGCGAACGCCAACAAGAGGAACAGAAGGAACGTACAGCGAGAGATCTATCCGCGTGCCGTGTCGAGTCGACATGCAGATTCCTCTTTCGTTTCCTCTCGATCTAATACGACGATTCATCTATCTCTCGATCCTCCTCGCCCTTCAACCGCGAAACGTGTCCTCCGTTCCTTCAGCTTTCCTACCACGGGATCTTCTTCCTTGCCTTCCGTTAACAAATTTTTTTTACCTCCAACGTTTCAAGATCGGACCATTTGGAATTCCGCATTAGATGCAGATCTTTCTCGAAGGAGAAATACTTGCGAGAAATGCAAAGAGGCTTTTTCGCGAATCTACAAGCATACACTCATTCAACGTGGCGGTACATGAGCAGTGGCCTGTACAAGCGTTAATTAATTTTTCACGCGCTCGACGAAGCTCGTGACTGCACAGAAGCGTATAGCCTGTCTGCGATATGCTCGGTGCTTTCTACACGGTACGGGCACGGCTTGTTGCACCGTATTACACGCTCGCACGATGGAACGAAATTTTTTCACGCTCGGGATTCATGAGTTCTCGAATGTTCACAGTCTCGAGCATTTACAGTCATTTTTAAAAAAAATTATCATTACTTTCCTCTCTTAAATTTTTCGGTAGTAAGATATATGTACCGGTCGTTGCAACCCTTTAGCTTTTCCAAATTTTAAAGATTTCTCGTTAGAAAAATAATTATTAAAACAGTCTCGTTATTGTATGATCTTACTCGTAATTGTACATCATTTAATATTCTGACAAATGAAATGCTAAAGTTTCAATGAGAAAATTATAAAATAAAATAACAATTAGGAAGTTTTTATCAATCCATCAGTTGTGATCATTGGTGCTTTTAATGAATTTCAACATTCTTGAGCACAAATCTCTATATTTATAGATAGTACTGACAAATTACATTATATATCTCGTATATTAACCTTTTACATTCAAGCCCTTTTGCTGTTAAATATTTTTTTCTTAACTGTTAGGCACTTTTCTTAATTTATATAGTGAATAAGTGTAATTTTACAAAAATTTACATTTTCAACAAAATATTTTACACTTGAATGCGGTTTTCCATCATGAAATAAAAATGTAGGATGTCTTTCGCACGGAATTCAATGTTTTTTCCACAATTTTGCTTCCTCATAGAAGAAATTGTTTTCGTGAGAACAATTTTACTCAAAGTTTTGATGTCAGAGTACGTAAAAAGTCCTAAAACGTTGAGAAATTATATTTAGAAAAAATGCCCTTGTGTGCGTGTGAGGGTGTAATGAAATTACAAAATTGCAATGCATATATCTCGGGAACGGAATCATCCTGAAACTTTCACACGGGTCGGATTGCAACCCCCGTCATTTTGCTGCAATTTTCGCCGAAATCGCTAACAAATTTTTCGAAAAATGTAGGTACACACTCTAGTTTTCGTAAATTTTTAGCTATTCAGTTGAAACTTTTAACAAGAATAGACCCGGGAATAAGGTTGTTCGGTATTGAGTTTGACAAGAATCGATTAAGGGCTTTAAACTTAATAAAATTTGCAATTTTACCAAATTTGCAATTTTATTGAAAATTTTAATACCCCTTTCTCTGTGAGAAAATCAAAATTAAGGTAACCATTCCCCGTAGAGTAGAATCTATGGGTTGGCGAGAATCACGAGGAAGCAATGTAAAAATTTCAAACTTTCACGCCTTGTTTCTATCAAAATTGAAAAAAAAAAATTTTTGCAAAACGTTAAATGATTTTATAACTTTGGAAAAGTGACTGATGCTACAAAATACTAGATATCATCACAAATGATACAGAGGCCCCACAACCGCTACATCTATCGTTTAGGTTATTGTATTTATTTAAAATTATAAATAGAAAAAATCATAATAAGGGTTAACGCGTCAATGACCGAAATACGAAGCTCTCGAGCTACGAATAAAGTA
Organism: Cylloceria caligata; assembly: GCA_963942595.1. Classification (NCBI taxonomy): domain Eukaryota; kingdom Metazoa; phylum Arthropoda; class Insecta; order Hymenoptera; family Ichneumonidae; genus Cylloceria; species Cylloceria caligata. The sequence continues at coordinate 70,813,910 of OZ012704.1, read as the reverse complement.
AAAAGAATTCTATTGACATCCGTGTTGTTTATTGTCTAGAAGCATGCATTCAACATAACGCACGGAATCCCGGACACTGTGTTTCAGTTGTATTCCGGAAATTACACAACGGATACTTCCCATGCGCCTGTTTCACTTGGCATAACTTTCAGAAGAAGAGCAAACGCACATTCACCGTTTCGTAATTGCGACCAAGTGAAAATAGCTGTTGCCCCGGGAGTCCATGCGTGAATTTGAGCAATCCGATATTTGTCAGTGATATAGCGTAAATGAGACGATTTGCTATTTTTTATTCTGATTAGTATTTGCTGTATAGTCAATGCATCGTTCAAATAATCGTCAATTACTGTCAGGTACGAGAAACATTTACACTGAGTAAAAATATCGAGTTTGAATCAGCTACGGCGAGGTTAATGCAACAATATTTCAATTGACTCAACATCATGTTGAGTTTTGCTGCATCAAACTAAGTTATTTCGGTGTATAACTTACGAATTAAAAAAACGTTCAAATGGCGGGACTTGTTTAGTTTTTAATCTCTTGAATGTCAATAAAACGATATTGACGCACATATTTATCGATTTATGCGTTAGTCATACTCAAAAGGTTAATGAAATTAATTATTAATTGTCGGTCGAGTTCAACGTGAATGTTGGTCGGCCCGTGGCGAGCGCGATTTTTTCTGTTTACATGTGCAACCATGTTACAACTTTAACTGTTTACCAACACTGCAATCCGCGTTACGCCGTTTGATTGCGTTTATTCGCTTCTGGACAGCATAGGTACACTCGTCAGGGCGTCGATCCGTGTAAACTTGAGCCCATCGTGGCGTATCGGAATCACTCGCATAGGTGACCGTATTTATTTTGTGTGAACCTTACCTTTACGATACGTACACTCACAAAAATAGTTGCATTTTTTTACCTATTGCTTCATGAGAAATGTAAAAAATAAATATAAACAAAAAAATGAATAAAAATGTGGATGATCGCAAAGAGCGCGTGAACGCGAATTCAAGTTTCCAGACCTTGGTCACAGCAGGGATTAATCGATAAGTCAATCGAGCGAATTCATTGCATCGGCACTCTTTGCTCTACCATTTGACGCACGTATCAGAGAGTATATCTCTAAATACTCCCTGTCGAGCGCGGAAGCTCCTTCAACGAAGAGTCATAGAGTTCGACCTGATCACAAATCGGTAGTATTTATGGTTCTTCACATAGATCGATAATAATGATCTCGATCGATAGTACCTGCTACATATACGCACTGCCTAGCCTCTGCCGGTACATCCATTGTAATTTAGTATAAATTATTATTCGCTAGAACGATCATTCATCTCTCTTTTTCTGAAGTGAGATGAAAGGAGGACCTTGATAATCTATTCGCATAGCGAGCATAATAAACGCATTACGCATGGAAAAACTCTTTAGCCGCGCGCCGCTTTTATACAAGTCGAGCGAGGGGCGAGGTCTCGTGCGAGCCGTGACGACTTATTATCATCGATAGCCGCGATCGATTTTCTATCATACTATAAACTCCATTCATCGCTAATTTTTTAAATATTCTCACATTCTTGTTCGGCAATCGATTAGATCGTCTTTACAATGTAATTCATTAATCATAATACTCATTGTTCTCTATAATTATATTCGGATTTAATATATTGTACATTATTTTCAAACATTTTTATATTAAGTTTGTTGAACGTGAATAAATAAACGGTTGGCAAGTACCATAATTTGTGCACTCGATACGTCTTTCAAACAACGCAAGAATAACTTACAGTCGGGAATAGCCAATAATTCGAAACTCAATAAAGTACAATTGAAATATCGAATTGTCACGATAATAATTTTCAAAATAAAAGTCAGTAGTTCCATTGTATCGAAATTTTAAGCGGCCAAGTGTTATTCTAAAATAAATTTTAATACATTTTATTTTCCATAAGTTTGATCATTGTTTACATCCGTTAAAAATATCATAATTGTTTGAATTATACGAGATTCATTATGAAAATGATGTAATATTCTATATGTTAGTCAAATACCGGACGTAATAACGTCGTTCGCCCAGTGTCGTACGCTCGACGAAACAAGACGATAAATCATTTTCAAATACACGCGCGCATATAATACAATGCGCGCCTTCGCGTCGTATTTATAATTGCCGGCCGGTCGCGCCCACGCTGGACACGGTATACTCGAGGAAAACGTTCGTTCTCGCATGCGTCCATTCGTTCGTCTACTCGCCTCTCTACCAAACGGGACACCATGCATTCGAGGCTCTTCGTGCCATGTACACTGTACGTGTTACTGTCAATACAGCTATCATACGCTCAGCATTGTCTATCGATTGTGAAATCGATTCGAAATGGTACCAAAGCACTTCGATATACGCGAGAGCTTTATTATAAAACCACCCACGAGACCGTCGTGCATCTCGTGTCTCGCTCGTCAGTAACCTGTGCCGAGTTCGCACCAAACGCGAAAAAAAAATTACCATAATGATGGTAATTGGTTCTCAAGCAACGGTATCTGTCGATGATTTATCTCTTCGCACTTAAAAATTTACCCGGAAAGCCAATGGGCCAGGGAGTATCTCATTGGTCGACGCTCGAAAGACAGGAAACCAATCAACATCAAGAAGCAAGATCTTGAATAAGCGTTCTTCGCTTATTCAAGATCTGTGAAGTCTTGAGTAAGCAAAAAATAATAATTAACACCGTTGGAAAAGCAAGGAAAGGCGCACGATTGGATGTCAGACTTGATACTTCAATTATCACCCTTTTGACTCCGTCGAAAAGTCAATTACCGCCAATCAGAACGTCCGAATGCACGAAAAATGACGTAACTCCGAAACTTTGCCTCCACGTGCAAAAAAAAATGGTTGCCACTCGGCTGTACCTTCACGAGAAAGCCAATATGTATTGAAATAGTTCATTATTTTTTGTTAAAAAATAAACATCACGATAGCTTGAAGTGAGATATAAAAGCGAAACCGCAAACTCCTCTTTCTGGCTTTCACACGGAAATATCCGATTCTGATATTTGGTAAACATTACAGGGCTACGAAGTAAAGTATAGTTGGACACATTTAAAAAATAGGGTGTGCAATGTAATCTTTTTGTAATGCATCCATAAAACATAAAAATATTATGTTACACACCAAAGATTACCAATTTCATTGCGGAACGATGAAGACAACACTAATCGTAATAGTACATTATGCTACAAGGCAGTAAAGTGCCCGATTTCGACCGAGTGTGAGGTTTACTGCCCGAGCGCAACGACGACAGCACTCGCGCGAGGTCGTAATCGGGCTTCCTTTCGCGTAACATACGATATTTTTCCGACTTTGTTGAAATTATCACATTGTTATGCGTGCAACAGCGCTATTATTGTTACAATGAATATAAAAATAATAGGCAAGGTCCAGGAGCCAAGCCTCGATGAAGGGTATAGGGCGCGAAACCCCCTCACTGTACGAAAAAAATATTTAGTTGACCGAATAACAAGCCGTGATCGATATCCTTAAATGTTGAAAATTGGAGATTTAAAATGCATGGAACGTTTTTGGTCGAATTCAATCTATAAAGTTAATGATTAAGATGCTATATCCCATGTGCAATTCCAAAACCATAGCTAAAAAATTATGAGAGTCAGAGACGTTTTGTTCGTTGGATATTCCATAAGAAAACGTATTGTTATTATTATTAGTGTTGTTGTTATTAGTAGTAGTAGTACAATGTCTACCAGTGTTTCTGGATCTCTGTCTGACGGCGCGACCCGAGCAACTTACGTTTTTCGTTCGGGCAGCCTCGCAGTTTTTGCCCTAGGGTAGAAAAGTAGCAGCTGTCGATCAAGTGCGCATGCGCACTAGTTATAGTTTGAAAAGTACCACTTTCGGCCCGCGTTGCACGCGTGTAATGTGGTCAGTCAGCGCAGTCGAGAAAAAGGTACCTTCATGCATTTCAAATTTTACAGTGGCACAGCGCGTTTGCTATCATTCAGAAACATACTGTAGAAAATGCGTCGTTATTATCTCATTTTCTTTACCATGTACTTCAGCAAAATGGCGTTACCATAAACCAGTTGCCATGAACCATAAATATTACATTGTGACGCAGTAATAAAAGCTTATTCGAGCTAATTCCTTTACGTACTATTATGGAAGACTATCAAAAGTTCAAAATATAATCTCTTAATATAAAAAAAAACTTCATCTCTACCTTTGTCATTTCGTTGATCGAGTTTAATGCATGAATTTGATGATTTCATTGCTACACAATAAATAAACATCCTTAGCTGTACTTAAATTTAGTCTTGTAAGTTCAATGAAACTTTTATATCATCTGAATCATGCAAAGGTTAATAGTCCTCGAGGGTAGCCTATTAGTGGTAGCGTGCTCGTGTTAGATTGGTAGATCGATGGGGGGAGGAGGTCACAGGTTCGAATCTCGTAATGCTCACTTGAGAATCTTTCTCTGCACCGATGATACCGTAATCGTAATACAATTAATGAAAACACTAAGCGTTATTTTGCTATTTGAATATATTCGTTTTAACATATTTTAGCAATCTGATTAATGAACAAGTTGCATATATATTCTTAAAATATGATAGCGTCAGACTGTAATGATACTTCTATAGGAACCATCATGTACCTAATATTTACGTCTTGTCTATGCAAAATTTACAATGTGTGAGAAAAATTAAAATATTCACAGTGTTTCATCCGGAAGCGTTACGATTCCATGCTGCACTGTAATAATAGAAGGGTAACAGTTAATATTCCACAGTTTTCTTTTTTCCCCGTGCAATTTCCTGCGAGGGGTTTATTATGCGCAAACTTTAGATCGTACATGAGTAATCTAACCTCACAAACGTTACAACAACACGCAATATAAAGTAGTGTTTGTATAATAAAATAATAATATAATTTAAATGTAAAATATTCATTCTACATAGAATTTCGAACAAATTTTTGACCACGGAAATCCGCCATCTACAAAGAAATGGTGAATTTTTCGATCGTTCTTTCGACAATTGTTCTTTTCTTTTTAGATAGCAGAAGGAAACATCGGTACTTTCGTGTCCCACGTTTCAGTATATCGACCTAACCACACGTGTATTGATTCAGGACGTCAGCCCAAAAGCGGTTCTATTCTTCGAAATAATTTCTTCCTCTTTCTTGCTACTTTCTTCGATATCGTCTCATTTCTTTCATGCTTTCGCAGTATGTACATGAGTCTTTGGTGAAAAGAGTTCACACGATTCCCTTTCTCCTGGAATATTTTTTTAACCGTTTGTACAGAGAACTTTTTTGTTTGACTGCGTCGGGTCAACATATACGCGCGTGCGCGTGTGTGCATGTGTGTAGGATATCGTGCACCAGGTATCAGTCCGAGATGCCATCAGCCTGGAAGATCGTCGCGTGTCGTCTTTTTCTTCTTCAGAATAATCTCTCTCTCTCTCTCTCTCTTGTGGTTTTTGTGTAACTTTCGATACGGTATACTGTAGATATAAACGTAACCCTGCCGGTGCCACGTGTGTGTGAACCCTGCCGGTGCTACGTGTGTGTGAACACCGAAAGGCGTTCCGATATGTCCACATCCGTTTGCGAACATAAACGCCGTCGGTCTCGAGTTCTGTTATCTTCTTTCGGTCTTTACTTCTGTTCTTCGTTCTCGCTACACTTTCTTTCTTTCTTTCTTTGTGTTGATATCTTTCGACGACTCTTTTACCCTCTTCGATATCCATTTCGTCCCGTCTTCACCTTCTTTTTCTCCTTATCACGAAACTTATACTGATAACCTATTTCTTTCAAGTCCACAAGAATAATAAGTATTTGCGAAAAAAGGATTATTTTACGACAAAATATATGCGAAATAATTTTATATCAACATATATATTTAATATACGTTACGTACGCTTAAAATTATTATTATTTTGCCAAGAATACTTTCCGCATTTGTGAAGTTTCTTTCTTGGTGTGTACAACAAACAGCATCTGTGGTCGCTGGCACACCAATGTATATTGTTCAAACCATATGGACATCTTTGTCTCCTTAAAAAGTTTCTCGTATTGGAAAGTCGTTCGTTGTAATTCCTGTCATGCGGTTGTATCGATTCCTTACGCATGATCGTTGATATTTCTTTATACATTCATTTCTTCCAATTTGTCTATTAAAGCTGGAATAGCGAATTAAATAGTTCTAAAGTGATAAGAATGATTTTATTCTTTTTGCGGTTGATGTATGGTCGGAGGATGACGGAGTGGGGTTAAGGTCCACTGTTAATATGAGAAGAGCTTTACTACTCTCATTGGCGAAGAAAAAGAAATAAATTAAAGAAAGAAAGAGAGCAGGAGGATAGGGATCGCGATCCTATCGGCGAAACGATGTTCGTCGTTCGTCTTCGGACTAACTGATTGGCCAAACGATCGGAATAACCAGCGGTGAACGGTCGAGCTGTATCCTCTAACTCTCCGCGTTATATCCGAGCGCGTTCCAATTAGCTCGCGAAATATTAAACGACTCATTGTCCAGCGGCGCTTATCACCTACCGGACTCGCTATCTCTTGGTTAATTCTTCTCTACGGTACATCGAGCAGTATCGCCTCGCTTATACATTTACGAACCGATCGGCGAACAGTAGCTCTTTGAGATCGACAATCAGTGAATCGGGAAGCCGCTCGTTTCTTCTCGCTTTCTCTCATCTTCAGTATTTTATATTCTTAACTTCCTGCAATACTATTTCCATTCTCATGATGTAAGCAGATAAACAGTCGTTTAACGTAATTAGGCGTTAACCGCGCTGAAGTCTAAAACACGTACTAATTCGCTTGAGAATTCATTAAAATTAGGCAAATAAATAATCTCATATTTGGTAGACATAGTAAAAACTCTTTTAAGTTGTACTTTTCATTTAATATTTTATAATAACGATATCATGAAGACAAACATTTATTTTTCGAAAAAATAAATAATGTTTTACATAATGAATTTTCGTCGAATATTCAACGATACGCTTATCGAAAATCATTAAAAACTCTTATAGATATTACAATATATTTGATCATAAAAAAAATGTGTTAAAGGTGTAAGCAGTCATGACTTTTGATAAATTATTTACTGCAAGACTCTTCTGAGATCGATGGGGAAAAAAATAACAAACAAATGAGGTTATAAGGTTTACAGCTAACCTTCTTTAACTGCCGAATATCTGTCTGGTAACATGTACCGCATTTATAATAATTTATGTACATTTACATTTAAAAAAAAAAACAAATTGAATATAAATTATAATTTTGGTATAATTTATTGAAATATTAAGAGTTGGTGGCACGTTATTTATTATAACTTATGTAAATGATAGCTCTCGTGTCTGTAAATTCACAACACTAACTTTTATTTTGTTTTGGATGAAAAGTGAAAAAGCGACCGTTTGAAAACTTGCTTTGTGACGTACGAGGGTTTGTCAGTTTATCGATTGCCAGGTGTTTCTTCGATATGCTTACATAGATACGCGTGTATGTGCGCAAGGTATACAGGAAGAAGCGAGGATGAAGAACCGTGACAAATACTCCAATGGAAAAGGGGTGGTCACATTTTTCAAGTCGGTTAGTACATGTTTAGTGCGTTACTAGTAAAGGTATACGGTCGAAGTAGCTAGCACTTGAAGCAAGCATAGGTACGTCGATGCATCGGAACTCTGATGCGGTTATAAGGGCCCCTAAACGTGAAAACGGCCAGGCGGCGTTCCGAAGGACCCCTCCATGCGTGTTGGCACCAGTTGGGGGCTTCTGTACACGCGGAGGGTGAGTTTCTTGTGCACGATCGAGGAACTAGCTTCAAAGCATTAAAATCCTCGATTATCTACCAATATTATATTGTTAAATAGTTTTTTTTTCCAATGTCGCCTACAATCAATTTAAACAACACGTTTTATATTTATTACGGTATGTAACATTTGTTAACAATTTGTTGCAACAAAATTTGTAATAATGTGAAAAAAAAATGTTAGTTCGAGATAAGCACAGAAAAGAAATTTTTTTCAAATAAAAATTTATTTATATTTCACATCGTTACTTCTCTTATTTTTTTCGAACTTACCCTTAGACTCATCGAGATGCTCGAGAACGCTTACTAGCGAACCTTAGGAACAGAGTGCACGGGTGAAAGAGTTACGCGACGCTATTGCCATAATGAATGTATAAGAGGCTACCGCGGGTCCACCATTACCGGAGTAGAGAAGACCGCCGGCATTGAGCAAAGTCGAGACGACGACGACGACGATCCTCCGGTGCGCTCGTCTGGTCACCGGATTCCGGCCGGTCGTCTTCCTAGTCGTCCAGTGGTCGACATTACCGTGTACCTAATTATTCTCATGCGCTCAGCCTTTCCAAGGGGATACTGCTCTGTACACGGTAAAGTTATATCGCTACCGTAATTACCCGGCTCTGGATACGACGCTGGGTGAATCTTTGCAGTCTTTGCCATCGTCCTTACTCACTCTGACTGACGCTGTACCATTTTTTTCTCCCTTCTTTTCAATCGTAATATGACTATCCAAGTCAAGATCGCACGTCTTAAAGGTTCATACGTCTATAACTTATTTTTTTTATCACTTTCTTCAAAAAAAATGTTTCACGTAAAAATCATGAATATTATAGGAAGATAGATATTTTCGATGTCTAATTGTCAGACGAATAGAGTTGATTATAAATATATCACACAGGCATATTTATGTTGCATAGAAAAATTAACTACAAATCGCAGCTGCGTTTCATTGATTACAAAAATTTAATAACCAAATTACCGAATAAAATGTATATTTAACAAAATATAATTATAAAAGTATATTTTATTTTGTCTTAGATAGAAACACCATAGCCTCAAACTAGTTACGTACACAAATCATAGGTAATGTTCAGGCTTACACGCGTTTTATCATTTTTTTTTATCGTATCAAAAGTGTTGAGCACCCAATCCTTTTTCCTTTCTCCAAAGATGATTAGGCACTCGGTAGCGTCATTTCACATATAATAATCGTCAATTGTCTGAGTCCCCTTTTCGCTCCGTGGGCTCTAGTACTTACTACATGACAGATAGATATGTTCACCTATTGAAAAGTACTGTAACTATACACACTTAGTGTGCGCTATTATAATAATGTACTGTAGTTAGTTATATTAAAGTTCCAACCCGTAAGAGCCTCCGTTACGTCTTCTCAACTCACTGTTTTTTCACCAGCAATTATCGAACCGTTCTTTTTTGTCATTGGACTCATTTCCCATTTACATCGCGTCCCAGTGCTTCTGTTGCTCCATAGATCATACGGTTGTACGTTCGTTAATCCTCCAGTGTATATCCCGATGTCCGCTCTCCTTCTTACGTTGCTTTTTCACCTGCATCCAACAAACGAGAAGGGAATAAAGCACGAGAGCACTTTGCTCTGGTAATTGCTCCCACGTTGGTATCCTGTTTTATATACGTTGTGGTATCCACCATATTCGTAATACCCACGAATATGTGGACGAGGAGAAAGAGCGAAATTTTAAACTAGAGTAAAAGAGAGGTAGAGACAAGGGTATTTGAGGATTGTAATTATCCGTTGGTTATTTGCTACGAACTTACCTACACAGTTTGTATTACATTTGTATACATTTGCAGATTGGTTGATGCTTCAATGTACTCATAGATAGAGAGAAAAATATGGAAATGGTTCCTATAGTCAGTCTGATAATTAAGATATATCCTAGCATTCTGTCAATTTATCGTACACGTATATTATACTTGATTATATATACACAATTATACTTGAGTCTCTCGATATTTTTGTCATCCGTTTCATATAAATTGAGAGCTACATCAGTTATCGTTGCGGAGCTACATCAGCCATCGTAAAATCGAACAATAGTAGAAAAACTGGTCATGAGCATCTGTTACAATAGGTATTTTAGGAATAAGCTACTTCATCAATTAATCGATTAAACTAAAACACGTTTTCTTTGTACACTAACCGCGGATAATAAAAGCTTCTTTTTATACCAAAGACAGAGAGGTTAAATCGTCAAAACTGCAATTAGTCCACTGAATGTATATCGTACCATCGCCTTACGTGTGCAGTCTTACGTTAACTAACGACTTTTATATGTAAGAAAATTTCGGATTGTTCATAAAAGTTGTTTGCCAAATATGTGAAGAATTATTTCGATCTATTTTCATTAAATTCTTCATATTTTTAGTATAGTTTTTGAAAGTTGCATCAGTCATCGTATGATTTATGCTTACCGGTGTATAATTGTAATAATTAATTGCTGGACAACCGTGTAGACAATCGAGGCACATATTTTATTTTCACTCAAGAGTATAGAAAAAATAGTAAAACCTGGGAAACATTGTTAATAGTGTGTGCTGGTAATATATATAGTGACACCACAACAAGTGTGAGATTTTTTGATAATTTTTACCATATTTATGAAAATTATTCCTACATATATGGTAAAGGTGTTCATTAAATCTTGTACTTGTTGACAAGTGACGACATATGCTCATACTACCAGATGACTGTAGCAGTTTTTCTCAGTTATATGGTAATTTTCACAACCACGATTAGTCGTCGCAGTCGAAGGTAAACTTCGACGCGTCTGCACGTTCATTTGCATCGCTCGGCAGAAATTTGAGACATAGAAAGCAACGCGCCATGCACATGATTGTTAATGTCATCATTCTTGTTTTCATACTTTCAAAAAAATTGCTAACTTTATCAGCGTTCTTTGTAAACATTTTTTTTTCTTCTTTATTTATCATAAATGCTGACATTTTTATGATTCCTATTAATTGAAATTGTGAAGTGTTTTCAACGTGTAAAATAAAAATGAGAAAAAGTATCTTAGATAATTGGAATAAAAAAAATGAGAATTTAGAGAGCAATTAATTAATGAAATTTCAGTGATTTAATACACTGAAAGAAGAATTGGGATAGTTTTTATTTAGTCAGAATTCTAAACGACGGAATGTAATAATGTTGTTTTAAACAAATTTTCGTTAAAATGTACAGACGTTTTTTTTGTTTTAACATTAATTCGTAAAGATTTTTTATGTTGAAAATATAACAACAAAGCTGTGGAAAATATGAAGGAACGAAGCTGGTATCGTGTGGCCCTCCTGTCAGCAGCAGGTGCGAGACGGGCCGGCGACGCACTCGTTCCTTCCTTCATCGCCCCCTTCGGGTAGTGCGTGCGTGCTTTGACATTCGATGCGGGAAAATAAGTATCGGGGGACCGGGGGTGCCGAGGATATACCGCACACAGTAAAACTGCACACCAAAGCGTGTTTCTTACCGTGAGCCCCATTATAATAACGGACTTGAAACTTCCACGTGCTCCGTCGCAACGTGTAGCCGTTGATTCTTCGTACTAAGAAAAATATTCTCAAATGAATCACCGGTAAATTAATCGACTCAGAAGAAAAAAAAATGGCATTTATCCTACGTGAAATTTTGCTCGTAGATGTGCAGGTTTTGCTCGCTCGTGTAAATTATGCAATCAAACTGACAGAAGAGAGATGTGGACTGACCTTTAACGCTATCTTAGGGCAGGCGAGAACTTGGTCCAAGAAGTCAATACTATACACAGTAATACTAAATATACGTAGATGGAGTCTATAGTTTATATACTCTTATTGGGATATACACGTATTGCGAGAAAACCATGACAACGCGAGCCAATATTCGCACGGTATATTAATATGGGTATAAAGCGTACGTACGTCGACTGCCAGACGTGCATTATAACTATTTAAATTGAATATTCATCTAATTAATTTTATAAGTATTTTCGTTTAATCAATTTTACACTGTATCGAATGAACGAATCGAGTGGTTTTTCGAGTGTCGTATCGATACTTGACATCTAACGAGAGCCAGGCAATCGAACTATATATATTGCAGAGAATCGCTGGTCGAGTATTTAGTCGTGCGATGGTATTTGGGGTCAAAGAGGCAAGGAGCGAGAAGAGCGAGGCTGTGCGATCGAGTCGAGCAGAACGATGAAGAAAGAGACATTCTCTTGAGCGAATAAATCGAGTTGGAGAAGTAAGAGATAATAGGGGCGAGGGAGCAAATGAAAAGTTTCTGTTCCATCTGTACGATGGGGCGGGAGGGGGGGGGGGGGTTACATCACTTGAGTCACTGTGCTTAGTAGATTTATGTACGTATCGATGCTCGAACCACTCGATACAACCATCGAAATGATGGTCACCTTATGATGTTTCTTTTATTCTCTTATAAACTCAAAAATCCTTAAAATATTTACCCCTTAATCAGCAGACACGAATACTTAATTTTTTACAGGTAATGTCATTACCTTGTTAACAATGAATATGCTCAAATGTGTAGATAACAACACAATTTTATTACTGATAAAAGAAATGTTGTCCTCCCAGAAACAAAAAGATGAAAAAACACTGGAAATTCTCCGAGTTTCGAGAGACACCTCCTGTGTTAAGGGTTAAAAAAAAATGTTTTATATCTGTAAAGATTCAATAATTTAGGCTGATCGTTGATCGATAGAGAAATATTGAGAGGCACTGCATAGTAGCCGTATGACGAAGGGATCAGAGAAATGAAGAACCGAAGAGAGTACGAACCATGCTTTGCTGCATAGGGGCTGTGCCGGGTCATGTCGATGGAAGGGACCCCTCTAGTTTCCGGTGTCGGTGATGGGCCCGACTAATACCACCATAGAACGCTCGTAGATCTTTCTCTATGCATTCTTTGAGCTCCTCCTTCAAATTTTTTCTGTTTCGTTTATCGCCAATCTTTCGACTAGTCGCTGCACGCACATGGAAGCATATCCGAGAAAACCAAGAGCTCGGATAGACGAGAACTTGGGGAATTTGAGAAGGAGACGAAGAAAAAAAGGGAAGCGGATAGAATATCTCATGAAACAGACGAACCACCAGCATGCACGCACGAGCCTTTCGTCGTGCGCCGTTTGTATCTCTCTTCTCTTATTCTTTCGCTTCTTCCAAGAGCGAAAAATGTTGTACACGATTGCATTGTGTTCTACGTGTAGATATACAATGGAACGTCGAGGTACGAGGTATAACGCGATTCAAACTATAAATACTCGGACTATAAAATGTTTAACAATCCTCAAATATCGTAAAATTCAAACAACCCCTGACCTCGTACCTTACTCGACCCCGAAAATGTAAATTATCGAACATTTCATCGGAAAAAATACATTTTTTAATCAAAAACAAAAATAAATCATGAAATTAATTTCTCCGTATATAATTCAAAGACACAAAAATTTTACAATTAAATGATAAACATTAAAATCGTTACGATTCACAGGAAAATTACCAACTCTGTATCACAATTCTGCAGTTCACCATTCTTATCTTTTATCCGAAAGATCAATCGTTGCCGAGAAATTTACATCACAGTTTCCTTTACCGACCAAAAGCTATGACATTGCCTTGAGCACAACTTGATTAAATTAAAGTTCGTTACAGATTCGTGATACATTTTGCATTCAAGCTTTTTGCATCTCGTATGTTATGTGATAAGGATAATCTTCAATCAATTGTTTTATTAAAAAAATACATTAATAACACGTTTATATTGATCCATACGAACTAAATATTTAAGGATGTAATAGAATAAGTTGTACACTGTTAAAAATACGATGTTAAAATTAGCCCTCGCGCGATGTTCATACGATTCAACACTGACGATTGGTGTCAACGGCCGGTGTTCAATAGCTGGTGTCGATTTCCATTATAACCTCAAAACTTTCAACGTGATTTACATGAAAATACAAAACTATAAATAAAATAAAATGTTCAATGAGATGGGACTTAATGATTATAACATAATCGCTTGTATGAATTTAACACTGGAAATTGTTAAGATTAACACCAAATGAATCAACACTTGTGAAAAGTCCATACCAATCGCACCGTGGATTTTTGACAGTGTACCGAATACACTGATAATAAATATTTCATTGGCACAATTTTAAATCCCCACTTTTACATTAAACAACGAATTAATTTTAATGACATAATTTTTAATTAAATACCATTTTTTAAAGAATTTTTCATTAAAATTTATTACAATATTACAAAAAAAGCGACCTTAAAAGAAGTTGTGCTTTGAATTTCGTATTGCAGTGATGAATTAAAAGTTTTCGTTGTATCGTACATTGTACACCGAAATTTCAATGGAAGGTACAACTGTCAATTTTTTTTTTCTTTCTTTAATTTAAACCTTTCGAATCATTTAGTCCAAAAGACACAAACGTAGGTACAACAGGAAGGAGAGAATGAAATAGATAAGCTGCGACAATATTTAACTCTCGCGTGGTCTGAGAACCTCAAAGCAACGGCAGGCATTTAATATATCCGTACAAATAGTACAAGGATATGGGAAATGTATACTTCCTCGAGTCGTATATCTTTACCGAGAAATCCTTGAAAGAAGTTAACGCTCTTCGTTTTAAACCTTTGTCTGTAAAGTTAAGGTAGAAAGCGTAGACTCGGTTTTCAGTGCAAAACATCCTGGAATATGGAAAGAAAGAGGGAGTTGGCAACGTTGGAGACAAAAAAAGAGACATATAGATAGCACAGGGTGGCGAGAGGTTGGAAAGGTTACAGAAGAGGTGCAGTGCCGCTGCTGTACTGTTACTGGTGGCAAAGGAGATACGAGATCGTCGCGTCCAAAGTCTCCGGTGTGCTTTGCTGGTGAACGGGGTTGCGTCCTGCCTTTGGACAGTAGCAAAAGAGATCTTCGAGTAGATAAGATGTTCGCGAAGATGAAACTGAATAACCCGACTCTTCTTACCTGCTTCGCAGAGATTTTCGATGGTCTCGGTTATATTGTCTTGATTTTTTTTTTAAATCTCTAATTCTTTTTTATTCCTATAAAATATTCGAGTATGCTTTTTTAATTGTATCGCATAGTTAACAGAAGAATATAACACACACTGGAAACATTAATAAAAAAATGTAATGATATAAAATATCTATTAGTTAAAAGTTTCACGTTCAATAAATAATTATGCGAATATTTTTTATTCGTGAATCAGTGGATTACCATGTTTAAAATTGCGGATCGTCAAATTGTTGAAATTATATTTATGTCTACGGTTAAAGTGACATTCAAGTGGTACACAATGACAATTATTTTCAACTGTGGAGCATTCTATTGTTAGAGAGAGTTTCTCCGGAGCTACGAAATATCGAAGTGATACGCTGCTTGACTCGGGGAGTTGGCAAACTCCCTGCTGTCGGACCTAGTTAGCAAAGTCCTGACGCTAATAGGATCCCTGGTTACGTTCTGGCAGACTCATGGCCACCTTGCTTAGACGTCGCACAAGCAGGCGATATTCTACACTCTCGTACTGTATCGAACGCCTTTTTTCTGTCTCCCATTCTCTCGACAGCAACCCTATTATCGGGTCATTCGATCCAGCTTTCCGTCCGTCCCTCTCACCTGAGGTGCCACTTTGCAGTGGCAGCAGCAACAGGAACAGCAGCTATCACTGCGCAGAGCAACCAGGAAAACAGTGTTGGTTAGGTGTGCACTAAAAGCTACTTGTGAGACAGTAGCGACTAACGGGAGATCGTAGGCCCTTCTCCACCTCTCTTTTTAAGTACCTCGCGTACGTTTGTATGCGAATTGAATATCGTTGATTGTTCGAATGGATTTTCAGGACAGCAGATGGCCCACGAGTTCTGACCTGTTATGCTTCTCAAAGTTCACCTATGTCCGGACCCTTTTTCACTATTCTCCCATTCATTGGTTCATCCCTTATTCTGTTTCATCAGGAATCCATGTATTACACAGCGAGCACGTTACAATTGTATTAAAAGATTTACTCGGTACTTCCGCCTCGTGTACCGCTGTTTACTCGTATACCGATGCTGACTGTGGGAGTAGATAGGCATAATAATATACCACGAGGTGGTCCTAACGAGTGGGAGCAGAAGAATTTATTACAAGTGTAACGAACACTGCCTCTGCACCAGACGGTGTGCTCATGTGGCTCGGGGAATTGTGTAATCCTACGGCGTAGGTACTCACGAATTTAGTTCTGAATACTCACTAACTCACGTAACTACACTGTGTACGTGACGCGAATCGTTTGTCAAAGGTTTTCTTAAGATGTGGGAGTCGCTGGACTGCAGTAGTTACACTTTTTTTTTCTCCAAATTTCGTCTGCCCGACTGAAAATGACTAGTCGGTAGTATTTTTATCTCCAGTAATATAAATTTTTTAGAAATTCGATTATTTTATGAGAATTAAGTGATTGACAAATCGTGTTTAGATGTATCAGGGGTACAAATTGAAAATGCGGGTTTGATAACAGATGGCGTTACTAACGCTATACGCATCAGGCAGTACTGTGACTATGTTCATGTCAAAGCTACGTCTTATAGCTTTAATTTTCAGTATGTGTCAATTTGTCGCAGTGTCAAATTCATAGTTTTTTTGAGCTCTCAATATGTCGAGTTTCGTGCCAACAAAACAGCATTTGCGGGAAGTTTTAATTTACTTCTTTAATTTGAAGAAAAGTGCTGCTGAAGCACATCGATTGGTCTCCGAGGCTTATCCGAGTCATGTTCCATCGGTTTCAACGTGCGAGAGATGGTTTGTGCGGTTTAGAAGTGGTGATTTTGACGTTGAGGACAAAGAGCGGCCGGGCCAAGTGAAAAAGTTTGAGAATGCTGAATTGGAGGCAATACTCAATGAAGACTCGTGTCAAACTCAACAAGAGCTCGCAGATTCATTGGGAGTGACACAACAAGCCATTTCCCATCGTATAAAAGCCCTCGGAATGATCCAAAAGCAAGGACATTGGGTGCCGTATGAGCTGAAGCCGAGAGACGTCGAGCGCCGTTTTTTTGCATGCGAACTGCTGCTCGAACGGCAAAAACGGAAGGGTTTTTTGCATCGCATTGTCACTGGTGATGAAAAGTGGATCCATTACGATAACCCGAAGCGCAAAAAATCATATGGTTACCCCGGCCATGCATCATCATCGACGGCCAAACCAAATATTCACGGCGCCAAGCTCATGCTCTGTATTTGGTGGGACCAGCTGGGTGTGGTGTATTATGAGCTATTGAAATCGAACGAAACCATCACAGGAGCACTATACCGAACTCAATTGATGCGTTTGAGCCGCGCACTCAAAGAAAAACGGCCACAATACGAGCAAAGACACGACAAAGTAATTTTGCAACATGACAACGCTCGGCCACATGTTGCAGCGCCGGTCAAAACATACCTACAAACGCTGAAATGGGAAGTCTTACCCCACCCGCCGTATAGCCCAGATATTGCTCCTTCCGATTACCACCTTTTCCGATCGATGACACATGGCCTAGCTGACCAGCGCTTCCATTCTTACGAAGAAGCCCAAAAATGGGTCGATGACTGGATAGCAGCCAAGCCGGCCGAATTTTTTCGCGACGGTATCCGTAAATTGCCAGAAAGATGGGAAAAAGTTGTGGCTAGCGATGGACAATACTTTGAATAATTCATTTGTTACCATTTTTTCAGAATAAACGTTCAAAAATAGAAAAAAATCCCGCATTTTCAATTTGTACTCCTGATAAATATTCTATTTACTTTGTACTCTTGCATTTCAATAAAACATAAAAGTTTAAAATAATATTCGCAAGATGGCTTAAGTATTTGTGGAATTTTGTCTTTTTTTTTGTTCGTTTTAAACATAGCAACTGGCAATAAGCGCAATCTTTGCGGGATTGTTGGGTCGGAAGTACGTCGTTATCGTGCGCAACAACGGCGTCGTTATAGTGCTCGGCTAATTTAGAAACGCGTCGGCAACGAGATATATACGGTAGGATAGTTAGGTTAGTCGTAGAATGTACCGGGGGCTATGTGTGTCTGCATCGAGAGATCGAACAAGCTGCGTCTCGTTGAGCTTCTTCTGAGCGTTCCCGCGCGCAACAAAATAAAAATTAATTGCAAATTATAGGGACGTAATTATGGTGCCAAATGCGGGAGAACGCATGAGCGAGATATAAACGTTGAGAGCATATAACCCGAATCATATGTAATCGAGTAATCATTCGAATTTTGCGTTGAAACAAAAATTAAAAAAAAGTGTTTTACGCTCAGCCAATTGCTCGAGTAGAATTTCGATCTGGACCGCATCAATTGCGCTATCGATCATCGATCATAATCGAGCAATTGATCCGACTCGGAGAAGGCGTACTTACGTCACTCCAAATAAATTTGTTCCACAAATCATTTTAATGCAGGACCCGGAAATGCTTGGTAGTGTTCAACCAAAATTCATTGCGAGACAAATAAAGATAAAGATCAATGTACGGAAGCACAAGTACGCGTAAGTGTAGTACGGAGGTTACGTGGCTCTGGTCAATCCAAAGAATATATGATCTCTGAAGATCAGATTTTCTTTCAATACGAATTTTGAGTAATTAAAAAAAAATGTATATGTGTCGATAACACACGTACAGCCTATGCGATTTGGAAATATAAACATGATGATATTTGATAAGTTACTGAAAAATCAAAAAGTGAAAAATGTAATACACGAAGCAGCTCCAGAGCTGGGAAGACTGCAGCACGATCAAAATAAGTTATTCCGGAACGTCCGGGGAAGATATCGCTCAGTCGGGCATCGAAGTCTCTGATCAGTCGAACTGCGGTCTGGCTGCAAGACTCCGAGGCGATCCGGTGCGGTGATTCGAATGCTGGCACGCACGGGAACGCGCCAGGCCGCAGGCTGTGTGAAGTAAAGCTGGCGCGGCACACGGGAGTCATCGCGGAGAGCGCAGAAAGAGTGTGGAATGAGTCAACTTTTGTTGAACGGGCAGTACGCGAAGGATCTACTCGTCTCTGCGGTGGTGTCCCTTTCTCCATCTCGATCGCTCTTTACCCGCAAAAGATTGTCTGTCTTGCTCTGTCTTCCCCTCTCTTTTTCTCCCGTGTTTATGGGGTCCATGCTGGTGTGGTCCCCGTGCCACTACACGCCCGCCAGGCCCCGTCGCCGATGTAATGTGGTGCAAGGTGGTGGTGTTTGGAGAAGGGGGCTCGTGGGGCCCAGAGACTGAGCGAACCAGCACCGGCAGATGTTTCATTCGTTTCGTCCTGCCGCCGCCTGCCCGCCCTCGCCCGCGCGCACCCCATTCCTCGTGAAGCAACGCAGCAGCGGCTACCAGGGCTGTACAAAATACAATGCAACCGACTACAGGTACAGACGCCAATGAATGTACCACCGCCCTGAGAAATCGATGGGATGTTCTCTCGCACTCAACTATATCGACTTGCAGCGGTATAGGTTTAGCGCTACCGATGGTTCGAGAGCAACATTTGTCGAGAATTAAAAATCCTGAGAATTTAATCATGACAGGATACACAAAGGATCAAGAATTCTTTGGTTAGATAGGTATGAGAAGTTGTATAAATAATTTGTTGGGTGGTATGAGTTTGTATAAAGAATCGTGAATCCTCAAAGGGAAAAAAAAATTTCTAACAAAATGTTCAAACGTCTGACTTCGTTTTCTGTAAAAATTGTTTAAAGTGGCTTTAGATAATGAAAACTTGAAGTCGTTTCATCAGTTGCCTGAATCGCTATGAATCTTCGTTGAGTTACGTCAATGGTATCTATATTGAAAAACTTTTTTTTAAATGTGAAGTTTGGCCGAAATACAAAAATTAAAAGAATTCTTATAACGTATTTTTTAGATACTTCTTCTGATTACGAATGCGCGATCCATTTCCAAAGCGTGTTATTTTTGTTATGTTTTCCATTGTATACATTATGGGCTCAGAAAGAAAAATTTTTGCAACCTCATGTTGGATCAAAATACTGGGGGAGGGGGGGATTTTTAGAGGTCACCGTAGATAATGGCGTTGTTGAAATTCGGGTCCCACGCTTCTCTCCGTTTGGCACCAGGACCTGTAGCAGCAAAAGGGGTATGAAGCAAAAGAAAAAATAAAAATATGGCGGACTAACGAAGGGCCATAAATTGCGCAATAGGGAAAGAAGGGTAGTAGATACTCTAAAGGAAACAAAGAAAAGAAGAGAAATAGTGAAAGTGCGAGAAGGATACAGCGGGCATTCTGCCGAGCTCGAATCTCTCCGCGTAATGCCCATTATAATACAATAGGAACCGGGAGTAGGTCTTCTTCTTCTTGTTCTTCTTCTTCGACGTCTCTCGTTCGCTTGTCCCCGAGATAAAGAGAACAAAAAAAAGGAAGACAGAGCGACTCCCGAAAAACAATGGAAGCTTGCCCTTGCTCTCCCCTTCTGGCGAAAGGGAATGGGAAAGGTCCCGTTTCTTCGTCATTGTGGTCTCCCTTGTCCTCGGCAATAAAACTGTGTGCATAGGACTGTCCACTCACGAAATTCAGCACGCATGCGCTAGAGCAAAAGCCGCAGTTAATAGCCACTTGAACAAATAAAAAATGTCGTCAGTAGTCGAGTACATACAGCTTATTCTAACAAAAGCTTACAACGGATCTCCTGCAAAAATGCAGTGAACGCGAAGCATTAAAAATGTGCGTCTTCCAACGATGGCGTTGTTCGGAACTCCTTCGAGTAGAAGACCGCGGTAGGTTCATGTCCGGAGGAGCTCGAGTATCGAGCGTAGATGACGAGGTATCGAATGCTACTAGCGAGAGAGAAGCACAAGCGAGAGAGAGAGAGAGAGAGAGAGAGAGAGAGAGAGAGAGAGAGAGAGAGGCTACGCTTACATATTTTTGCCGAGAAAAATGAGCCGGTCTACCAAAATCTGATCTTCGTTGTCTCTCAAAAAAAATTCGATAGCTTCCTGCGGGATATTCAAGCTCGTTCCTTCGGATTGCTGTAATTGAATGATGTTGCGATCTATACTTTCACAGGAAAACTGTTTGGCTCCTTTGATCATTACTGATCCTTGCTATTCGATCGTTTAGAATTTTATTACGAATGTAAGTACACACAGGCATCCAGAGCCTTGCTAAGCATCAGTGGGCAGTGTAAGATCCAGGCACGACCGAGCATGCAGGCAGAACACGTTCGAAGATCGTCGATAATTTCTCGAACGACTAAAATCGTAATTAATTCGAAGGCGGAACGACGAGAGATGCTGTGTCGGGTTGGTATAAGCAGCGATACTGCGACGACTATCGATTCCGCACCGAGTGTGCAATGCCTGCAACACAGAAATATATAGTATATATGTGTATGTATGGTAAAATCGACGATCTCTCTTTCTGTTTCGTTGGATTGTGGTTCCCTCGTTCCTTCTGTATCGTGATATCCTTCGGCGCGTTGTCGGATCTCCCGTGTGTGTGCCGCGCGCGCGGCAAGTTCGTTTTCGACGAGCCTATTTATTTCCTATAGGGGACGAGAGGGAGCAGCTCGTTCTAAGCGAAGCCACAAGCCGCATACCGCGTACTGCTCTTCAACGAGTTCTTGTAACGCGTTCCCGTAGGGTACACGCTCCACGGGCATGTAGCCCCTCTCGTACGTACAAGGACCCGGCTCGCAAGATCCGGGCGCACATGACCGTTCTCCGGGTCTCTGTGCTCATCGCGACTCGCCCCCTTTTACCGCGAGTCAAACGAGTGACCACAGCAAAGGCAAACCCCAGATAATATATATCGAGGTTATGCTAATTTTATTGGTTCTCCTCGGGAGCGCAGAAATAACCAAGATATCGTATGGCTAAACAAACAAAAATTATGCCGGTAGATGTCCTGTGTTCTTCAATGATAAATCGTCGTTGGGTATTTAATCAAAATAGAAAGTGAGATTAATGGGAATATCACCCACTGTCCTTTTATTTTTACATGCTTTGCCCGAGCGAGTTAAGATATATGTGTACGAATTATATTTTTTTTTAACTTGCCTAATATCCCATTTGCTGTATTACGCAAGTATTATTTATCGAAACTTCGTTTTGAGGCTCAGGGCGACCTATAAATTCCCTGATTGCGAGTCATCGATCCGACGACGATCCTCGGAGCTGCCCCGGAGAATCTGAAAATAAACGTTCACCCTGCGAGCCGCGTGTCATTGAAAGAAATATAAAGAGTCCCGCAGGGACTTGGATCCGCTCGAGTGGTGCTAATGAACCGATAGAAAAAGGTATCAGGGTCGAAATGAAAGCGAAGCATAGCGAGAGAGATAGCATATAGGATTCGAGCGATCGCCTCTCCCTTCATAAATTGCAATCACGAAGCGAGGCAAGGGAAACAGGAAAAGTGAGAGCATCATGAGGCCAGACGAATTTTATGATAATTCGACGAACTGCAGCGAGTCGAGGATACTGATTTTGGAAGAGAAGTCGAAGGAATATCAAGGGCGTGTTAAGTGGCATAAAACAAGATAACTCGGGCTTCTGGATTATCGTAGAAAAAGTGCAGCGTTTGGTACTTAAAAAAGTTATAATGTATTTTACATTTTTCAATGAAATACAAAATTACTTTTACTACACAAACAAATTTATCTAACGGCTAAAAGTATCGCAAATTTATGCAAATACTTTGTTTGTAATTTTGTAATTTTTCAAATTAATAAAAAAAAAAATTATATACTTAAGTAGGTAAAATTTTTATTTCGATCCAATAGAAATTAATTAGAGCAATTTCCAAATCTCTTTCATTTGATTGAAATTTATTTATCTTAATTAAATATCGCATTGTCAATTGTGTTTTGCTTTTAGATTTCTTCATCTAAATTTAACTAAAAATAATTGTATTTTTAATGCAGCCATAATGAAATCAGAAAATACAAAATTCCTATTTTATTTAACGTTTTCTTAAGCCGAACTAGTCAGGATGGTCAACATAGATGACTGGCCAATGACTGTACCGATTTCTTCACCGGAAAATAAATCCTAAAATAGAATAAATTGTTGATGCAAGAACAAAAACACGAAAATACACGAAACGAGTATAGGGAAAGAAGCGTGCACAGTGTGCAAAACGCTTGTGGGACGAGGAAAATGATCGACAGGGTGATTTTCTTTACCCATTCCAAGTTTCACTACTTCTCAACTCGTCTGTTTAACTCTCTTCTTCTCGTATTCTTTGAAGAGTAGGTGTACGCGTGTTCCTCCGAGCATCCGGATGAATTTAGAAAAATTGTAATCGCGCTTACCTCGAACTTTACGACTTTGTGGTGCTCGTCAAAGTAAACACTCCAGTACCACGAGCCTTTACGCTCTTGGGCTTATACCGCGGACTGCGCGTGGATCTCTTGCAGAATTACCTCGAGGTAAAATGCAGTTCTGCCAGACGAAAACCATCTCCGTAGCCAACGGAAAGAAAAAAAAAAAGAATAACTTTTTATTTCCGCGAAGCAGCAGCATCGAGACTCGGGCAACAAAACTTGAGAAAGAAGGATTCACTCTGCAGAAAAACATCGAATATAAACGCAATTTTATTCACATTTTATTGATATCGATTATGCGATAAAAAGTTGTAGCGAAACGGGTGTGCTGCAGGAGATTGATTGGTCAGCCGCAGGAAGAAAGACCGTTTCGCTTCTAATTAGAAATTCTTGTGCCTTACTCGACAGTGGTAAAGCAACAAACCGCATCTCAGAAGCTAGATAGTGAGTAGTCGTTGAAGAAATGCGAAAAATTAGTAAACGAGTCGAGACGCTCGTGCGTGTTGTTACTGGAAACACGTGCATTCGCTCGACACGAAGAAAAATGATCGGTTCTCTCGTTGAACTCGTTCCCTCGCACGTCCGCCGGTCATCAACGGACAGTATCAGCGGTAGCGCTGATTCGCTAAAATTGCGTAACGATTTAACTCGTACGCCTCTCGTTTACGTTATATATATGTATATATATATATACATCTCGACTTTGCCTCCATATCTAGAAGAGCCGCAGGGACGTTTTATAAAGAATCCGGTGATTCTGATCTAAACTCACAGACGTGCTACTCCGAATGGCTTCCCGTTTTGCTTCATCACTTTTCACTTATTTCATACAAAACAATAAAAAGAAGAAAACTCGGTGTATAATATATTGCTATACACGAGCACAAATTCTTCGTTCTCGTCGTCGTTTACAAGATTACAATTTCATTACGGATGATATCGCATGGTGTACGATCTGATCACATGAATATTATAATTTTAAAAAACCTTCGTACAAGCTTTCAAAAGCCCATCCATATTAATAATGTCTCACCCAGAATGAAGAAAATGCTCTTAAGAGGCGACTCGAGTCACGTGGTTTATAGTCCGAGAATCCGCAAGTGCTTAAAAATTTCTAACACGTTCTTAGATTCAGATTTTCTTATAATTGTCGGATTTTTCAGGGCTCATTTCGTGCCACATTCGCGCAGAAAAATGTATTTAAAGTTTTGAGGTGAACTTTCATTATCGATTTTGATCTCAATGCGTAGGAGTAGAATTCCCAAATTTTATAAAATTGAATACAAATTTCTATCGGTTTTACCGTTGCTTCGATTAACCGATTTTAGTTTTTTTCTACCAAATTATCATGTAATCACCGCAAGGAATTTAATATACAACATATACATTTGATTGAATTATCGAAGCAGTAAGCGGTGTGATATTAGTAGGCGAGTTGACGGCAGGCGTCTGCCTTTACCTTCGTCTCACCTTTCTCATCTCATAATCAGTCGTTTCCTTCCCGAGTGTCGTTAAAACAAGGAAAGGGAACGCGTAGCGAAGGAGTACGAGAAGCAAGTCTGTTGTATAGCATTCTATAAGTGGGATCTCCCGCTTGCTCGTTAGTATCGGCAGCCAGCACAAGGAGCGATTAATATTCACCGTAGAATTTCTGGTAAACGGCGAGGGAGGGGTTGGGGAGGGAGGAGAACGTATTGCCGGTCGGCGTTTGTACTGCTAGCCGAGGCTGCTGGAATTATCCCTCGAGTTATCTCTCCCCGTGTGTGTATATGTTGTCTTTTTCCTTCGTGTAAAGCCAAGCCGCCATGAATTATGACTACCGTTCGCAGACGTACGTACCTACGTACTATTCACGAGCCCGAAGACCGGTTGGTCATTGGGCAGCTTTGCAATCGATGCTTTACAACGTTCTTCCTATGTACTGTATTTGCCAGAGGATCAGGCTGGATATGCTTTCGTTTTTATTTTCCTCTTCCTTCTGTACATCTACGTTATGCTATAGCGATAGAAGGCACACGCGTGCCGATTGAATAATATTTAATGAATTCTCAATCTTCTGTTCAGAATCGAATTATTACTCAAAGCGATAAATTAACTCGAGTGGAATTCTCTCTGTTCGGATGTATTTTTTTTTTTTTTTTTTTCGTACGTTTATTAGCCGCACGTGTGGTCGAATGAAAGTATCTGGAAATAAGTTCCGCGACAGAAATTCCGCGCATTTGTATACCTCGTATTTGTACAATATATATATAACCACACAGATAACTGTGTGGACATGTAAGTGTGGTGGTCCACCCGCTGAGAAGCGACGAAAGCCCAAAGGAGAAATGCTGCTATATAGACTGTACGGTCTACAGCGCGTTCCGTAGCAACGGGTGTATGTAAGCAAAAAGAGAGACAGAGAATAGAAAGAACCATGTGGGCGGCATTGTGTGTGCCCGTGGTCTCGACGACCCCCAAGAGATCGACGAGCAGCCCGCCCGTGTACCTGAATTCACGTAATTGTGATTAATGGACGAGAGATTCGCGAAGCGGGGCCTTGCAACCTGTGACCGTCAATAATATACCCAACACCGATACATCTTTTGTACAAATGTACCGAGTCCTTGAGTGCAAAAGTGACGCAAGTGATTTTAGGTTTAGTGATTCTTACTCCTTTTAGAACGTTTTGATATTTTAAAAAATAAGATATTTCTTTTGAAAACCATAAGAACAATTTTGTTTCATGGGCATAAATAGTAGAAAGCGTAGTCTTCAAACGAGAAAATGGTTTTGTTACGCAGTAACACAAATTTCACTGGGCAAGCAAATATTTTGTTCATACAGCGACAATAGATTCAACTTGCTGCATTGCTCAATCGATAAATATTTGTTGATACAACAAAATTGTCTTATCCGAATGAATTTGTTGCATTTTTGAATCAGCTACTCAAAAGTTAACAATTTTTAGTGTGACATAGACACTAAAAACATGAAATTCAGTAAATTACAGAAATATCTAAGGCATGATCGTTCGTTTGAAAATCATTTGAGAAGTCCGTCCGCGCTCTGCAATGTATCATCAATGAAACTGACTGTTAATAATAATAATAATCACCAAAAGTTTGAAAGCGACCCGTGGGCGAAATGGGTAATCTTCTTGGAAAGACTATCCTACTTGATGTTACAGTCTAAAAGAGTACCCGGAGAGGTGCTACAAAGTAGTGACGGTGACCCTCCAACGCAGATTCCACGATTTTGCTTCTTTCGCTTCTTCAGTGGCAATATTGAAGACTCGAGAACAGAAGTGTGTGACTGCGGACCGAGTTGAGAGGCTAAATTCTCAGGAGCGAAGACGACCCAGCCGGAAAGTCCACCGTAATACCACCAAATTACGATTCTCCATTAGTTATTTCTCATGGTCAGATCCTAGCGTTACATTCGCCCAAATGGTAGCCTCGTCGAACTATCGCGCGGGGTGACCGGAATCTTCTTTCCTCACCTCCTTCCAAACCATAAAATCCTTTGTATAGCGTATCATTTAGAAAAATATATCCAAGATGACCTGGAACGAACTTGCCTATGGTCGGAACTTTCGAACTCACACATCTCGTGCCCGACAACGGAAGTATCACGAACGAACCGAGCGAAAGTCCTCCTTTTGTGGCTACAAAGTAGCCACAAGTAGACAAGCAATG
Organism: Cylloceria caligata; assembly: GCA_963942595.1. Classification (NCBI taxonomy): domain Eukaryota; kingdom Metazoa; phylum Arthropoda; class Insecta; order Hymenoptera; family Ichneumonidae; genus Cylloceria; species Cylloceria caligata. The sequence continues at coordinate 70,787,061 of OZ012704.1, read as the reverse complement.
AGTCGAAGAGCTAATGAGACAATCCTTTCGTAGAAGTTGCGATTCGAGGGTTCAAAAAAAGGAGTGTAACAGTCATGATTTTTTTAAAAATATGTACACGGTGTAGTGTGTGCTCATTTTCGTAATTACAGACAAACAGACAGATATGAGTAAATGCTTTTATTTGGAATCTTGGATACTTGTAACATTTATTTAAACAAAAATCTGACAGTTAATTTTTTCAAATTATAATACTGTAAGCGTCAGACGATTTGCATAGTATAATATACTCTAAGAAGTAGACAGATGATCTGCGAAGTTCACCAGACGAAATATATCCTCCGTGATAACGCGTGTCCGTTCCGGGAACGCTTACAGCTCACTGCGGCATCTCGCTGGAATAGAAGAACACCGGAGTCCAATTCGTCGCAGCATGCGCGCGCCACTACACTACATACACAGTAGTATATTCACGTCGTCGTACCCTCTGAATATTTATCAGTTTATCATTATATCACCGGTAGAATAGCAATGCGACAATACATATTCTTAACTCGAGAGAATTTCTTGCGTGGCTTTGAAGATACTTAAGTCGTTTTGTGAATCAAGTTCTTACGAGTGCAGAGGATTATGATGGGTATCGTGTGTGGGTATCTGCTATCAAAGCTCGGAGCAACTCTAAGAACTCTCGGGTCGAGCTCTGCTTCGTTTCTCGACTCATTGCGAGTCTCGATGTACTCTACACGATCACGATCACGACCACGACGAGTTGAAGAACTCGAGGCGTCGGTGCGAAAGAAACTTATTCTTCTCTTCTCGCGCCCACGCTGATTGAGCTTACACATCGCTCGACCGCCGGAGCAACTCGTTCGGCGGAGCGAACGAGCGAGATTCGCTTAATGCAAGACGAGAAGCTGCGCTCTCTGTACTTGATGCAAGAACAGAGAGAGAGAGAGAGAGAGAGAGAGAGAGAGAGAGAGAGAGAAAAAGACGCCTACATCTATTGCTATTCTCGTTACGCTATGCGGCATTGACACCGCGTGTGAGCTGCTTACTCGTTACTCCACCTCCTCGTGTACTTCAATGTGGAGTATAAACCAACAGACTTGTACGAGTACTTGGACTCGTCGATCTATACTTAATCTCTCGTTCGGCCACTTGGACCACAGGAAAATAAAGAACCTTGACCTTAACCCCTCGAGCGGTAGATGAGACTCGAAAAGTCTCCGAGCAACGCGTCTTTGCACCCGAATCGAAATAAAATTATAATTGGATTTAAACGTTGGTTTGAGTTACAATTAAATTTCTTCTCTAATTCGACTTTATTCTGCTTAATTATTGTATTCGATGGCTCGTGAAAGATTGGAAATAAATTTTCCAGTTTAATAAATAACAGTTTTTCTTTTTCGTTAACATACGTACGCGAAATTTTTTTTTTCATCATTTTGACATCGAATGACTTTAAAAATAAAAAATTACATTTCTTATTTATTTTAATTTTATATATTTTATAAATATTTCCAACTGTTTGTGTCACTCTATCGTATTTTATACGAATGAAAATATATTCGGATTCAATTTTATTCCCCAATATAATATACATGTTGATTCGAATCTTTTTACCTATTTGTGTTGAATTATTTAACGCATTTGTCAACACGAAATGTCAAGTAAGAGTGCCGGTCATAGCGTTCTGTCCACCATGCGAGTAATAAAACGAAGCATCAACAGCGAGTTCGAAATTGTGGAACAAGAACGACGTCGGCTTTGTGTCATTGATGCACGCGCTCAGTTCAAGATTCTAATAATTCTCTTCGTGTACAGGAACGTGGGTTGAACATACAGCGAGCACATTTATACGTTTACACCACAGCGAATGAATTCTTGGCTATTCGCTCGAGATGCACCTAACGCCGAACCACAGACAGGAAGGAAGGAAGGCACTCGCAATTTGCATCAACCCCGCGAGATAGCTCGTGGCCAATTTACTCCTCGGGAATTGAAGCAATTAGCGCAATTATTTTTTTCTTTTTGTCTACAAGATCTCTATAAACGATTATTCTCCCTTTCGCATTAGTCGTAAACGTTATACGTAAAACCACGAGCCAACAGTTGCCATGATTTTATTAAAAAGTTATAGTAGTTTATGATTAATAGGAACAAGTTGAATATAAATCACTCTAGTTCTTTGCTGATATGGAGCATTTATAGCTCTCCCATTACTATTTCTACCAAAAAACCACTCTGCAGCGGTTTAAGTCCGAGCAACATCTCTACCAGATTATAGCCCTACGACGAGACAACTCTGGGGCGCTGCTGATGGTAAAAAAAGCGCAGAGAGTTGTCTCGTGGTATATTTATAATCTGGTAATGTTGTAATGTGGTAGAGTTATTTTCCGTAATTAAAATGTAAATAGCAGAGTTATAAATGAGCCGTTGATCGGAGTAAATCATATACAGTCATTGACATTTTATTAGAAATTAATTACTATCTACACGGAGAAAAGAAATATTAATAACGATTACTACCACTTTGGTAGCTGTAATCGATGATAGGTTATCGCAACTATTTTTTTCTCCGTGTAATGCATTTTCTTTCTTAACATAGAGCAGATTATTTAATTGATCTCTGTATCTGTATCTGTATCACATTTTTCATTGGTGCAACTGCACCTTTTTTTGCAAATTTTTTTTCTAATACTTGGATGAAAGGTCGTGTTTTGTATGACAGTTTTGCCGGACTAAAGTGATCAATTTCATGGCTGTATTGAAAATATGATTTCGCGCATGTCCAGTCCACAATTGCTTCACTTTCGTTCGTTGGGAGATATTCTGTTGACTTTCGCCCCTCTTTTGCGGGACAAAAACGATAACAGCGACGACATCGCGAACTATGTATATCGCGGCAAGCAGCTATCTCAGTTGAAGCAACAGCCATTTGCGTTTATATAAAGATTTTGTTAAGGGTATATTGATGTTTATATGCTTCGTTTTTATATTCATTAAAAATTTACTTTTTAATTCATTGGGGAGGTTTAGCCCCCCTCCTGCTCCGTCCCTGGAAACCGAGTACCCCAATCTCGACGCTTTTTATTATATTGTATAATCTATTTTTCTGCTTGACGACTTCTTTGTTAGAAATGATAAGTTGATGCAGAGATTTGCCCCAAACGATCAAATGGAAGCTATTGTGTATTAAATTCTGTGTCACTTCTTTCTTAGGATTCAGAGACAATGTAAAGAGCCAATAACTATACGGTATATTACTCGCTTTCCTTTACTTTATTATAGCAGAATTCTAGTGACTCCGGTTCAAACTCATTCTTCTTCTTCTCCATAGCTAGTTGCGCTGATGATGGAGAGTACAAAGTCCGTCACACGCACTTCTCTTTACTTGTCGTGCGTATTGTTGTAACCGCGCGTATCCATTCTCTTCTTTTCCTCGAGCCTGCGTAGCGGCTCGATCTTTCTCGCTCGTAGAGAAGAGTGAGACCAGAGGAAGCGGAGGATTTGTCACGAAGGCAGTTTGGTTTAACTGATCTCATCCGTCTTGAAGCCCGCGGACGCGTTCTCGCACTAGCGATCTTTTATGTACCCCGCACACTTCTCACTCACCCCCTTGCGCATCGTTGTGTACCTACTCGCTGTCGACCGCGGGACAGCACATACGAATGCCGTCTTCATTGTGCACTGACTTTAATTCCGTTGCTCCCGCGACACCTTCTTCTCGCGTCTCCTTTCTCGAATCAACGCAATCTTGGTTTCCATTATTTTTTTCACGTTTTCGATCTCCCGAAAGTACTACCGTCGCCGTAAAAATTTACAGAACAAACAAGCAATTAACTCAAACAGATATTTCTGGTCTGGAGATGTTCTAAAAAGGGTCGACACAATTACAAAATAGTCGGGTGAGATCAAAGTACGTATCAATAAGAATATGATGAAGCTATTATTTCTCTATGACTCTATTATTCTCTCAGCTATTTATGATGCGCGATGTCTACTCGTTGGAGTATTATGATATAGTATTATAGTAGAGTAGAGGTATGGCTATCGAACGAGTGCCGAGGGCAGCGGGCTCGCGCTTCAGTCACGCACGCACGCACGCACGCACGCATAAGCCGTCGGCGTGTGTGAAATTGTTCGAGTCCAAGTTCCGGCAACTTAAGCAGGATGTGCGCGGGTGGTTTCATACACAGGCTGGTCCGGGATACGAACCCCGACCCTACACTGTCACGCGTTCCCTTGCAGTGCGTTTGCATCGTCCATGTGCCTCTGTCTACATGTATACATACATGTATGTATCGTAAACGCATTTCTATATCAAATACCAGTGCGTACGACCACACATAAGTCACGTATATATCAGGACAATGTATATCTACGTGACAGTCGACCGCGCTTTGATATTTTCCACTCGGGTGACCAGCAGAGATTGAGATTGTCGATAATCTTTGCTTATTCTACTCTCGAGCTGATTCTCATGCGGTACACAATTTTTTTTTCAGTCACTTCTACATGCTTTTCTTCTCTGGAAACCTTTAACTTCCTCGATTGTTTTTTCTTCATTTCTTTTCAGCTCTTTATCACTGCACTCCTCATTGGCAAGCCTTACGTTTAATTTTTTAACGTACACCTTCTAGTACCATTCTCGAGTAGAAAGTATATATAAGAGTCATTCCGTAGCCCACGACCCAGAGCCCTTATTCTTGGTTTCTCGTTCATTCGGCTCTAGAAACACGGATGTTCACTTTGCCAAGCTTGTCAAACGGCCCTGGTGCATGAGGTTAGCAAGAGGAATGGAGCGTGGCTTTAGATTTTACATTCGGAACGAAACTTGTACCCGATGCTCCTTCCCTTTGCTAATTGCCACTTCGATAAGCCACTACAGAGGGTACCATTTGGAATTTTTGCATTCAACGTGCCAGAGGGTTAATGCTCCGAAGGGGCGCTGCGTTTGATTAATCTCTTTTGATATGTAATTGTTCATTACATTTTGAATTTGTCAGAAATGGTTAATAACTTAAATGATCGTTTTCACGTAATTTTAATTGAGTTTAGAAAAATTAACGATTAATCGTAGCTTACTTTTCTCAGTAATTGAAAAATCAGTTTATTAATTTGTCATTTTTTTTTATACTTTCAGGATTTATTTCGTGTTCACCGAGTCCTTGCAAGAACGATGGAATCTGCGTGTCGCCGCTACGCGACGAGTCATACTGCAAGTGAGTACCACAGAAACTTTGCAATAAAGAGATACAAAGACGTATCTGCATGCATACACGCGTGTAAACTCACCGAAGTCAGTGCCTTCTCGCACATTCTCTTCAGTGGCGCATCCGCAGCTATTATTATTTATATATTCTCGCTGAAGTTTCGCGCACATACTCGTAAACGACTCGGAGTTGCGTGCGCATGAGCTTAACCCTCGGGCTGTGCAATAGCACCGGGGGGTACAGTAATAATGCGCGAGATGCGCGTTACGAATTTCGAGAGCATACAGCTTATATCGCTCTCAGAATAATTCTTCAGTGGCCCGGAGGCCTTTTTCTCCTCTCTCTGCTCGGTTGCTTCGATTATTATTGCGATTCGGATAATTGGGCGCATTAGCGTGTCGTTGAACCACTATACCAACCGTCCGTACATCCCCACTCAACGAAGAAATTGTTGTTTAATGGCTGTTCACCATTGGGAGAATACGTATATTATGCGAACCGATGAATGCTTCGTTCGCATATATTCTCGTCTTCTTCGAGTACACGCGCGCGCATCGTTCAAACTTATTATTACAAGTCGTATTCGATTGAGAGTTCAAAAGATCAATCCTCGTAAGAAGAAATATCCAGAGGGATCGGTGTATGATCGAAACGTCGATGCAAATCGCCGAGGTGGGAAAAATTCGCAAGTTCTGGGCACGGTGTAAAAGTCATCGATGGAAAATCGTGTTACAGTCCTACGGCGACAATCGTCATCGCATTATCGATACGAATCCCGGGTTACTCTGCGCCCCTTACAGTCGACAGTTTCAATATTCTTTCTCGTCCCGAACCGGCAAAGCGAGCTTGATCGCTTGACAAGCAGCTCTAAGGGAACGTGATATCGTAATGGTAAAAGCACGCCAGGGGAAGGTATACGACGTCAGTGAGGAGAAATAAGAGGGACAGAGGACGAGGAAAAATAAGTAAAAATATACGAGATGCTGGGCCCCGTGGATCCGGTAATAGCGGTAATAGTCGAGGGAGTCGTGATCCGAAGACGCATCTAAATTACCTCCATCACGAGAAGGGGACCCTACTTCTCGTGATCAGGGGTTTCACTTTTGTATCGGTAGGTTCTCGCTGCTTCTCCGTTGGCATCGTGCCCGCAAAGCTACGCTGTAAAACGCGCATCAGCTCCGTTATACCGGCTGACAGCAGCCGGTAGAATCGGTTCCAATTTCAGCCGATAGAGAAGGAAACGTTGGGGACATCGCGTGCTAGACTTTGTTCTTCTTACCGACACTTATCAAGATCTCGGCACTCAGTTCAAGTTATATATTTAATTCTTCTATTTAATATTCAATATTCAGTTATAAAAAATAATAATATTTTTTCTTAAGGCCAATTCGTTATCGATTGTTCAAGTTCATTGGATTATACGTATAAATCGTGATTGCAAGATGTATATAATAACATTTATTTTTTATTACTCATTACATGTTTTGAAAACCCGATAATACTGAGAAGAATATTTCACTAAAAGGAGGTAGACGAAAGCTCGATTATAATAAAAATAACCGAAATTAGTACACATGATAATCTATATTATCGTTGAACTTATCGCAAACCTTTGAGCACGTAGCTGTCCCGATGTCACCGTCTTCCGTCCTCGTGCTGGCTCATCATTATACGATGAACAAGTCCTCGTCGTAGTTCTTATTATCGTTGTTATTACCGACCGTTATGAGGAGATTCACCGGTGCAGTATGCTTACCCCGGAGAGCAGTAAAGGGACCATATAGGCAAGCTAAAGAAGAACTATGCGCCTGTGAATGGGCAACTCTGGCCAATTCCAAGCTCTATTGAAGTCTCTTGTGACGTGTCCCGAGTACAGTTTGCCAAGAGTCCCGCAGAGTGGTATAATCTTCGCCCATGACGAGGAAGACTCGGGAATCTCTGCGTGGACTCTCCACGCTCACTCTACGAAGCTGCCTATACACGAAGATGAGAAGACACAAAGGAGATAGAGCGATAAATAAAAAGAGATGAGAATAAGCCGTCTCTCGCGTTCTGCTCGCCGACATAATTGAAACAATATGTCTGTCGGGGGCCCCTGCTGCTGCGAGACCCCCGCTTCGTCACGATGTCCGCGCGCGCTAGCCAGTAACAATAATTGTGATTTGCATTCTCAACGCAGAGCAGTCCGAGCTTTGCTTCTGACTTGGTAATGCTGCGTCATGAAGACGAATAAGAACAAGAGGAACACGAAGAATGAGAATAAAAGGAATATGAAGAAGCGAAAGACACTAACGCGCTCGTCTTCGCGCTGCATACGTTTCACCCGCATAAACTCGGAGAGACACATAAACGCGTATTAAACCTCGAAGGAATGGAGCGAAGTAGCATAATGAAAAACGTGTATAAGTACACGGAGAATAATAATATTTCACTTCTCCGTGTCTATTGCTGTAATGGTGTAGAGATAATTTCTACGAGTTTTGTAGAAAACAACGCCAATGCCCTAGAAAATGTGTACAAAATTTTATCTGTAGTGAGCACGTGCTGTTTCAGTTGTGACTAGTACAGGGTATGGTGGAAAGGATACTGTGATGGACTACATAATCAGATAGAAAATACAGTCACTGACATACTCGTGTCTACTTCCATAATGCATATTTCGCTTTAGAGACTGCCAATCATTGGTAGGTGGCGAGCGAGCGCCTGTTGCCAAGTTCCGTGAAATCCAGTGAATGCACCAGCAACAGATACGTCTGGTGGTGCTGCACCTATAAGATAATAATTCTCGAAGCATTAGCTTTAATTGCGCACCGGTGAAATTAGCGGTACGAATCTATTAGCGGTTTTGCGACCCCCCGACTGCTGGCGCTGGTGCAGAACCCGTCAACTATGCAGTATGCAGCGTATTTCTTGGTCCACCTCTTTCCGCCATCTCAAACACTCCGCGCCCACAGTTTTACGCTTTCAATCTCTCTCTCTCTCTCTCTCTCTCTCTCTCTCTCTCTCTCTCTCTCTCTCTCTCTCTCTCTCTCTCTCTCTCTCTCTCTCTCTCTCTCTTTGCGTCTCTTCTGAAGACTTCTCCGCCCCCCCCTCCCCAGCCGCACCATTAGCAACGTGCAATTCCAGCAGGCGGGAACGTTGCTACTATATTAAAGAAGCGCGAATTCTTTCCGCTTGTGCTTCTTCTCTATGAAAATAATTTGTGAACCTGCAATGGCGTTGATAGTATGGAGAAATACATTTTCTTTTTCGAGAAATGCTTTGAAGGGATCAACGAACCTAAGAAAAAGAGGCCGCTGGAAAAAAAACAAGGTTGAAGCACCGCATGATTGCATCTACACGTACATGTTCACACACAGTAAACGTACGTTTTAAATGCACCCGCATGTGCGTATGTAACATAAAAAGCTTACATAAAAACAAGAATATTTGTGGTATGAGTGGGGACAGTGAGAGAGATCTCCCCTGCACTTTATCACTGTTCCCCACAAGGGCTTTCGCCCCGTCCCTTTTGCGACATACACATACATATAGCATACCGTTTGACACATTATTATGAAGATGCTGACACCTACCGGAGCATTTTCCCATCTTCCTTATTTTCCGCGGTTTTTTTTCCATCGATTTTTACCGATTTACCATCGATTACCGCTGTCTTCTTTCTCAATTACTGAGATCGAATTACCTGAAAAATATAACAATTTCAATTTATCAGAATATAAAAATAAAAACATTAACAAGCTTTACAATTCCATAGACTTTTTTTCCACCATAACATTTTGATGTAAATTTTATTTTCTACTGAACATTTTTTTTTCTTTCCCCATAAAGATGTTTTCTCGTATTGCGAGCATACATTATTGGTATTGTTGTTTGGAAATAGGAAACGGGAGCAGGTAATCGAGCACAGTTGTCTTCTCCAAGCGGAGAAGAAATATATCCAACGATATATACGAGATATAGAATTAGTTAGGATATGTCCGGCGGATATATAAAAAATATATAGAGGATATAGAAGATTTTGCCTTAATAAATAATTATGTATCCTGCACATATCTCGTGTGTAATTTATTTCCATAAGGGCTGGTTCACCGCTTGAAGTTATTGCGGCATTAAAAATCCCTTTAAATTGTTTGTTCGTAATGTTGTTCCGATGATATAAAAACTCGTCAGATTCAAATATAAATAAATGATAGGAGAAGTTCAATGTTTTTTAAATAGGAAATCATTTTTTACACATTGCGTTACAAAGAGTTAACCGTCAGAGATTTTTTATAAGACTGTTACCCTCGCTTTGAATCATTGCTCGCAGAGAAAGGCGCAAAACTATAACAACAGTAACAGCATTTTCACTGCCTTCGTTTACGAAATGCTTCATCCTACTACAGAAAAATATAAAAGGTGAACGAACGAATAGAGAGAGAGAGGAAAAACTGTGCTTTTAACTCCATGTTCGTATCGCCGACAGTTGGTCGAAAAAAGGCAGCCGAGAAATTAGGGAAAGGACAAGAGAAAGTCAAACATGAAGGGTTGACATCGACAAAAAAAGTAAGTGGGTGCCCTATGTATATTCCGCAACAAACTATATTTAAAATCCATCGATTGTTAAATTCAGTGCAGTAACTTCTCAAGTTTCACCTACTGGTTATGTACTGAATTTGTTGAAGAAGAAAAATCCTTGACGATTTCTGTAATACGGAATAAATGTTATTATTTTACTTGAAACGTAATACTATTATATTTCAAATGTCATCGTTTTAAAAAAAAAATCAGTACAGAAGTAAATCTGTATTTAAAAATGTGAAAAATTTGTAATCGGTTTCATTCCGTTGCCGTCTATTTTATTTGAAAAAAAAAAAAACGATTCATGCTTCTGGCAATAATTCCCAGTTAGATCCGATATAAGCGAGGTTGATACGTGTACAGAGTTGCGTGTGTGTCGGAGATTCAAGAAGAACATGAATGGTTATAAAATAAAATGATACAATTAACGTTTATTTTGCTGATTTCCCGTATGATGTTGGCACAAAAAAAATCGTCGGATACAGCAAAAAATAAATTTCAAGAAAACTATCATTTTTAGACGCGATGCCGGTTTTTTTGTCGATTTCCCCATTACTTGTCGGGCAACCGAGAAATTAGGAAAAGGCCTAGAGAAGGGGAGAACGGAAGGGTTGACATCGACAAAAAAGTAAGAGGGTGCCTCATATATCATATATTCTACAACGAACTGTATTCGAAAACGTGACGTGACATATTATATTTGAAACATCATACTTTTTAGAAAAATCAGTACAGAAGTAATTCTGTGTTAAAAAACGTGAAAAATTGGTAAACGACTTCATTCCGTTGATACTTACCGTCTATTTGATTTTAAAAAATAAACCTTTTGTGCTTTTAATAATATTCCCCAGTTAAATCCCATATAAGTCAGGTGGGTACGTGTACAGAGTTGCGTGTGTCGGAGACTCAATAAGAAAATGAATGATTATAAAATAAAATGATAAAATTAACATTTATTTTGTTGATTTTCCGTGTGTTGTTGGTTCAAAAAAAATCGTTGGATACTACAAGAAATAAATTTTAACGAAACTATCATTTTTAGACGTGGTGCCGGTTTTTTGCAGGTTTTCCCATTACTTGTCAGACATGCCTAACAAGTATTCAATGCTTAATTTACATTGTTTGGGCCTGACCCCTTGGGTCTTAAAATAAAAAAATTTAAAAACTACGTTTTTAGGACTCTGTTGGCGTATCTCGATCGCCTGCGGTCATTCAGTATGTGTCTCGTATATATGGAGCACGTGTATTCACGACGCCCTGCACTCGCGTAATCCAATAGAATAACAAATTTAGTCGGTGCATTGACGGTCTCTACATAGTATTGCGGCCTGCTGCTACTGCTGCTGCTGCTGCTGCTGCTGTTGAACGCCGAACACACTTGACAATATGCCAGGAGTTAAAGCTGTATCGCCCCACGTACGTACGCCCGCGCGAGGATAAAAGGTTTTGAGCTGTTACAATAGAACGGAAACTACCCCCTCGCACGCTCGCTCGCTTCAATGCTCATTCGTGTACGTACTGTCTTTCTCTTTTACGCATACACTGGCACGTGGGCCGCGTGCCAGGCCACGCGTCTCTATCTCCTCGTCGTACACGCCACAGGCTTCGTATCCTATACGCTCGAGGACCTTTTCGCCAAAGGATTCATTCCCTTGTTCTTGTTTCTCTCAGCTCCGAGCAATCATAACATTGTTCTTCCATTTGCTGATACATCTCGGTAAACAAATCTAAAAACCCTTTCATCGTATGAATATACAAAATGTCAATTAACACGAATGTTTTGCAGAAATTTCGGAATATTACTTAATTCTTATATGAATTTCATTATTCAGGTTCGTAGCGTCGTTAAACATTGGTAGAATTTTAGATCCAGGTTATTTTCTATTTTTCAGCCTTAACTTGACAAAAATTTATTTTTCAAGTTATTAAAAAATATCAAGAATATCAACTCTCGTCATTGAATATAATTTTTTTTTTTGTTAAATTGTCATATTAAAAGGTTATAAAATTTAATGAAGAAAAAAATGTTATTACAAGTTTATTGTCCCGTCAGAATATTTGACAGGCCCAGGGATTCTTGGTTATAGATTATCGGGGTTGCGGATAGGGTTACAAAAGTAATTCGTACCGGACTATTCGTCCCTTTAACGAAAAAGCAAGACGGAGAATCAGAAAAGACGAATGAGAGAACCGGATTTCATCGATATTGAGTAGTCGAGCCTTTGTGGCTGAATACGTACCTACAGTGTATATACGCGTACGGTAACCTGCGTGTTGCAAATAGAGAAAAGAGGGTGTGCCCCGTGAACGGGAGCGACATATGCGAGATGATGGATGATGATACACACCCCTGGAAACGTGAACAGCTCTCGCGGTACACGGAACGCACACGTATAGTGCAGCAAAAGCGTTGGCCATGCACACCAACTTTATGTGAGCTGCGGGAAGCTCGTGGGGTGCGTCGTCATTGTCCGGACCCGCAGCATAAACCGAGAATAAACCGTAACGTGCAGCACAACCGCGTCGTCACATAAAAACAGTAAAAAAAAGCGAACTTTTATATATTTTTTTTGTACAATGCAAAGGTAGTAAAGGTGACTGTTGCGACTTGGGACGTTAGGAGATAACATACTTGAATGTATTATCGTAGGAAACTTCCAGGCTTCTAAAAATACGTGTTGTCTCTGTTATTTCACTGTAAATAGTTTCTATTTTATATTTTATTAATCTTGGTCGACGAGAACGGGACAATAACCGCGGGTGGCCAGAGAATGATTCGACACTCGAATCTTCATCGTTCAACATGGATATACGTATATACATCTGTATATATTTTTCGAAACTTGTTTTAAGTCACGGTCGAGATTCCAGCGGGTGACATGTCCTCAACCCGACGGGAGGTTACGCGAGTCTCTTATGGCCGCGATCGAGTCTCCTTCTCTCGTATCCCCGCGGTGATATCGGGAGAATAAGGCGAGTACCTCGATCCTCGATGTAACGTGTGTAAAAAATGTTTCGAGAGATGAGTAAGAGGACAAGCGAGTCAGTCGTTCGCTCACCAGTTCGTTCGATGCTTCTTCCTCTCGATGACGAAGGCTATATGCGCTCGGTCTGTCAAAATATGCTTTTTATTCCCGAGATACCCCGTGGAGTGGACGACGTCGGGCGTCGTCGTGACGCCGGTCCCGCCAAGAAGATCCGCTTGCGGACCGGCTCCTCGAGAAGGAGAGGAAAAGACGAATGAATAGAGAGAGAATGATACGTGTAGACAGAGTGCAGGCTTGTTGCTGCATTCTGTCTACACTATAAACATTATACATGTCATTGTCGTGTTTACATTTTTTTTTATCTCATCAATTGTTTCAGTCAAAAGCAAAAAAGATTTAGCTGTACCCACACCTATTATTACAGCAATAAAAATAATAACAACAAATCTTTTTAGAAATTACATTTTTATCGATATTACAATTTGAGTAATTAAAATTATACGATTTCGTCTTCGACTGTGTACGTCGCGTCGTATCAATTAAAAAAATGGAGCTCAACAGCTTCGGTAGACATTTTTTCTTTACGCAAAAATAAAATGTGCACGTCGAGTGAAAGGATTAGCGTGTGGGAGTCCCCGGATCTGTTCGAGAAGTTGCCAAGAGTAACACGTGTGTCTTGGCGACCACCTTATGTCGATCTTTCCGTCCCCATATAGTAGTCGGTGATGCGGTGTTACAAGCCAGACATCCGCACTTGGAAATTACAGCAGAGGCAGTAGCAGCCGCATGCGGTGCTCCTTGGCTATAAACAGAGTCACTGACGTTTATAGTTTATACTACGTGCACTCGGAGCGTCGTGATACCACGCTCTGCGGATCACTTTAAACGCAGGGAGACCAGTAGAAAGAGTTTTTACATACTTGCGCATGTTTGCGTGCGTGCGTGCGTTTCTGTGTCTGTAAGTACGTCTTTCAGTTTGCTTGGAGTAGACAGAAAGGACGTCGCGACGCTTTATCATTAATTTCAATGCCATCGTCTTGACCTACAATCTTCGAATCATTTGGTCAGTCTATTAGAAGACGGTATAACGCACATTGAATGGGGTAAGATGTCAGAAAATACAAAATTAGGCAATGCAGCAATTTGTATAGAAAATAAAATATTTCGATTATTTCAAATCATTTTTTTATAACAATAAAAAATATATTTCATATATATTAAATTTCTCAATGATATTAGTATGTGTATTATTATTAATGTTGTTGTTCGCTGCGTAATTGCAGTTATTTGTTCGATTAAGCTGTGTGTATGGATGTGTGAATTGCAGAACCGCAATTGGTACTGCAACAATTGTAATCCACCACTATCTTGTCAATCCAGCACGTACTATCATAATAGTACATAACGCACTCGTTCGCCATTGCCATCGCATCTATCAATGAAACATCCGGCGAATCTCAGCACAGATGGCCGAGTTCTCTTGCTCGCACGTGCACGATTCAATTTCGCTTGATGCCTGTAACAGCAGTAGCATTCGAGTACAACCGTTGGGAGGGAGGCGTCCCTGCCACTTTGCACGAATTTTTCCCTCCGTCAGTTTCACCCCATTCAGTGCCCACAACTTTTTCGACTTGGACGCCTCTTCGAACTACCCCTCATTACATATTCAAACCCATCGACAAAAACAATCGTAAACAGACAGGAAAATCTTCATACTATCCACCGATAAACCAATAACATTTTTGTTTTCGAGGAAAACAAGAGAAAAAATGTTGTTTTTATTTCCTGGAAAAAAATGCCGTCGTGGGTGTCGACTTTCGGGAGTCGCGAAGGGTGCTCGTGCATCCGCTGCGTTGGGTCTCTGCCGAAGTGGCTGCATCGTAGCGAAGCTCAGAGCTCACCCAGTTACTGAGAACCACTGAATGATCGAGGGGGCTCCCCGAGGGGCCTTGGATCGTAGCCACTCGGCCGTGATCGGGGATCCTCGGGCCAGAGGCCCCGGCGCAGAGATTGTCCCGGACTCGCGACGTTCCCACGCCCGTCGCGCATGCGCTATCCATATTCCCCTCTAGCCCCTCGGTCCGCTTCGCTCAAGACCCTTCGGGACGCGCGGCTTCCTCTTCTTCTTCCCCTCTTCGACCCGCTAATCGGCTCCCCTTTCTGCTCGCTCGGGCTTCCCCTTCCCGGTTATTCGTCACTTCTCTCGCTCACTCGCGCGTTTGAATCTTCCGTCTCTTTTGCTTTTTCACTCCCTCGCCACCCGGATACGTACACATGTGTATTTTGGATGAACGTGTGCGCAGTGAATGTCCGAATGTACGAATGCGTTCCACTCCGTTTGGTGCGTTCGCATCTCGCTTTATCCTCGCGCTCACTCTCTCTCTCTCTTCACATATTATAATATTTACAGACACAGAAATTGTACTGTCGATAAAAGTGTGCGATCTTTTGTCGCTGTTCATTTGCATGAAGATGCATCTCTTCGTCTCACTTTCTCGAAGCACTCGATGCAGACACTACGTAGAAATAAGTAATAGTTACAGAAAAAATGTAAATGTAGGTGTGTCGTATCGGTCAGTTTAGGCGTAATCGTATCCTCTCGTCTCGCTCTCACATCCACATGGATTTCAATGCATATTCCTGTCTCGCTCGGCTTGTAGTTGGACATGTTTGCTGGTTCTATGCTCTTCGTAGTCAGATAGTTCAGTTCAGTATTATTATATCGTGTATGTATTATACCCATGTGGAAGACATTGTCTCACTTTAACTCGTGGAGAACTCAGAGTGGCGATCCTACAGAACACTTACTCGTATTCTCTTCCTCTTTACATATTTATCTATACATTGTAGAAACGGTAATGGTACAGTCAATTCTAACCTGGTTATAATTCGGTGTTATATTAGTATTTAAAAATTCATTGCGTATTATATTTGGCAGAGAATATAAATTTACTGCAAGTGTGTTCAAGTTCCGGTCGAAGACTCGAGTACGACGAGAATATGAGAGCATCGTATACAATTGAAGCAACTTTATCGTCAAAGCGAAGTACATAATTACAAATAAATTATGTTGTTTAGCCAAAATCGAAAAACGAAAAATTATTACATTTTCTTCAAACCCTTCTTTGTTGAATTTTTTTTAAGCCCCGTAAAAAGAGTTTTTAAAAATTTGTTTATCGTAAATTTCATAATTTTTTGAGATTTCAGTTCCAGATTAGTCAAGTTTGTAATCAGTGATTAATTAACAATCGCCCGATCTTGGTGCTAGGTTTTTTATAATTCGGATAATCAATATTACGAAGGCAAAGAATGCAAAATGTGCAATGGAATTCCCTCCCGAATATCGAACGACATATTGGACTCTAAGAATATTAAATTTATGTACATTTTTCAAACTCGTAGTCGTACATTTGGTAACGATGAAAAATCGATACAAATCTTCGCAAAGTAATGCGAGTTCGAGTTAAATACGATTTTCTACTGCAGCAATGTAACACGATAATACAAATGGTAGACGCTCACCTACCGTTCCTTGGCCGTTATTTACTCACGGATTCTCCGCTGAACTCGGCCTCTGTTGGACCAGGAACGCAGACTTCTGATCCTGATGCCGCTGGTGCTGCTCCTGCAGGGAACGACCATCGAGCGCGGGTGTCCTCGTTTGCGTTAAACCGCGAGAGACGCTCAGCCCAGCGGGAGAACTTTACAGAGAGAAAAACAGTCAGAACAAGAAATAAGAAGATAAGTTTGCAGAAGCGCGCATAACTCTCGGTGTACTATGGCAAACAGAGCCGTTGTCCTCACACCGACGTGCTGATTGCCGGCGCGAATATGGTCACAGTAATAGCCACTGTTTCGAGAAACGTCGCATCGTTCGCCAAGTGTCAAAAAAAGAACTGAAAAAAGAAGAAACTATTACTATGCTCGCCGCTTCTGCTGGTCGCCCGATGAAAAGTATTACAAAAATATCGTTCGATGAATAGTGTTACAAAAAAATAATTGAGGGTGTTTCAATAAATATCGTACTGACGGAATGTCAAAGAAAAATGCAAGTGTTTGCTTCGTTTTCCTTAAATAAAAATTCAAGTTATCATTTACGAGGAGGGCAAATATACATTTTATTAATTTTTCTATTTTTTACCGATTAACGAGCTTCCAATTTTCGATTGCGTAAATTCTTCCAGATAGTCGGTATTTTTTATCAACTTTTTTTTCACTATATCTTTGCTTCTGAAAAAAGTAAAATTATAGAGGAACGCGGGCGTGCAACTATGTAAGTACGTATAAGTACGTGTAGTATAAGCACATGAGTCCAAGTAATAACTTGGCACCGTGTTGCGGTGGTTTGCCGTTCGGTCGGTGCCCGCCGCGCGCCGCAATTCTCGATGAGACAGCTCGCGTTTTGCTTGGACGAACACGCGTAGGTATTCCACCTTCTTATCCACTCGATCCTTAGTTAGATCCTGGTATATATGTGTACAGAGACCAACCTCGCGTTTGCCACTTTACCGTTTCTGGTTCGTACCTCGTGTTCTCTTGCACCCGTGCATAATATTTACATATACTATTTACCTATATTATATTATAGTACCACGCGCGGCTGTCTCGCCTCTCTGCCTTCATATTTTTACGCGATCTTTCATTATTTTATTCTATGCACCACGCGAATGCAGCATGATCATGCTTATGTGGAGCATCGATGAACAGTTTCCGTAAGCACACTTGGATGCAACAAA
This sequence comes from Cylloceria caligata, assembly GCA_963942595.1. Taxonomy (NCBI): domain Eukaryota; kingdom Metazoa; phylum Arthropoda; class Insecta; order Hymenoptera; family Ichneumonidae; genus Cylloceria; species Cylloceria caligata. The sequence goes on along the minus strand of OZ012704.1, from coordinate 70,769,580 downwards.
AAAAATTGTTGACCTATTCCATTACTACTTCCACTGTGAATCTAGATGAAGAACCAATACCAGCTTTGCTTCTCTACTGGATATGATCTATATGCATGTATAGGGAATATTATAATGCTACGAGACTTTCGCACGCCCCATTTCACATAGTCGTATCTTTAGAGAGCGTATCACACGTGTTGGGTTACTTTGGTTAAATAAAAGAGGCAATTTCTTTCTTGCAATCATGAATAGAACCAAAAATTGGTATTTTTGTTTCCTCATAGAGAATGTTACGGTGAAGATTTTTTTTTATTCGTGATTTTCATGCCAACCCGTTGAAAATATCTCAAAACGTCAAGAAAACACTTTTTTCTTAATGTCCTGATTCGCGCCTGTGTGTATATGTGTAATGACACTGCAAAATTCGAACGACTATAAGTCGAGAACTGATTTAGCTACAAAGCATTTCACAACAAGCAAAGCAGCACAATCTCTTTATTTATTGTAATTTCAGTAAAAATTCATACAGCGGTTCAGACTTTATGGCATTTAGAATTTTTTGAAAAATGTCTGTGAACGCTCTAGCTGTCGCAAATTTGAATATATCTGTGATTAAGACGTCGTTATTGACTAAAATTTTCGTTAAAATATATTAAAGCAATACAATAAAGCAATAGATTTTGGAGCATGTTTAATTTTTTTATTTATTTATCATTGAAATTTTGTTAAAATTTCGTTTATATAATTACTAGCGGAATGTAATAACTCGGGTGCTTCCTCATTATTTTCCATCTATCCGACAAAGGCTTCTCTATGAGAAAGCAAAAATTGATTACTATACTTCCTCATAGAGATTGTAAAAGTTGGAAAATAATGAGGAAGCAAGGTTCTACTTTGCATTCTTGTATTAAGTTTCTGTCAATTCTAAATTATTTGCCTTGAGTCAATACAAAATGTTAGTTATGTTGAAAGTGAAGAATGGTGCAACGTATAATGAAATTTGTGCGCATTTCGTACTAAAAATATGTTGTTTTCTTACGCATTTCTTTTAATTAAATAATTTCTTCACTTATTTTGACGTGAATTTACAAAGAGACATTTTTTGTTAGATGACGTTTTACATTCTTATCACAATTACAATGATTAAAAAGTATTTACCATCGTGCTAGATAAATGTATTTTTGAAAAATGTTTATACGTCAATTATTTTTATAATTCTTCGCTCCTCTTAGAGATCAAAGTGAAGAATTTGGTATTTGCAAGTCCATGTGCCCTCTCGATCCCCAAGACCTTTATCAAAGCGAGCAAGAATAGCGGAATCCACGGAAGAACCTCAAGGAATATTAAAATAAGGCTCAAGTGCACCGCGTCACCCCCTTCACCGGACTGTCTTCTCTTTCCGATGATTCCTTTTATTTTTATGCACAATATACAGTATTATTTTCTCTTATTTCGTTGGTTTCTTCGAGTCTCGGTGACTCGAGAGCGAAACGAGCCATGGTAATTGAAATAAACATAAGCTTTTGGTCGGAACGGGTCCCTTTCAAATGGTAATTCCTTTTCCCCGCCGCAACCCTCCCACGCCGGCTCGCTACTGTCTCTTTCATTTTCTACTGCGAGATATTCCCCCGTCTCTCTCGGTCTATCCTGTTCGATTCTCCCGCACCTACCAACGGACTGAGTTTAGCTCGAAAGCGTCGCAGTAAACTCACCGATTTATAATCTTTGGTATTTACCTCTCAAGAACCACACACGCTGCACTGCAATCTCGATTTTCTTGAATCACTTTGCTTCATTCTTGCATATTTGGTGTCGCCCCCACTACGACATATACTCCATGTAACTCCGAATTCCGAATTCATCGAATCAATACAGATAACAATCCCTGAACATATGTGAATTGAACAAGTTTTATTCGAATCGTTACTACATTTGAATAATAACGAATAAAAGAAAAAAAAATAACAATATTTAACGATGAAAAAAATATGTTATTTTATTGAATGTAGATCAATTGTTGCAGGCGATTGTTTTTTTTTCTTTTAGCAAATTCGTCCGAGCGTGCGTGCGTGTGCGTAGGTACGCGTGTGTGGTGCATCTACACCGAATCTTTGCTTCTGCAGGTGACAGGTCTGACCGAAATAAATCGAATAAAACCAGCTATTTAAAAATTCGGTCCACGTTGATTGTAATGATGCGTCTCGTGCAGGCTTCGATGCCGAACGGTAATTATCGGGAGCAGCAACGATATATGTTTTCACAGGCATTCGGGTATCGAATTAAAAATAAGCAAAAAGAACGAAAGTGAAAATGTAGTGAGAAGTTTTTTTTTGTTGCTCTTGGTACGAATTCACGGGTGTGGAACCGTCGAAAGAAAAAAAAAGACGAGGAAGAAGAGACTACGTGCAAAAAATAGTTGAATGGAAAGAGTTATAAAAAAAAAAAACTGAAAAGAAACGAATAAAAAGAAAGAACGTGCGGTGGACGAGCAGCGAGTTACGGTGAGGCGTGGGCCACCGGACGGGAGTCCTGGAGTTAGTTGCCGCGCGCGATCTACCTACTACTCTCGACTTCTTCACTCGCCTCTCGGCAGCAACTCTCGCTAATCACCGGGCGTTCGATACTCGTTCTTCGACTCTCTGCAGCTACGGCAGAAGCAGAAGCGATGCTCCAGTTAGGTAGCCTCCTGATTTCCGCCCCTTCATCCAGTATTCTTCATTATATCTGTCGGACCATTGCCAATGTTCATGTCGAGCACCTGCGCACTTGTATACAGTGGCTTCCGATGCTCATGTTCTTTACGGTTGCTGCGCGAAACATTTAATTGCCACGACTCTCGATCCCTCAGTGCTCAATGCACTAAGAGGGAGGAAGTTCAGTCGCAAAGCCAAAATGCCAAATCATAACATTAATATTCGTATTCCTTCATGTTTTCGTTTTGCACCACCTTTCTCCGCAGGAGAAGCGGTTGTCTTTCGAACAAGTTTTGCAATTCGTTTGGCTCATGAGCTACGCTTATTTGTAGCGGTGTGAGTACTATTGAATGGGATCCCGCCAGCATCGAAGGATCGGCATCGGCGTATTGCAGGACGTATACCCAAACTACGATATCCTTCCAGCAAGCGAAACAGAGAGAACCGCACTGATTACACGCCACCAACGCCCCGGGCCACGCGGTTCTACCTCGACTGAGACGCGGCCAACCAAGGCCCCCATGTTTTAAAGCGTCCTACTCACTCGCTGTGATTAGAGACGGAGCCAATCTCGCTCGAACTCTATTCCAGCGTCGTTCGAACATCTATCTTTCTCGTTTCTTCTTCTTTTTTCTTAGTCTTCTTGTAGTCTACTTCGTGTTCGTATTATCCACGCTCCTGGTGCTCCACTCTCAAATCCGCGTGTCTGCATTTCTGATAGTTACCAACACTGCGCAGACTTCTATTTCATCGCCTACATTTTTCGAATAATTTTTAAACAATGTTTCACAATTTTCTTGAAAATAATAAATAATGGAAAATAAAGGAACAATGAAAATGACATTTTTATTTATCATTTGTATTCTTTTTGAGTGTTTTGAAATATAGATATTCGGTTCCATTCCGACATAAACACATCTGAAAGAAGTCGGTAAAGTCTTGTACATTGATTCCTCATTATTTTCCACCTTCTTTAAGGCCACCTTTCTGAGGTTCTAATACGTTGATCGATTTTAGCTTCGTCATAGAGAAAGTTTTGCGTAAGGTGGAGAATAATGAAGAAGCAAGGTGGAAGATTCTACATTGCAGGCTTGTCTAAATATTGTATACAACAGCTCGTCTGCTCAAAATTTGTAAAACTTAACAAATGAACGATTTAAAAACAAAATGACAACTTTCACAATTCTTGATTCCCCATTGTGAATCACAGCCAAACTCAACACCAACCAATCTACTATACATCGTAATTATACTTATGTAGAAAGTTTTGTAATGTTAAACTCTCATAAAGTTTTAATGACTTTGTCGATTTTTATTAATTTTTGAATTAATAACTGCCCCGCGGTTGTCCTCAAGTTCAGTTCAATATTACAAGCCGTCCTCGAGTTGTAAGAGATTCATTTTTTATCTATGACACGCACGCGCCTGACTAATACGCCCAGCGTTTTTTCTAGACCACTTTTCTGGACGTTTCAGACAACTTTAAGTATCTTGATTTTAGTCTTTCGTAACAAAATGTTTCACGAAAAGAAAGCTTCTTCTATGAGAAAGCAAAATTGAGTTTAGTTGCTTTGCAAATATTCGTTTTTTAAAATCATTTTATCGTCGCATTTCACTCAATTCGTGTATCAAACCGATTCCAATGGGTTGTATAACGTATGAATGAGACTGAAAAAATATTTCGCTTTTTATGCGGCTACTAGTGTACACAACGTTTGTTCATTTACTGGCTCTCGTGTAATTATTCGATGAGTCAGGATGTTAAATCTCGTTCGTAAAGAAGCGAGGGATCGTTCGCATTGCTGATGCATCGTCAAAGTTTGGTCCAGGAGAAGCAACAGATGAGCGTTGGGCGTCAAAATATCGCGTGCCGACGTGGAACACCAAAGTCCATAGTTCTTTCGTTGTGAGGGGAGTTTCACCTTGGAATATACTACCTTCTGTCTACGAAATATTTAAACCACCGGCTTGTACATAAACGTTATGCCCCGCGGTCTACACGGGACTAGCGCAGCAAACGTCAAGGAATTATTTAAAAATTCCTGAGCAATACTGCAGTGAACCTGACGCGCACGACAATGAATATAAAAATCAAAACAAAAAGAAGATACAAAAGAATGGAGAACATCTGCGTATAAGACGAATAATATAGAGCACTCAACATTTTTACAATACAGAAGTGAAGAACGAAAAGTAGAATTTGAATTGATTCAACGCTTCTAATATATTTATCGAATATGGTAAAATCATGAAATTCTTAACATTTGCAAAATATAGTGGTCCGATGTCAGATGTGGAATTTTAATTGATTCAACACATTTTTATATTTTTATTAATATACATTGAATATTAACGTATATTTATGTTTTTATATCACGCTCTTATCTATTATCAAATAAAATTCTTCGGATATGTTAAAGCATACAGAAAACATCGAAGTGGTTTTGCCGTTCGATTATTCGATTCCGTCCCCTTCTACTCTCTCAACCATTCCTCCGTCGTAGTTTCGAGACTCGTGACGTTTTCCGATTCTGCGGTCACGAGCCGATTCAGGGTCCCATTATCGCGATTAGGCCCCCGCGCGCGCGATGCTGCCGGCCTCCTGCTTGGTCCTCTACCTCAGAGGCCGACTATCTTCCATATATTGCTGCCGCAACAGTGCGACCGCCAGAGAGAGGGCGCGCTCGCGGTATACCCCAACCATTATGGTAATGATACGTTCCTGGATATCGAAACTCGGAACGCGCGGCCTCCACTTCGGTGATACCGATACAACGAGACTTTGGGATCGATGTATTCACATTCAGACCAGGCTCAAACACAATTTAAATTTACTAGAAAAATAAGATAAAAAGATTCCGAACGAGAATCAAATGACCCCCCATGGAAATATATTATATTTTTACAATATATTTTCTTATATGTCAAACATAAATGTTAAATTTATTTTAGGTACACGACATATATTGTTCACTTGTTTTCTGAATATATATCTGATCTTATTTTTTTAAATTCGTTGTTCAAACATCTCAAATTGATCTTTCTTCTTTTTTTGACGAAAGAAAACTCAAAAAGTGCCAATTAAAATTGTGCTCCGTACATCATTGTCAATAAAAAAAATAGAAATATCTTAATTAACATTACATTTATCCACCTTACATTCTACAATCTTTGTGAACTACATATTTTTAAGCAACATAAATAGAGACATGCGCTTGTTTTTGAGACCTGGAGATATGTTCAATGCTGACCCGGATGTCCGCACCATATGGTATACTTAAATTTCGAAGGTCAATGTTGTTGAAATTTTTCGCGTCACCATAATTAGCGATGAGTATGCCCATACAGTTTTGAAATCTTTCAATTTCTCTGTACAGGTGTTATTGTCTGAAAAACAAAAACAGTTTATTTCACTTAAAATCTCATATTTGTTTCTCTACCTTGTTTAAACCTTGACATCTGCGCCCAAAAAATAATATAAATTTGTAGCGTACTCGTCTAGTATGTCAATAAACATGCACAGCGAGTGGGGTTCAAAAAATTTTATAATGGTAATTACCTACAATGATTTATCAATTTTAATCAAGAAATTAATTTCGTGATAAATCGCCACTTCCACTTCAATAGTCGTGTAAATACTATAATCATTCAATTAATTTTTTCTCAGTCTAACTGTAAAAATTGACTTTCTCATAATTAAGTTACAATGAATTTTTTCTTTTATTTCCCTTCTCTGTCTATCACGATGTAAATAATCGATAAGTAATTTTTGTTTCACTGTAAATTGGTGAAAAAATATTGCGAGTAAGATTTTTACATGAAAATAAGTAGTAAATGTAAATATGTTACCAAATACGCAGCGCCAACTTGACACATTACCGACTATTCACACAACGCTACTGTTTAAGTTAATTATTTTTTTTTTTTATTTTTTTATTTATTTCCATCGTACAGCGTACTTCGCCTTAATACATCAACCGTTATTTGCACAATCTTATTCGCTAAGATAACCCTTATCGCCGCTTTCTTAGCTGCTATTTCCTTGACTAGTTTTATTCTTTTTATTTATAGAGTCTTTTATTTTCCCAAACGCTATTAGGTATTCGCACAGCTCTTCGATTACTTCCCCCCTCAGCGTTTCTATCAGGTGCTTTCGCAGTTCATTCCCTGTTCTTCCTTCTCTCCATTTGTCTACTCCCATAACCCATTCTTTCTTTATTTTTTTCCTCGCTTCCTCACATTTCCAGATATGTTCTACATTTTCATCCTCTTTTTTACAAAGCACGCACATCCAGTTCACATATCCTATCTTCCCAGCCATTCCGATGTTTCCACATCTTAGTCGCGCCCACTCTTCTTTCAAATCTCCTCTCATTACTCCCGCGTCCCAGTATTTTTCTCGCTCTATACCTATTTTGATATTTTTGTACCAGCTGCAGAAGGTAGACTTGTCTATCCTCGTCCAGTCTCCTTGGATGTCCTGGTCCCTTTTTTTCTCTACCGCTTCTCTTAGCGCCCTTTCAATCGCTCCAAATTGCGTCCCTTCCCTCATCAGTCCCATGATTCTACCTTCTCCCACCTGTCTCATTGCTTCTTCTAACTCTTTCCCCCACTTCGACGGTGTTTTATTTACGATCCCCCTAATTTCTTCTTTAAGGCAGATCTTCGGCCATCTGAAGTCCTCCATCTTTAGGATTTGTAGCAGATAATTTCCTGCTCTTCTTCTTGCTTCAACTTCGATACTTCGCTTTCCTGTTTCCATCTTCCATAAATAATCCGGTGTATTTCTCGACACACCCAAGGCCATTTTCACCATTCTGCTTTGTAACTTCTCAATTTCTTCTCTCCTTTTCCATCCCCAGATCTCAATCCCATACAGCGCCCCTGCTTTAACGAGGGAGTCCATTAGTTGTAGCCTATCTCTTAGTTTATCTAGTCTGGCCCTTTTCATCACTCCCCAAACTGCATTCGCAGCTTTCCTCGCTTTCCCAATTAGTTTGTTTATATGAACCCTCAGTGTGCCCTTTGTTGAGAACCAATATCCCAGATATTTAAATTCCTTTACTACTTCTATTTTCTTTCCTTGTAAATTCCATTCTTCTCCTTTCTTCATTCTTCCTCCATTTCTGAATACCATTATTTTTGTTTTGTCCACATTCACCTCCATTTTTGTCTTTCTAACGTATCTCTCCAGTGATTTCAGCATCTTTGAAAGTTCTCCCGCCTCTTCTGCTATGATCGCAATGTCATCTGCATATTTCAACACGAAAAATTTTTCTCCCCCCATGACTGTTCCCCCCTCTCCTTTCCTCTCCCAGTCTTCGTCTACGTCATCTAGCGCGATGTTAAAAAGTGTTGGGCTGATAGGACAGCCTTGTCTCACACCCTTCTTTGTTCTAAAATTTTCTGAGATTCCTTCTCCTGTGATGATGTCATTCCTCGTATTCCTGTATATAGTTCTGATCATCGCATGCATTTTCCCTCTAATTCCTTTTCCCCAAAGTTTCTTGAACAGCAGCTCTCTATCCACTTTGTCAAATGCTGCTTTAAAATCTATAAACGCTACGTATAATTTCCCTCCTTTTTTCTTCAGTCTATTGTTAATAAGAGCATTGAGCACGAAGACATGGTCTCGCGTACCCCTTCCTGCCCTGAATCCCGCTTGACTTTCCCTTAACATGGCCTCCTTTTCTAACCATTTGTTTAGTCTCGTTACCATTATACTGGCTATTATTTTATATCCAATGTCCAACAACGAGATCCCTCTGTAGTTGCTAGCCAGCTCCTCGTCGCCCGCCTTGTGTATCGGAAATATCCTTGCAATTTCCCATCCCGCGGGTAGTTCTCCGTTATTCCATATCATATTTAGTATTTCCCTTAACTCTTGTTTCTCTTCTTCGGCCAGATTTTTAAAAAATTCAGCCTTAATGCCGTCCTCTCCCGCTGCTTTATTATTCTTCAGTTTTTTCATTATCTTCTCCAGTTCACCCTTACCGATTTCCTGGTCCAACAATTCATCATTTGAGGGTACCATTTCTTCGCTCACGTTCCATGGTCTTGAGCTCTCTTTTCTTGACACTTCATCCTCTTCTTCTGCCTCTAACAGATTTTTGAAATGTTTGACCCAGTCGTAACTTCTTATATTTTCTCCCGTTCTTTTCTTCTTAGTCCTGAAATTCCCTATCGCTCGCCACCATTCCGCCATATCTTTGCTTTCTTTCACTTTTTTCCATCGAGCTTCAAACCACCCTTTTCTTTTTTCTTCTACCAGTTTCTTCCATTGTTTCCTCTCTTCTACTAACTCCTTTCGCTCATCCACACCTCTCTTTGCCAAGTATCTTTTCAGGCGGTGCCACACTCTCTTCTTTTGTAACTCGCAATCCCTATCGTACCAGCTATTGTTATTGTTATTGTTTTTCTTGTTTTTTATTTTCCTAGTCATCTTGACTATCTCTGCCGCTTTCCAAATTTTTTCTTTTAACATCCTCCATCGTTCTCCTGCCGTAACATCATGATAATCGTTTTTTCTCATTTTCTTTATCTCTTCTTCATACAATTGGCTCATCTCATCTCTCCACACTAATCTCGTCTCTGCACCTTCCCTCCTCCCTTGACTGTTCTTCTTGTCCGCTCTCCCCCCCTCCTGTTCCTGACCTCTTTTCAAGGTCCACTCCACCGGCAAGTGGTCCGACTCCACTCTTGGGATGACCCTTAATCTTTCTACAATCTCCTCCTCATCCTCCATCCATATCAACAGATCTAGCACCGACCCCTGACCTGCTCCCCCTCCCACAAAAGTTACTCTCCCCTCTTCGTCTCCTCTTGTCCTCCCATTGAGTATCGTCAAATTCATCTTATCACAAAAATTCAATAGCTTACGTCCTTCTGCGTTAAGCACCTTGTCTTCCGAGTTTCGTTCCCAGGATAATCCTCCTAATTTCTCACATTCCGTTATACCCCTTTCGTTTCCTATTCTCGCATTTAGATCACCTGCTATCAGTATCGCCGCCCCCCTTTCCTCTCCTTCCTCTATGCGTTGTTTTAACGGTTCTTCTATTTCCCCCCATCCTACATTGTTGTACGCTTCTATTATCCATAAGTCTTTGTCTAACGATTTTTCACGTATTTTTACAATCAGACCATACTTCCATTCAACCACCTCACATCCCATAGACAACTTCTTTCGCACCCCCACTAAATGCCCCCCAATTGCGCGTCCTTTCTTACACTCTCGAGTCGCTGCCTTTGCCCACCACTTAAATTCACTGCTTAGTCTTTTTAGTGTGCAAGCTTCTTTGTCTTTTTCTAACCACGTTTCTTGTAGTATCACTATGTCATAATTTCCTAAAAAGTCCTGTGCCCCCCATATGTTACCAGTCCCCGCAATATTCCATGTTATCATTTTATATCCACTCCTTTCTTTTGTCACGAAAAGTCTGCATTCTTTCCATCCCCCCCACAAGTTCTGTCCAGTACCACCACACTCCATTTACACAAAGTTTTTGATGGCCTCTAAATACGCTTTTGCCCTCCACCCGTTTCTTCTTCTCTTGTCCGTCCAGCCATTCTTGCACTTGTCTCTCCCTCGTTGTCAAATCGTCCTCTATCCATATTCCCGTTCCTCGTAGATCTCTTTTTCTTCTCATGATTCTTTTTTTCATCTCCATCGTTTCAAGTGTGGCTACTGGCCCTCCGCCAAGTTTTTGAATTCTTGTTATTCTCACTTTAATTCCCATTTTTGTTAATATGATGTGCCTTATTTTTTCGGCAGTCACCGTATCTCTATCGTTTGCTCGTATTCCCCTCACTATGATATTTTTTTTTCTTCTCGTTCTCTCTTTGGATTCCCACTCCCACTCAGCCGCGGTGAGCGGGTCCGGTCGCATTGAGCGCCCTCTGGCCTCGCGCTTACTTCCCGTTCCTGAGTTACTTGTTTTATCCGGCGAGGTCCGCAAGCGAGGTTCGCCTGGTTCTCTCCCTCTCTCACAGTTGTCTAGCGCATCCATGCGCGCTCTTTCACTCATCGATTCTGCGCCAATGCTTGTCTCCCTCTCTCTTCCCACCTTTCTCATACCCTCTGTCTCTGCAATGTTTTGTTTTAGTTCGTACACATACTCACTCTCATAGTCACCTACTGTTAACCGTGGAGCGTTCGTACCTTCGTCCATCTCCCTCTCTCTCAGCGCTTCGTCCCTTTCTTCTCTCTCTTTTCTCAGTCTCCGCGCTTCATCTCTCTCTTCTCTTAGTCTTTGGATTTCCTGCAAGTAACTTGCTCTATCACTCTCATACCTTTCTTTCTCCTCTTGTCTTTCCGCGTGTTCCCTGTATCTTGACATTTTCCATTGCTCTGCTTCCGCTAACAATTCTCCTATTATCCTATTCATCTCCTCACATCGGCATGGTGGTGGTGAGATTTCTTTCTTTATTGACTCTATTTCACTTCTGAAGAAACTCTTTAGTCTCTTTTCCGCATCGCTGATGAGCCGTGTCGCCTGCTCGTGCCAATCTGTCGGCCAGTCGTAGAGCCTCTCCTTGTCCCTCTCTGGCACATACAGCGTCCTATCTACCTCTCCTTCTTGTTCTATGTGTCTTATTATTGTTTCTGTTTGCGTCACTTTCTCGCTCTCTTTCTGTCCTTTATCCCCCACTTTCACCGTACCTAGTTCAGGCTCTTCGGTCTCACTCTCACTCGTATTGTCCTCCATTGTCACAACCCAGGGTGTTTCCGTCTGTATGTGTGTTTCCTTTTCTGTCTTTTTACACTCACCTTCGTCTGTGCTTCTTAGTCCGGTGTCCCCCACCCCCGCCTCACTACACTTCATCACAATCTCCGTACCCGTCGCTATCTCTGTATATTCTTTCTCACTTTCGTCTTTTTCGTCTATATTTTTGCGCGGGGTGTGATACACTTTACTTTTCGTTTCGAACACCTCACATTCCATCAGGTCTTTATCTGTTCCTTGAGCCGCATTCAGATCCGCAAGGTATTGGTCTATTTTGACATTTCCTTCTCTTTTCTTCGGAGGTCTTCCTCTGGGTCTCTTAACCAGCTTTTTCTTTATTGGTCTGTCAGCTATTATTTCTTCTGCATTCCCTACGCAGCGCCCGCTGTCGACATTCGACGGTGTCTTTCTAAACTCGCAGCCATCTTCCAATCGCTCGCCCCCAGCTTCTTTCCCAACGTTTTCCACCATCTTTCAGGTCTTTCCTAACCTGTACTTTTATGCACTGAGATTTTGTGGTGAAAAAAATACCCAAATTATACCACCTCCTCACCTATTTCCAATTTCACCAACTCCACTCACGTCGCTCCACTCTTCAACAGACTTTCCGGCCACTTTAACTTACAACATCAACTTTAATACACGTTTTCTCACAGAGCCCTGTTTCCCGCGACCGTACGCTCGTTCGCCATCTTTCGTTCCTCCTGTTTAAGTTAATTAAATTTAATGAAATTTAATTGAACTTGATCAAATACATACATTTCGTATATATCTAGAAAATTTTTAAGTATGTTTGGAAAGTATTTGTCAGTATCAATCAGCATATATTTCTAGGTATAATTCAAAACGTATGAAACATACATTGGTCATATATTTTGTTGTATATCCAAAAAATATATACGACATTCCTAGTAGAAAATATACCTCTCTGTATGATCAAAAGATCTTGCCGCCGTGTTCAAGAATAGAGACTCACAGACATTTTCTGTCACTCACATTGGCAATTTTAGTCCCTCTAGAAGTCTTTCTCAGGCCCGGTTTATTCAAAGTCTTCTTCGAGTTTGCTCCAACGTGGAATTCCAAGTCCCAATTAGACCCCCCTCAGGCCTATGAACAGAGGATTCCATGATAGGGCATGGGGGGGGGGGGCAGTGTCACTGTTAGGAACGATGGAGATCCAATGATAGATTAAGAAGCCGCGTCGCGCACGAGCCGTACAAAACCCTACTTTTATATATAAAATATATATTCTCCGATATATTTCACAAATATTTCCATATATTTATTTCCATGGGGGATCAGGTAGCAGTTTGGTCCTTAGACATGACATTGAGGTTTGTTAGTAAAACTAATTGCAATGAGGTGCATTTTATTTATCAAATATATTTTTTATTATTTGAATATATTTGTCGTCTGAGCAAAAGGCATAAGAACTCGTACAGGATTACTATATACGAAAGAATAGAGAATGAATTATTAGTAGGAAAAGAATCTGCTCCGCAGGTCCTCACGAATTCCTAATTATTATTCATGAATGAAGAGGCAGCGAGGACTAGAGAGCTTCTTAAGATCGTGAAGCTTCGTGCGTTCGTTTCTACGGTAATATCTTAGAGGATACCCAGTGGGTAATTGGTTGTTCCTCTAGCGTATACTCCTCATCGCTATTCATAGCTATATAACAGTGCACGCGGCAATCGACTATACAACGATGGAAGACTATACTGTAAATCTATAGTATATTTAGTATAGATGCCGGGTTCGTTAGGATCGTGCACCTTCGTGCACCGATACATAGCTACTATTACTACCGGCTCACCGGTACCCATCACTACGACCCCCTCGCTCGCGCCCGGTGTTTCGCATAATGACGTAATTAGCGCGACCCTGCACTGCTCCGGCACCATAGCCTCTTGCTAGTTTAGCTGGTTCTACCCTGTCTTTCGCTCCTATGCACTACCGCTTTAACGACACTGGCACGTCTCTTTGTTTTTTTTTCTCTATTTCCTTTTTTTTTCCTGATGTCCGATAGTTAGCTATGAGCCTGTGAAAATAAATGGCATATTTGGTTAAAGTTTGTCCATATAAATAATATATAAATTCTGGGAATTGATTAAACCACGACTAATAAAAATATCAGTAGCCACCATAATAATTCGACTTATTAGAACACTCTGCTTAAATCACGACTAATAAAAATATTAGTAGCCACCATAAATATTCTACTTGCTAGGAGTGTGCTTGAAGGATGTATATGCACTGTTGAGGCTAGAAAATAAAAAATTATAACAGAAAATACCAGGTATTGAATGCTATAAAATAATATAAATATAAAACAAGTGTTTAATAACACACAATTGAGTTTAGTTGCTTTGAAAGTATTAAATATTAAGTATTAAGTAAAAGAAATTAGGACTTGAAAAGAAATGGTTGCCTAAGCTTTCCACTCTATTCGTGTATTAAACGAATCACAATGGGTTGTATAACGAATGAATGAGATTAAAATAATTGTTCGGTTTTTATGTGGCTAGTGGACACAACGATTTTTATTGGCTCTCGTGCGATTATCCGATGAGTCAGAATTTTTATTTTCTTTCCTAATAAAAATATTAGTAGCCACCATAAAGATTCTCCTTACTAAGATTGTGCTTCAAGGACGTACCGTAGTATATGCACGTTAAGATTTAAAAATACAAAAATATAACAAAAAATGCAAGATATCGAATATCCATAAAACAATATAAATATGAAACAAGTGTTATACACAAAATTAATTCCTTTTCGTTAACTTATCTTTCATTTTCTCACTCATTAATATTTTATTACATTTATATAATATTTATCATATATTTCCTTATGTCTAAAGAGATTATATCTCATTAAGCAATTTCACCTTTAGAGTGATAATAAAAATATTAGCTTAAACCATAAATTTATGATACTCAATTTATATCTGTAGTCGTCACGCCAATAATTGTCGTGACTATTGAAATTTCTCCGCGTGTACATTAATATTTTATAAACGTAACGCAGCTAATGCAGTTCATTGGTGGAAAGTGTATGTCACTTCGCGGTTGGCTGAGTCGCAAAACTCTTAGCGAGCTCTATAGTTCGCGATTTGTTTTTTGTTTCTTCTTTTTCTTTCTTTTTTTTTCGCAGAGCTCTGGCACTCGACGGACTATCTAACTTGCGGTATACTTGTAACATATACGCGAGCACCCGTTATCTCTGACTGGTGCTGTTCGGCCAGTCGAACGAAAAGGAGAAGAAGGAGTCGAGAAGTTCGATGGCACAGCAGCTCTGTGTATGTTGGGCGAGGCCCAGGTGAAAGCTTGAGAAACTCCGCGAGTCCTGTAACTCACTCGGGCTAGAGCAAGCGCTCGTTCACAACGGTGCAACTACGCTTCGTATCTACTTACACTCTGTACCTCTCCACACCAATAATATACATAATGCTATATAGATACCATGTGTCGTCGCAGTCGTTGAATCGAAGGGGTTGTAACTCTCACGCGCGAACGCCAGCCCAGATTTCCAGATTTAAAATGCACTGCACGCTATGGGAAATAATAATATAAATTCTCACGTGTTGGTAAGTTTGTGCACTACAATATGGTGCATTATCCAATTTATTTGTTGAGACAGAAGCGTAGACAATTTATTTTACCTCATAGATCTCAAATACTTAAGGCATATAACCAATTCGAATCCACAATTTTTTATCTCCGAATGGGTTTGCTGTAAAGGGAATCGTGATACTTGCGCAGTTACCGCACAACTAGCTTTATAAAAAAAATAAGAAAACTCCCGATTGAAAAAAAGGGAATTTCATTTAAAAAATTGGATCAACATTATATAGTGAAATAATAAAGAAATATTTGCATATTATTTCACTATTCTTTTGTAGCTGTAGCTTGTAGCTGTTGTTTTACGATTTTTTTAACGTGTATATGCTGAAGGTATCGACTGATTACCGAAGGAGTGTTTATTTAATGATCGAGTGATGGATAGCGAGGCGCGTAACCCACTTCCTTCTTGGGTTCGATCCAGTAGAGTCAAGCGTAAGCGCGAACTAACAGACTCTCGATCTCGCGAGTGTTCAGAATAGGCGGATAGGCTTCCTTGATCGTGAACATCAAGAGCGCGTAGAGTGCTCCTCTCTCAGCACCTGTTTGGAGAGTCGAGCGGCGTCCGCAACCACGAAGACGCAGAAACACCCGATGGTGTCGCGATGCCGATGACCCCTCGCCGTCGTCGTTCCTTCACTCGGACCTCCGCAGTGTCCTCCCTGCACTGTCTTCATAGATCGTTCTGATGCTGTTGTTGATGCTATGTATGGCTCCCGAGAGACTTTTGCGAGAAGGCTCTGGCTCCGAGCCTACGGTGATGCCACCTGGTCACGTCTCGCTCCTCTCGGTCTTTCTCATCTTTCTATAACTCGCTACGTTTCGTGTCACTCTGGCTACAACCCCTTTTGAGGAGTCAACGAAATGCTGGATGGCACATAAGGGTACGTACGATGAGAAAACAGATGGCGCTCGTAGATTTTTATGCTACTAAATATGGCTAAAAGGACTTTACTTCTGATCTCATTTTCTCTGGATAAGCGTCGACAGCGAATATTCACTAAACGAATAAGGAACGGGGTATAACAGTGCGACCAGCGGATTCAGGACGATTTTATTCTGCCAATTTGCAGCGTTTTCTCTTTATTCACTTGCACTTGTTGAAAAAAGTCTTGCTGCCAATCACGAGTTGATTAACATTGAACAAAGAATTAATAAATATTCTTGAAAATTCTGCTTCTTGTACAAAAAAAATGTTGATTTTAATTAAATTGAGGTTTATTACCAACGAATTTGTATATGTTGTAGATCAGATGTCATCAATGAAGTGAAACTGGTGTTTTGCCGTGCTCGAATTGTCGATCGATAGAAAAATTATTATTCTCAAGAATCCCGGTGGATCTTGGAAACGATAATGCTGTCTTAGCGTCGATCAAGTATATAGAATCGATAGACTCTCCCACCACCGACTTTCCCACGCGTGCTCCGACTGTCGTAGTAGCATCGTCGTAGTGCACATAGATTTTTTTTTCATCCGTTAGCTGCCTCTTCAACTATAGCTTCTCTATTGATGCTGCAACGTACGCGGATGACCAAGCGTCCCGCCGTCTAGGCCGTGCGTGCTCGCTTTTGCTTCCTTGGCTGGGTATCTCGATCCGGTTTAACCAGAGACAGAAACGTCCTGCGAACGCGCACGATCCACCAGAGGCGAGATCTCGGAAGTCGCGACACGCTCTTTCGATCAGTCGAAGAAATATCTTCGTGACTGTACGGCTCGCGCCAAATAAATATTTTTAAAAAACAATCTAATGCCCAATAAATATGAGACACGATGGACAGCTCCCAGGAAAATATTTATCGTTGCAGGTTATTGCAAATGTTAATCACTTCAGGAAATAAGGTTACTTTGATGTTTTCTAACGGCAGCAATAAATATTCAATAATCGCCTAGCGAGGAACCTGGACTTCCGCTCAGAGTTAAGATTCTCCAGCTCTTCTCTTCCTTACATGTCTCGACGACTCGCATTATGCTTCCGGAATTACGAAGCGCCAATGGCGGATGTCGATGTATAGCACCGATTGGCTTGCAAAGTATCTTCGAAGAATGAATACATGGGACCCAAGCGCTGTAAATACAGTGTAGAAACGACGGGAAACGATAAAGTGGAACATCCCGATGGCACGATGCCCTGGCCCTGAATCATATATAGTATCGTTTGTATAAGTTCCGTATATATAGAAAAGGTACAGTCGATAGCGTGCGATGCTTCGGTCCATCGGTTTGCGCAAAATACGGGAGACTCTCGCCGCTGTTGGGCTCTCCGGATATCGGACAAAAAGTGGTATCCTCACGGGAGATCGAGACGAAGGAGGATATCTGTTCTCCGGTAAAGTGGCCTTATGTAGGCTGAGTCAGGCTTCGCCGAGAACTACCGGGAAAGCGCGACAAGAAACTTTAGACGCTACCGCACGCTACGGCATGTGCCCTCTCGCCGTTGATGGCACTCGACTTCGCATACCGAGTGGACAACAACTGGAAATCGAAGGACAGATCTTCAGACGACGAACGATAGAGTGCGAGAGATGAAATTAAAATGAGAAGAATTTACGAACGATGAAGAATCGACTTCTTGGGATCATTCACACTTTGACGTATTGCGAATTGCGAAAGATATTTATCGCTTCATGAACAATTGAATCCTACTTTGGGAGATAAAAATGCACAAACGTTAGCCCAGAGAAAGAGGTTAATCGAATCACATTTTAAACACCACAAGCCAATTAAGTTTTATTTATTGCCGATCAAACTATATATTTAATCTTTTATTTAGTTAAGATTGACTGAAAGAAAACTATTTAAATATCGAACCAATACAAATATATAATTAACTTTACTTGTAAATCATTAAAGCTCCATTGCTCGTATATTCTTAATAATTTATTTTTACGTACTAATTCCAAAGCTTTCTCTGCGAGAAGAAGACTCTGGAGCTTCGGAGGATGTAATGTGTAAATTTATTAGCAACTGTTCTTATTTTGTATCTTTTGTGTCTCGGCAGTACGAGACGTTAGTGTGGTTGATCGAGCGACATTATGCCACGATCGTTCGTCCAGCGGAGTGTACATCTCGGGTACAGGAATTACTTCCATGTACCGAGTGCACCAGTGAGGCATCCTAGAAGTCGGTACAACGGGTATGCGGTGATAGTTCGTGCGCGCGAAACCGTGCTATGTATCGCCCTCTCGCTGGCTTCAGCGTGCTAAGAGGGACCGATCACCAGCGCACTCGCACCTTAACATACACAAAGACAGAGTCTGCGAAGGCCGTGCCACCGCGGCGTGTACGTGATTGAACGTAAGGTATACGATTTACATCGCAATCGAGCTCTCGTAATCATCGGGAAACCTCCCTACCACGTCGTGCTGTGTGTGCACACGCGTTACACAAACCCCGCGCATACCGCAGTCACGTATCGGTGAGGGTGAATGCCGGTACGAGATCGTTAGCACTGGCAAAACGATTCGCAGTTGTGAGTTTTCTTCGTGTACTACGAAAGGATTTTGCACGTCTCTAATATTCCTCATTTCTTTGAGAAGATTTCTTCTTCTCTATCCTGCTTTTCTTTATTATTCGCATGTTAGTATCTGCGTATTTTTTCCTTTCTCTCGACGTCACAATATTGAGCCTCGCTGATGACCCTTCCTTGTCACTGATTCTCAGAGCCAGTGCGTGCCTGATACCTATATACGCTTTGCATCTCCTTCCATCCCTCACGCTCGTACTCAACTTGTACTTTAATGCTCGTGAGTTTCTAGCTTAAGGCTCTCCTCGCGTGTGCATGCTTTATAACTGCTGCGCTGTACCATTTCCTCGTATTCAACATCACCGCGTATAGACACGCGTGTAATTGACCATCCGTCCTCACGCGGGAATAATGACTCCAGCTAGACGCTAAATTGCGCGCGATCCTCGCGCATCTCCTGGCCGCTTTATATCTTTTCTTTCGTTTACCGTCGAAGCGAGCAGCCGAGATTTAACGCGCCGGCCACTCGATAACGAATAACTAATGGGCCACACGTGCCTCGTGACGTACTCTCGAAGATTTATTAAATTCCATGTCAAATTCCAGTTTGAATTCATCAGCTACACTAAATTACGATACGAGCTGTGATTTTATTCCAGGTACGGTGCTATATTCTACGTTAGGCTAAAGATCAATCGAGTTATTAATTACGACACACATAGACGTCACAATAAAATTTCTCGTTTATTAAACGACTCAATTCAATATTCATTTTGTAATATAAAATTCGTGTGAATTAGCAGTCCGCAAACTCTTTTTTTTTCTTCAAAATACTGACGAGACACGTAACAAACTCGTTTTCGAGGAATATCGTTATTTCATATATTCGAAATACAATTTATTCATATATTCACAGATACGATATCCATGGTGCTGTATAAAAATGTAATAAAATTTGTTAAAACATGAATAATATTTGTTGTTACTTACGTACACAATATTTGCAACATAAGAGCAATTGCTAAATTATTTTGACACACAAACAAATTTACGCGGATATTGAAATAAAAATAACGTTCGCGATGAGTTTCCTGTGTTGAAGTTTTTTTGTAATAAGCTCGTATGTCATTTTTCAAGTTTTGAAGTTTAAGAGCCCCGTGGAGGGTCGTTGGAGCGCCGGGGAAAGTAAAAAGTCCCGGTAATTGCTTTAGAGGAGTCCAGGGATTCGCGGGAACCCCAGGGGATCGTCTTACTTCTCGTAGTCCTCGTCTCGACGTCCGACTGAGCCTTTTGGTGCGTTCCATCAAGAGAGTGAGAGTCAGCTGAAGCATCGCGGACGAGAGAAGTCGCAATCGAGCGAGAGGTAAAAGATAGAAAAGAAAGGAAGATGCAGATACATCCATGCGTCTTTTTCTCGTTTGCAGCTACTTCTTCTTCCGTCGAAGAGTGCCATCTTTTTCTTCGGTGACGTCCTTTTCATTCTATCCAAGAAAAAAATATATAGAGAAAGTCCATACGGGCCGGAGAGTCGCTAATAGAATCTGCAGCCCTTTATTTACTTGGTTCTTCACAGAGAAACAGAGGCTTTATTTGCTCCTTGCCAATTTTATTTCAGCTCCACCTCCTCCTCCTCCTCCTCCTCGCAATTTTATTTCTTTTACTTTTTTTTTCTCCTGTTAACTCAGCTATTCTGTCATTTATTTTCGTCTCGAGATTCTCTGATTGACACTAAAGACTGAGTTGGATGTTTTCCTCGTCTTCGACGAGACAACGTCCTCTAGGTCGAAGACACTCTGCGCAGAATCGGGCGGTAACCCCTCGCAGCGTCGTGGAACCCGCACTGCTGCGTCTCGAAGACCGAGAGTGGCAATTTCTTGGCTGCTGCTGCGAGGGCAATCGTCGTCGGACCGTTTGCTCCACGATGCTCTGCGGTAAGAACCGAAGACCCTACCGACCATAGCCTTTATATATATATATCTATAGGTACTTATACGTACGTTGGTTACTACGTATATTATAGTATAAGTATGGCGAAGCACGTCGAGAGCACTTCCAATAGCGAGAGTTAAGGCTCGTTGACACCGGACTCGTGAGGTCAACCAACCAGTGTTCGATTCCCATCGAGTGCCCGCGGTGCCTCTTCCTCCTCCCGCGTCAAGAGCGGTATATACTTGCGATCTTTATATTCCACACTATAACAAACCGTATGTATGCAGTTCTCTCTGTATGCTCTATACCCTTAGAAAAAGCACCTAGAACACGTTGGTGATCTCTTCGTGGTCCCTCGTGGGCGTTCGTTCGCCAGTATTCTTCCAATGCATTAAGATCCTCTTCTTCGTCCTCCACTTATTCTTCACACTCATATTTTGAGTCACTCGTGTACGCACATATCCAATCGCGAATACTTTCGATAAGAGGGCCTTCTCGAGACATCGTCATCGACGAGAGTAGTCGACTCGGGCATCTCACCAATTAGCCCAATTCGATAACTGAATAATCAAAGAACTTGTGAAAGAAACACTCGAGAATATCGAAAAAAAAATGTGTAAACGGTTCGGACGGTGCTAACTATAAGATAAATTGAATCTCGAGAGTCTCGGTATATTCCATTGCTGCGTTTCTGCAACGTTAAAAAAATAAACGAGAGAACGGTGGACAGGGGGGAGGTTGGCTGCGAAAAAGAGGGAGACGGAGAGAAAGAATATGCGTTAGGGTGTAAACGCGAATAAGCGGTTTCACCGCGCAATCACGAGACTGCGGCTTTCGAAGAAGCCTCTCGGGCTGGCCCGTCTCAGGATGCACAAGTTTTCCGTCAAGGCGTTACCGGGTGAAGAAGAAGGACGGAACTGACTGTGGTATCTCGGAGCAGTTATAACAGAGTCGCAAAGAGCACACGGCAATCGGAATCGAGACGAGAGGAGAGCCTCAGCAGCGCGAGGCCGACGGGCTTATTGTCCGTTACCATCATTACCGTCTCTCTATCGCTGTTTTTGTTAGTGCCGTAACGCAATCGCTGCAATTGTCTTTCTTTCTTCTCTTCTTCCGTGTCTCTATTCACGAGTTCCTCCTCCGTAGGCCGTTTGAAAAGTCCCAACTCCACCTTCTCCTCATCTCGGACGACGCAAGTACCTTTGGCCGAATATCTTAAGTTGTCTATAAAAAGCACGAAATAGATAAACGATAATCCATCAACGCACGTACTATCGTAAACGGTTTGCTAAATGAAATTGTATCTCAATCATTTTTACATTTTTGTTATATACGGAGTATATAAATAGAGAAAGTATTGCAATCCAATAAAAACTCGATTCAATTTGTAGTGTAAACATATGTTTTGAGTGTCTTAGGGTACGGAAAAAGCTTTAATTCTGTCTGTCTGTACCATCCGCAAACACAAAAACTTTTCAAAGAGACTTAGAATCCTAACGAAATTTTAATCTACTAACAAAACTTTCACGCATTAATATATATTTCACCTCGCTTTAAGTAAATTCTCGCCACCATATCGCCGTTTAACTGCTTCTTCTCTTCCACCAGCTGCGGTTATTTTCTTATATTTTAATTACTCTAACGGAACGAGAATGAGATAAACAGAGTATCCTCGAGGAGATGTTACAGAGAATTAAACGTAAGACGATGTAATTCCTTTCACTACATTTCACTACACAAGTGTTTTTCAAATCTCTGCTCAGAGTCAGAGTCAAAGAAAGTGAGAACGAGGTGGATAGCATACGCGACAGTAAGTTATACTATTTATAAAGGCGACGAATGGTTAGTTACATTGGGGGGACGATCATTGAAACTACGTGGTTACGGATATACGAGCGACTTGTTGAGGGGGGCGGGGTGAAACATTCTTCGAGGGTGTCTCGTCGTAGTCCGCAGCTCTCAGCCTTCGCCCTCACCGTTCTCGCTCTAATTTCGTCACTGTGGGAAAATGAAATCTCGGCAGTCCTACGACCTGTTGCTTGAATGGCCCTTTACCTGCTACTTCAAACGTCCTCATGATAAAAAGACCGAAAAAAGACATAATAAAAACGATAGGATAATATTTTGGATATAGCTAAATATATATCTGCTGCAACAAGTGTCGTGGACCTGTTGCACCGAGTAAAAAAAAAAAGGTTTCTTTCTTCGCGGCACTTCTACTGCGTACCCTCGGTGTCACTTTACCCTTTAACTTTTGCCTCCCGACGGGTCGCCAACAACGGAAGCACCAGAGTCCCTCTTTTCTTCGTAACTGAAAGACGAAAAAAAAAAGACGCAAGACCGGCTGGCTTGTTCTTTCGAGAAACGAGAGCTGTTCAATGCTTCTTCTTAGCGACTTGGTGGGGATAAAATGGAGAGAAAAAGCAAAGAAAAAATAGAGCCAAGTGGCGCGTTTTCGAGAGACACACATGGCGCTTACGCGAACACGCCTTGTGTACCGATTGAGAAAGAGGGGAGTCGTAAACTGTCGAGGATACTGCGCTCTTACGACCTGGCAAGAGATTTCCTGCCTCCTTTGGTTTTTTTTTCTTTTCATTTTTATCTCTTTCTCTATTTATACGAGCGTTCTTGCCGTCTCGATTGTTGCAGCATGTAACAAAGCTCAGAGAAAGGGTTGGAAAAGAGAGCTGAGAGTCTTGCGCGTATCGATTGGTCCACGGGATCGATATGACATTCGTCAATTAATCCGAAACTGAAACTATTTTTTCGGTTTTCTAATTTCCTCTTAACTCTTGAGAGTCAGATGTATTTTGTCAGCGTAAATAATATTAATGTCCGGATAATTTACTAAAAATGACGAAATAAGAACGTCAACAGCATTTACAATGCTTTTCATTTCATTTATGCGAACCGAGGATTTGATCATTTATTATTCTTTTTTCAAAAGTTGTCGGCCAGACGAAATCACCTTGAGAATGTCAATAAAATGTTGGTATTTTTATTTCAAATATTAGCAATTCTGATTCTAGGCACTTCTCTACATCTCGCTGTGCCTCTTTTTTCATTCATTTCGTTTTTCTATTATTTGCTTTCTACTCTGTCTGATGCGGTGGCAAACCATCGCGACAAAACTCGTTTCGAGCGATTCTACTCCCGCCGTGTGGTCGTCTTCGGTTGAATCCTTCTACCGGAAAGAAGGATCGTGCTATTTCGAGGTCGTAGGATTCTCGGGATGAGCGAAAATCACCCGAGAAAAAAAGAAGACGGAGAGCACCAATGAACCGTAGGTATATAGATAGATAGATAGATAGATAGATAGATAGATAGATAGATAGATAGATAGATAGATAGATAGATAGATAAATAGACAGACATAGAGACCGAGAGGGGAGGGAGGAAGGGAGGGGAGAGAGAGAGAGAGAGAGAGAGAGAGAGAGAGAGAGAACGTAGCCTCGTCTCTGTCGTCCGCACTTCTTGCACGAGATGCCCACACGTGGTCGACAGACGCTGCCGCGCATTACGTCTCGTCATCGCGCGTCTTTTCGTTCGGCCTAATTGGACCTTCACCCTGAGTTCCCTCCTTTCGATACGACCCAAATATTTCATGATTCTTCGATCCGATTACAATTAAACGTGCTTCCCTGTAATTTATGAGCTGCATTACGAAGACCATATTGATTTCATCGATATCATTATCTCTGTTTGAATTACGTGACGAGCTGTTCATATTTCTGTACGACAAAAAAAATATCCGAGTTAGGGTAATTAACTATTATTTATGTTTTTTTCGCAAAACATATATTAGGCGAATTGCAATTGAATATTGTACTGAAAAACTTAGGTGGCTGTCATTTTTTATACGGAACTCTTCACAATGTATCATTGTAAACATTTATTATTTCAATATTTCATGATCTTACTTTTGTTTATGCCTCTGAAAATTTTTCTACAAAAAAATGTCGAAAAATATGGGAAAATAAATTTCTAACAACGTTTTTCGAGATATTCCTTGATAGGTAGATCGTAGCGAGAATATGCTTGACAGCGCAGTCATTATATTTTCATAGATAACATATATGTGCCAGATACTTTGGAGTTTACTCGTTGAAGTGGAAAAAAGTATGGTAAGCCGTGCTATAAAAATAAACAACCTCTTTCGATCGACCGAAGTGTCCCGTCGTTTCTCAGGGAGTTGCGCGACGTATCCTGTTAAGCGTATGAAGCAGAGAAGAGGGACATATCACAGAGTCATTAGCTTATCAATGGTCAACCCCCTCGAGTGCGTAGGAGAAGAAAAATAAACGATCTCCCTCGTGAGAACCCTTTTGCGCACATTGCTACAACGCGCTGCGATCTCGTTCACGCAGTCGTTCCCTCGGGATCTCACTCTCTCGTACGTTTCTCCCCCAGTCTTCACTCGCTTGTTCCCTTTCTTTACAGCTATATCCCATTGCGAGTGGGTGCACGTGGTGTGTAATCGTAGAAGTTGTTGTCTCAGATCCATTCAAGAGAGTTGAGAACAAAAAATAAACCACTTTCAAATGACATGTACATCTTCGTCAACCTCGAAAGTGATCTACGTACATAACTCTTTAAAAAATGTGATAATAATAACAATTTTAATGATAAGAAAATTAAATAACATTAATGAGATTAATCGATTTTCTTTAATTATTTTTCGTTACTTAATCGTCATTGACATGCTATTTTTAATCAATTTATTTATAGTATTTTAGTATCATCGAAACATTACAGTTTTCCCTTTATCATCGATAGCTTCAGCTAGCAAAGAAATGGATTATCGTTCGATCCCCAATTGCCGTACTTCGGTAGTATCGTGTTGCGAAAAGCGTGGGCGGAAGCTGGGGTCGGGCCAGGTGGTGGCAAGAGTGGCGTAGCGTCTAATCGTCGGCTAATAAGGGTTCTTCGACCCTTGGCTAACGACAGTGAGAAAGAAGAAATATATATATAGATATACAAAAAAGTACGGGAGAGTGGTGAAGAGAGTTAGTACGCGCATAGTAATCCGATATCTCGGTAAACAAGCGTTTTTCTTCAACCTTCACCGCCTGGACCGCAAGCCTCCCCCAATGAGGTGTGCCATCTCGTCGTGCGCACATGCATATGTGACAGCCCTTCGCGTACGGATAGATCGTCAGACCCGCAGTTATATTATCCACGTGGGAAGCTGCGAGCCAACGAGTGAACTCTTAAATCACAAGTCCCTTGACGTGTTCTTATTCGACACTCCGAGAAATGTATTTTTGCTTTACAACATTATTTATAGAAATCATTGCTTACATCAGACAATTTGTATTCTTCGTACGTAAATTTGATATGTAATTTCGAAGTAAAAATGTTACAAATTCATCTTTTAACATTTTTTTTTTATTGAGATTGATATTTTCATCCTAGCTCATAAAGTTTTTGCTTTTCGAAACGAATATCGCGTTCAAGATTTCTTAATTATCGTGTTTCGGTAAATAATCAAGTATCTCCGTGGTTCGATACACAGGATATGCCTCGACCGATCGATCAACAGTCGTATCTAGCTGATGCATGTAACGGTGATTTGGTACGATTGTATTTTAATTAGTGCGACCATGTACAAAAGAGAAACTGTGAACTACTCGTCGATAGCTCTTCGACTCGTGCCCGCTATAATTAGAGTTCGGCTGGGGTTAATTAGACGTCTACGGCCCTACGTGGTACCGCTATGGACAACTCTCTGGGCGTATTTTTCTAGATGTTTGGGACTTCCTTCTAGGAGTCCTTGTGGAATATAAATGCCCACAAGGACTACCGTCCGCAACCGCCGCATGAAGCGTTGCTTGCGCGATTGCCGTGTGTCCCTCAGGTTCCATTACCATTCGGCACGGCAAATTATAAGCCGAATGAGAGACCTAATGGACGGAGCGAGAGGATACTCTCTTCCAACGGGCGCGTCGGTGGAACAAGAGGATAGGGGCGGTTCATCGCGTTGAGCCTTTAGTCAAGTGCCGTACTATCCGTCCGTCAGTTTAAGATGCTTTCACTATTCCCTTGTAACTCGAGCGAGAGAATATAAAGCGCGAACGATAGATCGAAAGACATAAATAGAGAGAAACGAAAGCTTAAGTAATTCTTTTCACCCTTGTGCTCGAGGCAATAAGCCGTAAAATAATGAATGGCACGTCAATTAATAATTTTGCAATTGCAGAAGACAAATGAGTATGGACGAACTTTTATACAGTGGTCTGAATTAAATCGTTCGAGACAAGTATCTGCAATTTTTCAATCGATTACTTTTCTTATGATATTTCGACCTACAGCAACTTTTTCTTTCCCACGTAATTGATTATCCAATCAACTCATATCTTGATTTCGTAATGGCTTGAAAGAAAAAGTGTATACTCGCTTAATTTGATAGCCTGGTCCTTTACTTTTTGACATTTATGACTCCTTAATTCCAATAGAAAATTTTGTAACAGTACGATTTTGTAGGTATCGTCAATCCTGCGTCAACATTAATACGAGTTGACATAAAAATAATATTATAAATCGATAAACATACTATGTCAATACTGTAACGAACGATCGAGGATTTTCGAGCTTAATTGCCAACTTCATCAGTAATCGCAAATGGCGACTGAGCATTGAAGGTTCTTCAAAAACGGAGGAACGAAGGATAAAGAAACAAAAATGGCATTCTCGCTCAATTTGATGGCCCGGTTCGGTTCTTATAAAGACTAATCTTCGAACATTTGATCTCAATGGTTATTGGACAATCGGAATTCGCATTACTCGTTCCCTCTCGAAATTCTCACCAAGTGATAGCAGCAGCATACGTCCTGTAACTATCCGAGGGGTTGTCGGATTGCACGTATACGTAGTGCGCAGGGAGAAGAATGTACGCAAGGAGCAGGACGTTTGAGTGCGATGAGGGTCCACGCGCGTGAGTCTTCTCTCTTAGCTAAAAAGTGCCGCTCTTTTCTCCCGGCACTTTCAGTTGGTTGTGCGAGGGATCGCGCGACCGGTCAGCCGCGATGATGAAAAAGGTTCTGCGATCGGGTCGCCGTCGACGTCGTTAATACGAGCGGCGAAGCGTGGTACGCAGAGCCTAAGAGGCACCAATAACAGCTGTCTTAACCCTGCACCCTATCCGCGTCTCTGTCGTTTCGAATGACAGTAAGAGCTCGTGCTATAAGAAATCAACGAAGAATTTCGTTGTCGAAAGGCGCGATGAAAGGACGAAAGGAGAAGAGTGGAAAGACCAATCGTATCTCCTCGACGTTCCGCTCCGAAATTTGATGGATAAATCGCGACACGCCGGACGAGCGACGATTGCGTCTGGATTTTCTTCTTCTTTATTCTTTCCCCCTCTTCCACTTCCTCGTCATCTTGCTATATGACTACTTTCATCCATCTCTCGCTGCTCGTAAATCTTTCAGCTTCCCATCATCATCATCATCGTCGTCCACGTTCTTCCTACTCTTTTCATTCTTATTTTTCTCTTAAGATCGCCTCTCCGGTATTCAACAGAGTCTACCGAATAGATATAGGCACTGCCATATCAATTGGTACAGGAATGATTGTTATTAAGTTACGTGTGGGGCTATGAAAGTTATCCCACATTTTTCCCACGATCACATTTTATTGGTGAGTCCCAGCGATGCAGTATTTGTAACGAAAAAAAGATAAAATAATGGAATACCCGCAAGATACTTTGAATTCATTGTACAATGTTATTTATTTCTGCAAGCATATATCGTTTAATTTCATTCGTCCTTGATTATTGTAGTTCTGATCGTGAGTCGTTAGGTTAGTCGTTATTGCTCTTATTCCTCACAATTATTTATTTTATTTCATTTTATTTAGCTGTATTTCTTGGCTTTTTTATTGTCGACCCGTGCGTGGACCTTATAAGGAAAATCCGAGTTTGTCGCGAGCTGGTGCTCTCCTACCCCACGAGATCGCCTAATGGTCATACCTCCTCGATTCCTCCTCATGCCTCTTGGTAAGCATTGCAAGACACTCCACTACTACCACCACCACCACCACCACCACCATCACCACCTCCAGCAACAGCATCAGTTTTCGTTTTGCTCGCGTTTCACTTTACGTTCGTCTGCCCCAACGGGCAGCGCACAGCGCACACTCTGACCAGGTTATTACCGGCAAAGTGGACGATTCGTAATGACACCGGAGGCTGCCATTTTAGTGCTAAGTGCCGTACATTATATATCTCGTACAGTTCAGGGATCGCAGGACCAATACACTGACGCCTTGCCACAATCACATTGCACACTCCCGGCATTATAACTATTTTCTTTTATTCCATTTCAATACGTTTTTTCTAGATCATAAAGGAAGGTCACCCAGTGCGCATTGCGTAGACGGATTCTTCAGGTACATTATTCCAACACCATTTTTTTTGCTCTTGCATTATACACGACCCATCTTCAGAGGCAGTGCGTGTGTAATTGACTGAATCGTTTATTGCTTTGATATCTAACAATGTTCCAAACTTGCGTCGCAATTTTATCGCTGATTTCATCGCGATTCACATCATCTCCTCACCTCACAGATAACATGATTGTAAGGCATATTTATCAGTTCGAGCTAATATCAAATAGTATCTTTGAACATAATCAATTTATTCCACAATCTTGTTTATTCATAACAATATCATTTTTAGTGGTCCCCAAATAATGTTTAATTAATCATTATTTTTCTAGATGAGATTTCATGTGAGTTATTTTACTGCTTCACTGATAGAAAACAAAATAATTGTACAAACGACTAACATCTTGTTGAATGAAATAGCAATTCTCTTAAGTTATTTAAATTTCGATTAAAGCAATAATTATTCATTTGAGGACTTGTTATTGGATCTTTTGATATAATTACAAAAGTTGAAATAAAAAGTAGATGGAAAGTTTACCGAGAATTTTTCTTCGCGTATTGTCCTTGCGCCCTGTGTTAGACATACATATCAGTTGCGGTTCCGTCGACAACGAAGATGCGTTCGTCTTACTTTACTGCAGCTTGTCGTGTTGCCATTTAAGATGCTCGTTTAGATAGAGCTGCGTCAATTCAGTTTCGGTCATTCGTCATGCCGAGCAGCATCATCAGTTGTAGCAGCAGCGGAAAGCTGATGCCGGTCGTGTACCCCTAGAAGCATCGACTCTTTCGTTGCGCTCATCGCACCAAGTACTATAGGTACGCGCGGTGCATTATTCGCGGCGTGCTGTACTTGATCCCAAGCTCAGAATTTACGAGGCAATTTCGGCCGCAGATTCGTTAATTTCCGGATGATATCGCGGCGATAACTTCGCGGAAATCTCGGCAATCGATCTTCTCTTCTCCTCTTCTGGTCGTCGCGAATACTCGATGCTGTCCGCGAAATTCTTTCGCCACTCTTCTCTCCTTTCTCTTTTACCGTCTCTTTCTCTTCACTTCGAGCACCTTCTCATTATTTCTTATCGATGTATAGGCTTGCGAAAATCATTATTACATCAGGCTTCTCACCCACATGCAATTTTTATTAATTACTAACGGGACTAAGTGTAAAGGGCAAACACCTATAGTGAGTTTTTAACCTTATCGAAGGTGCTCTGACCAAAATGATTTTTAACTTTTTTTTTTTTTCAATTTCAAATGGCTTATATCAATAAACAGTTTTTCATTGCAATACATTTTTAATCTGACATTGTAACACATGTGCTGCGCTAAATATAGAAGCCAAGACGTGTGTTTAATGCATTTTTTGCGATGGCTAAAAAAAACTCTGCCAGTCACAGCACTCGAGTGTACAAGATCAGAAAAAGGGACTAAGCGTGCGGTGGTCAAGATGCTCAGAGTGGTCAACGCGTGCTAATTGCGACGTTCGTCAATTAAGAAACTATTTAAGCGCCAGACTCGGTGATACTAAGAATAAGAAGTAAAATGAACCAGTTCATGGTTCACACTTGGATGCCATATGTACTCTCCAATAAAACATAAAGAATCAGCCGTTCCTTACTGCGAATTGTCGCGTTGGGAGATCAATGTCTCGGTTTATGTGCAAGCACCACATCATTACAGATCGTCGTTGACGTATTATATCCGCGAGAAGTTATCTCCGTGCCTCCCCGTAGTGAGCATCGATGAGTAAACCTATTGCACATACGTACGTTGCTCCGCCATAAACATTTATTACGATCCTGACGCCGACAGCATAGACGTATAATGAAATATTTTACTGCTACTTTCATCTTTGCGTTAACCATTGGCTTCTGAATGTGCTTCCGTCGATTATCGTTAACGTAGAAATCGACAGGAACTGTATGAATCGGAAAACCACATGACACTCGACAATCGTTAAATTCTCTTTAGATCATCTATAACATCACGATACAAAGCCTACATGTCAATGTTCTTACGTTGATCGAACATACGATAGTCAGCTGACCAGAGTACGAACAGTGTCGCATCATCCTAAGCGTCGATATGCCATTCCCTCAAGACTCCCTCAACAGTGCTAGACAGTTGGTTAAATACTTGAGTTTTGCAAAAAAAAAAAAATCAAACTCTATGATAAACTGTGATGCAAAGCCTGTGCCTAAAACTAAACAAACCTTAACCGTTGATTCGACCATAAATAAAGGAAACAAAAATCGTGATACCAGATTTTTAGACTCATTCATATATTTTCTTCGAAAAGCAGTAGCATCGGATAAACGGAAGTTCAAATATTCTGAATGATGATCGTACACAAGCAAACAGCTCTAAGAATTCTAACTAATAAGTCAAACATAAATTTTGACTTTACCCCGGCAACCACTCATAACTTCCAGCTGGTCAAAGTTCACATCTGTGTGATGCCGGTAGGCAGGGTATATACGGCCCTTCCGACAGAGAAGCGCTAATTGGCTCGACAAGAGTCGGGAAAATCACAGATCCGTACAGCTAACATAGATATATGAGGGTGAGAGACACGCGCGGTGTCCTTTGAGAAATTTATTAATAAGGACCCACCGGAACACTCGAACGCTTTTGTCGGCTTTTGTAGCAACTTTGCGGCAATTCCACCAGTGTTAAAACTCAGAGACATTCGTTTACACATTTTGGTACTTTCAATTCGATACCAGCATAGGATGGGCCATACAGACAGAAATTCCACGGTCTTATGAACATTAATAGGATGATCCCGATCGTTAATTAATCTCCGTAAGGAAGATACTCCCTCATCGTGCTTATTGTTGAAGTACTTCAGGCTCTCTGAGTCTCATATAACAATTGGCTACGAAGTGTACGACTCTCAAGTTTCCTTCACGAAGTTCCGATGAGCCTGGGATCATATGCCAGCAATCTTGATTCTTGTACAGAACGCGATTATAATTTGGCGAGGTAAGCGAAAGTAGCGACGAAGTTCTCTCAAGATCATCGAACTTGACTTCTCTTCTTCGTCTTCTTCTTCTTCTGTTTTTTTTTGTTATTCTTTTTCTGGAATAGAGGCTCGAGTGCCCTCGAGTGGTCAGTAATTTGCATCGAAATGTGAATCGATACTATATCCGACGTGGCTCTGATGATGATCGCACGCGGCGCGTTATCCTCAGTGCAAACATCGTCAGAGAGAACTGTGCATCTCCCCGGCAAATGCAGTATCGGATGAAGAAGAAGAAGAAGAAGAAGAAGAAGAAGCAGCAGCAGCAACAGATATGCAATGGTGATACCAGTGTAGTCCGGGGTTCAATTTAAAGTTTGTTTCGCCTTTGAATTCGCTATATGATTGGATCAATTATTTTTTATTGTAATTTATATTCATTTATTTGTTTGTTTCGTGAATGCAAGAGAGGGATAGTCTCGTTATGTGAGTTCTTCTCTGCCCTTCGTGGTGAACTTGTATGGAAAAGGGTCTGCAATGCTTTTCTTGCCATATAGTTCGATTCTCGACGTGCATTCAGTTTCAACATGTAGAGAATTGCACGGATGACCACTAGACCAAAGTGGAAGAGAATGAAATAGAAACGAGTATAAAGAACCTAAAGAATCCGTATAGTATAGCTTCCTTTCCACGCATGGGTAGCAGCCACGAGAGACCGCAAAGACGATGAAGACTATGATGAAAAAACGGAACCTTACTTCGACGTATCCTCACTTCAACGTTGTATGTCCTATGTAATAGTAGGTACTCTCGTACATAATGGAGATTTCGAGGTTTTTGCTTCTAGCCACAGACCACAGGAGAGTGGAACTTTATTGCATGTGATTTGTGATTGATACGGGAGAGATCGACAAAGCCATGGCTACGTATGTCCTTAAGGTCATATGCGAAAATATATATTTATCTTATATACAAGTGTCAGATTCATTGAAATTAGATCAATGAATCATATTGACTGGTAGAGATGTATTGACAAAATTTAATTAGTTGATTTGTTGTCTTTTTTTTTAGTTATGCATAAATTATGTTTGGTGTTGAAATACAATGAGAATAAATGTCATTTAGATTCTACTTTTGACAGCGTACAGAAGAATATTTTGACAAGTGCTATTGTCGAAAGGAAATCTTGTAGAAACATTTCTTTCTCGTGTACATAAAGATTATCGTGGTGATGTATAAGATTTAAAAAAAAACGACTATTGTAGCAGTTGGAACGAACGATTCAATCGTGCAAGAAAGACATCGAAGAGGTTACCCATGGCATACAAAGAATTGAATGAATATTCCGCGGCTCCACGGGGGGTGGACATGTAGGAGTATATAAATCGTATATCTTTGGGAAAAGAGACACCAGGGATCACGTCTAAAGAAATAGTCACGGAAAACGGCGATCTTACACATCAAAGAAGATAGTCTTTATAACTACGGTATAGGGTATCGATAGTAAGAAAAATCTTTATAGGCACAGCTCGCGCTCCTTAAGAAGCAACGTACCGCCCTCAATAGTCTCTTCCTTCTTCTCTCGTTCTCTTCTTCTTCTTGTTCTTCGTCTTCTGGGATTCTCTGGCAACGATCCTGCGCGCGGAACACAGTCTTTTACGGCAGAGCAATCAACCAGAGTTCTTCAAGTTGTCCGGCAACTGATCCAAGTAAAGATCCCTACACTGGAAATTTTTTTTTCCATGAATTCGATGCTCGACGCTAGAACGCTATCGACCAGGCGCTCTTTTTATGTGTTTTCAGGTGTTTTCTCTCCGTTTGTTCTGTTCATCTTGTGTAGGATTCACCAGACTGACAATTTACTACCAGGGAGAAACTCTCAGAATACGGCAAATACGTTGTTATGATACAAGATGTTTGATGGTTATTTTATTTGTTTATCCGAGAGCCAAGAGAACATAAAACGATCGGAGCCTAGGACCAACGTAACGAATATAATAAATTAAAAGTGTTTATCGTTTCAGCTAAAACTTTCGAAAAATCTTTGGTGCACGGTCATCGTTGAATCTGAATGACGATTTAAAAAAAAATTTTCATCGATATAATGACACAAAACTGGTAATAAAATGTGTACATAACAATTGCATCTGAGTACTTTAACAATTCCAGCGTGATCGACCAAGTGACGATGCGCCAGAGAATTTTATATTTGTCGTTCGTATTTACATATTTCATAATATCATGCATAAATGATTTTAAATAAATTTTTTTCTTGAATAGAGACAAATATTGTTGTGCCATTTGTTCGCGGAGAGTTAGAATTACAGTCTAGCATTTGTTCATTGAAGAAACAAATTCATAAACCGATTATTTCATATTAAATATTAAAAATAAATAACTAAATGACGATTTTTCGGTATTTTTCAGTTGCACATCAAAGTACGTGGGCGAGTACTGTCAACATCTGAATCCTTGTCACAAAGGCCCACGCTGTCAAAACGGTGGTTCCTGCAGGGTGCGGGAGGGTATCGATGGCGGTACACCCTCATTCGTATGCTCGTGCCCAGTGGGTTTCACCGCGAGCCTCTGTGAAATTCCAATCGCAAACGCATGTGACTCTTCGCCCTGTCTAAATGGAGCTGCGTGCATCCTCAATACTCTACACGACTACGTGTGCACCTGTGCCACAGGATACACAGGTAAATACATCAAAATTAGAAATCAAATAAAGCAACGAAGAAATTCGATCACTCAGTGATCAGTAATTATCCGCGTGGGTGAAAAAAAAAACGCTTTTCTATGTTACGATGAGTCGTTGGAATAATTTTATTATTTGCGTGTGTCATCGAGGCACAAAAGCGTGACGTTGATTTCTCCGTGAATCGTACGACCTTGCGGTTTTGCATAATGATACGAGACGAGAATAAAAAGCAAATCGTAGTCGTAGTCAGAGAAAGAGAATAAAAGAATCTGTGCAGAGAAACGTAACACATCGCAGGGCGTAGCGTCATTTCTATATATCATTCTGCGTGGGCTAATCAAGGTAACGCCCGCCGTTTGAACGACGAAGGCGATCACGTCGATTACGCGATCAAGATATCCGCTTCAGTCTGCTCCATGCTGATCTTCGCTAAAGAACCGTTAATCGAGTCACGCGAATAATTATTGTAATCGGACGCCGTGCTGCGGCGGGTAATGAGGTGTGACCGGATATGCAGGGAAATATTTTCATGTTATACATATCAACGATAATTATATGTACGATAGTTGAGCGTGGGAAATCATTGATATCACGTTTGTCGGTCACAAGTTTATTTCTTTTAATCAATTTGCTAAGAATTGTCCGCTAACGATTATTAAATTTAGTAGCCCCTTGTGGTCCTTGTAGACCAAAAATGAATTTAAATTATAATCGAAAACTTTAGTTTACACATTTCAGTGCAAGATCGTTACAAACAATTGATACAAAATACGAAGATCTTAAATTTGTAGTAATCAAGAAATAATGTTTATAAATTACATAACATTTAAATGAGAATTGGATAGAAATTAAATTGTCCCACTTCCCGTATCTGAACACGTGCGAACTGACCACATTGACGAATAATTCTCGTATTTCGTGGAATCCAAAGGAAGATCGTTCGTGAGAGGCCGAGCCGGGATAATTGACCGGGGAGCGAGATGTGAGCGGCGTTCCTTTGGTACCATTGACTCGATTTACCACTTCCATCGAGTCCCGCTTTCTCTGTCCTCTGTACTTCCTCGACATGTCTATAAAAGTCTCGAAAACGCTGTGAAGCCTCAAAGCGAATCAGTTCTCGTAATATAATTGGATCGACACAATTTCTCGATGATAATAGTGATGACCACGCGTAATTTTAAATTAAATGGTTGAGAAACTCTTTTTTCGGCAGGTATGACGGTAGTTTATCATGTATCCGTGAGAAAGAAAGGGGCATCATTGGTCATGTCTTCGGCTGTTATCTGTTTGCGTGTTACAGCAAGATAGATAATGCTATTGTGATGAGAGTATAGCAAGGCGCGTAATTAGTTCCACTAATCAACACTGGTGGGAAGGTGTTAGGTACATTCCTCCTGCGTCACGGTGGACGCGCGTGTTGAACGTCATCGCGAACCGCTTTTCGAATTTCCACTGAATACTTCTTCTTCGTTGCGATACACCGCAAAATTTATTTATATCATGTATCTAACGATTTTTTATAATTTTTCAATCGCACAGGTGAACACTGCGAGAGACTCGATCACTGCGCGTCATCACCATGCAGAAACGGTGCTGAGTGCGCTTCACTGGACGACCGTTATCAGTGTACCTGCGCACCGGGCTTCACAGGACCAAATTGTGCTGAGGATATAAACGAGTGCGAACGCGATCCCTGCAAGTACGGAGGTTGCAAGAATACTCATGGATCTTACAAGTGAGTGGAAATGGTTAAATAAATAAAAGAAGTTATTCTCAATAGGTTGCCAATGTCTAAAATATTCTGTAGAAAGTGAGATTACAGTAAAATCGTCCAACTTTACTGCCATACCTGTTGAGACAATATTATTGCTGGCAGGAGTAGCAGGACTGGCTGGAATCTCGTCACTTTCAGTATTTTTCTTTAAGAGTGTACTCTCATAGAAAAACTTTGCTAAAAAAATATAGGCAATGACTTGCAAGAAAAAAATACAAGTTTCTCGAGGTAAGAACAAATTCTTCCAAGAACCTTGAAGCCGAGAATTGATTAATTAAAAATTTTGAAATAGAAAAGATAAAAAGAACATTTTATCAAAAATAGCCAATGGCTAATAAACCATCCACTAATTATTATTTTCGATAAATCCACGCAGATCATTAAAAGATCCCGGAAGTTTTTCCAAGTTTAAAAGATCAACCCATATAGTTTGTAACTCCATAGAGCAAAATCCCAGCAGGGATTCCGCGCTCTGTCGCCCGAATATGGGCCCAATAGATACCGCTCGATACCGCCACTCGATTTATACCCCGTGATTATTTTTTAACCCATGATTACCTAAATCGTTGAAGTGCGCGTTGTCCGCTCATCGCTTGACCGCGCGATATATCCTCATAGATGATGGACTTTGCGTTTGCCGTCGGGAAAGAATGTACGGAATAATGACTCGTAGCCAGTGGTACCTTGTGTACGAGAGCATCGGCACGTCCAAGTAGAGGCACTTGAGAAGACTCTAAGAAGAAGGTGGTAGAAGGGAAGCAGAGGAAAAAATAAGCGGGATGAGGAAGAAGCGATGCGTCAGCGTTCTGTGGGAGTGTGCACTGTTTCATCCCTACTACTTTCTGAATTCCTATACATCTTCTTC
This sequence comes from Cylloceria caligata, assembly GCA_963942595.1. NCBI lineage: Eukaryota > Metazoa > Arthropoda > Insecta > Hymenoptera > Ichneumonidae > Cylloceria > Cylloceria caligata. Next base: position 70,732,479 of record OZ012704.1, on the reverse strand, counting down.
TATATTTACAACAGTCCTCGAGGCAAGAGTGTCGCTCGAATTTGTCCTTGCAATTACCAATTGATCACGGACTCCCCCGGCATAACGTCCAGCGTGGAAGCAGTTGGTGCTGAGAAGATGAAAATATATATATAGAGAAGACACGAGGGGGCTGACCCAAGGAGCGATCAATCCCACGCGTCATTAAAAATTTCATACTTCGTTCACGTCCGAATCGAAAAATATTCAACCCCGGTGTTTACGGCTGTCTGTATTCATTTCCGAATGCACTGTACTGCGAGATAGTGTCCTCTACCAGTCGAAAATATCCAGGAGTCGATAAATATTAATTAGAATAGAACAAACGCGGTTTTGTTTAACAATCCGTTTCTAATATTAATTGCCTTCGTGGAAATTAAGTTTATGCAAGATATACTGAATATTATATTACAACTAAAAATTCTATAGCTTTGATATATTTTAGGGTATTTAAAAATCATATACAACCGACAAATATTATATCTGAGATACATCCAAAATGTACTTAAAATGTATTTCTGATATATAAACTGACGAATATATTTATTTTCCATGGTGGCGGTCGATTTCAATAAAATGTCAACAATTTATTGGTTAAATTCTAAATAATCAACAATAGATTTTCGCTAAATTTCTCATTTTTACGTAAACTATTGACTGTACATGTAACATAATAGGAATTATCAATTCATTAATTACATATGAAGTTAAGGAAACGAAAGAAACAACATTTTGTGAATCTTGAAGTATTCATTTTTTTCATTCCGACTTATCGAGACGCAAGGGTCAAAAGCCACCCCAGGAATCATAGTAGCCGACGTTTATTCGCCACTGTCGCAGATGCCGGAGTAACGTAACCGACAACTTTCCAGCTGGCTAGCCGGGCGGAACGTTCTGCTGATGGTGCACAGCTGCACCTGCGAAAGGATTCCTCATTCCTTCTTCGCGGGTGAGGCATAAGCGATTTCTTAAGGTCTGTGACCTTCCCCACCTGTGCGAGATATTGAGCATTTATTTCTTGTTTTTTCGGCTTCTCGTGAATAGCCACCCTCTTCTTGGCCCACTTACGCTTTGCGACCTCCACGATTCTGCATATTTTTACTCACGAAAGTCCGGACAAGCAGGGAAAAGGACTATAGTTTTTGCAGAAGGAGAAAAACGCACTGATGAAAAATAAAAATCTCAAATAGCAAAGAGAACAATAATCGTAGTAACGTGTTTGATCATTGTGGTCTCTATTGAGCGAGGAAATAGAGCGTGGTCAGAGAATTCTGAATCCACGAGGTAGATATAAAGAGCATAATCGTGAGTCTCTCGGTTCGTACGTGATTCGAATGATTCGCGTGAGAATTTTGATTTTATGCTGAATGCGAGATTAGGCCGTTTCGCTGGAGTTCTCCGTCTCAACTAATAAAAATGCCCGGTCGCGAGGCAGACACGCTTCCATACCGTAAGATACGTCATCGTCGTCGACAATTAAATTTCTTTAGATACTTGGTAATCCACGGTATAAAGAAAAAAAAAAAGTTATTATGTGCCGCCTAATACGACGGCTGAAAACACGAGTTGAATCTAAATTCATTATTTTATTCGCCGCAAATTTTTGGCAGAGTTATGGAAATGATTGTCTCTGTACGTACGAGAATTGGCGGTTTCACATTTATTCTGATGAATTAGCATAGCACACATCTAACTCACGGTCCAGTTGGCACATGATGCTTTGTCGTTACGAAAGAGTTACGCATAGAACGAATAGCTCGAGGTCAACGGTCCGGATTGAAATGATCCTGAGAAATCGCACGAATTAATTATATTACGAGTTTGCGCTGTTGGTAATTGTCAGAGTACACTCGCATTAGAGTGTGGAAGGCTCGATTAAATGGAATTTCCAGGGAATATGTTTATCGACATCATTCTATAGACTGTAATTTCTGTGTAAAGTCTGTGCAACATCCAGCCGAAGCTAACGGCCTTAAACTCGCTTGAAACCTCGACCTCGCTCGACATCATCGACTGACTATGCTTTTACCATAGATCGTGGGTATATCCTACATGCTGTAATCAATGCTCGTGTTCTAATTACCGACAAGGCGTGTCCGCAGTCAAGTACCGGGAATATCTCGTCCTATCAATAAATAAAAACCCCGATGAGTACTGAGTAACGATTTTAATCAAACAAAAATTTAATTAAGGAACGAATTAATTATCTAATCTTCTCGAGAAGTTAATGAAATAATCATCGTTCTCTAGAAGGGTTTGTGCGTGATACTTTAATGGCGTTCAGGTGTCCGTTGAATAGATCTTGGACAAAAAATTCATATTGCTTTCGAGATACAACATTGAAACACGGAAATTCGCTTTAAAATTGTCATTCATTGTTGCATTTAAATCTCTACAACTATGATTACTGGTTCTTGCAATAACGTTTGATACGTACTAGGCGTCTACGCTCAGTTATATAATGTATCGGTTGTGATTACTTCAAGGAATAATTATATCTCGACAATGATCGGTGCTTCAAGAAGCGACACTTGTATTGACTGAGGGATCGGTGAAAGGTATTATGCGGAGGAAATTATCGTGGGATACCTCAATAATATACATTGTCGAGCTATGTTGATTGATCGAGGACAGAGTTTACTGGAATAATGTGTTAACAGCACTTTTGCTCGGTGACTCAGCTTGAAATATACTGTGATTGCTCCCTATTCATATAGCCTTTTAAATATTGAGAAATAAAAATCAAATAAATAATTATGCGAGTAAATTCAATGAAAAATTTATTGATGGAATTATAATTTTGTTAATGCAACAAAATTTCAGTTAAATCGACAAAACGTTCATTGGTGATACAAATTGTTTCTCTCAGTGCATTATTATTATAAAGTGATGGATAGCTGTTTTAAATATAATGTGAGAAAAGAGCTAAAATACTTTATTTGATCTCTTTTGTATTCTATTTTATTTCATATAAATTCAATAATTCAATTGAATCTGGAACTTTTTGTGAAATTCGAAAGAACAAAACGATGCGTTACTGGCAAAAGTCCCTAAAGTTAAGTATGAGGAAATGGTGACTCGTCGACTGGGAAAGAAGAAACAGTGCAGCTGACGTAACGATTATTGGGTGGGTACCAATTCAAGCAATTATGGTGGGAAAGCTCAATACTCGTCGCGGTCGTATCCCGTGTGTTCCGTTAACGATGTTAAACCATTGCATTAACGGTCCCGCACACTTCTTTAAAATTACAAACTGTATTATACGTTCTCGCGCTGGTGTCACTATCGTCACTGGACACTCGATATATTTATACATTTATCCACATATATGTGTAATATACTCGTACAAATATATATTATCCATGCGGTCGCGCGTACTTTTGCTAGCACTTCGGTATTAACGTTATTACACGCTTGGGGAATTAACGACGCGGTTTAGTCGGACGATATACATGGCGAGCCAGAGAGGAAGAGGGAAAGATGCTGACTCGGTCGCGGAGCCAACACCACCGCAGTCCAGAATCCGTTATCGTTGCGCTCGAGTGCGCTCGAAACGATCTCCTTCGATTCTCGAGCTGCGTCTCGTAAATTTTCTAAACGCCAAGGCTCGTAGCCTCTCGAACACACGCTCTTCGATCTTCTTACTTTGCATCCAGGTACACGAAGTTCTACACTCGGATGAAATGTAAAAAATGTGCAAATTTTGCAAATTATGCTATTCGTATATAAAGGAATTCAAGGGTAACGGCCCGGCTTTTTATCTTTTAGATTTATTAAGTTATGACAAGAAAAAAAGATCCTATGCTGTCAAAATCGAGAGATTCGAAGCCCAGAATTAATTCAATAACATTTGAATGACAAGCGATTAAGAATTTGTCTTATTTTCTTTTTAAACAATTAAAAAAACTCAAATTTTATACTTTTTTTATAATTGTATGTAGTCACCGATAAGATTGGATAAATTTTTATTTCACCTGATATCCTTCTACCAATTATGATCGAATTTGAGTTATATCGACTATTGGGCCAATTACTTTCGATACAGGAGAAAATAATTAAAGAATAAGTAGGCCACATGCGCGGGAACGTTTAATATGCAACGCTGGTTGTGTTCTTGTTGATAAGTTTTTTTTTTTTTTTTTTTACGTAAGGGGTGTTCCAAGCGATTTTTGATAAATACACTCGGTGCATCATTCTCTCCTCTACTCTTTACGTTGCCGCAAATGCATTTTTTTAATTTACCCTCGCGAAAGTCTCTTTTTTGCTCATACTATTTTTTCGCAGTATAAAATAAAAAGTTTGAGAGTGGCGTTAGTTGCAGGCTCTCGTACTATATAATCGTTTCATCCAACGAGTTGAAGCGGAGAGTCCGTTGATCACGTGCACACGCGTATGCTTCGCCGTTTAATATTCTCATCGGGAATGTTTTCATCGAGAAATTTGATGGCCTCGTAAAGGCTATTCGTACCAGTGCTTACCGCGGCTTCTCTTTCTCGTTCATTCACTTCTAGCTATATGTGCTTTCGACTTTCCTGTACGAAGTACCGCTCGATCCCACTTCTTCTTCTCCTTCTTTGTCGCCGCTTCGATCTTCTTCGCGGATCCAATCTTCGCCCGGGCCCAATTTGACGTCAATTAAACGGAGGCCTTCTCGGCTGTTGCTGCTGTTGCTGCTGTTGCTGCTGTTGCTTCTTCGTCGGTGAGCTCTCAACGCGCGACCACGCGATCGTACATTAATTTTCGTGAACCCTGCGTGAGCGCTAATGACAAAACTGGTCGAACGGCCCGGTGCACACAGACGAGAATACAACGTAGTGACGAGCTATGCGAACGGGAGCTATGCGCGGTCTCTCGTTTTGTTCCACAAGCTTTTCTTCTATCTGTAGTAGCATAACTATATATACTTGATTACTTCTCATATTTTATCAACGTTTTTAATTTTACTCTCTCACACATCCAACGACCAATTTTATCGAGAGCATTATTTTCTTATGTATTATTATTTTGATTCGTCGCATTTTTCTTACAGATAACCTTCGAAGGATAATTTTTTTAATCCAGTCAAGTGTCGAAAAAAATGTATAAATTGAGTCTCTCTTGCTGTCAGATAACAAGAATCAGCATTATATATTTTTATTAATTTGTCATATTAAGGATTGTGTTTTATGGAGTGGAGTGGAGTGGAAAATGGTTCCTCAATTTGAACATTGATCGTTATTGCTTAATCTATCGGATTATTTTGCTTAAAGATATAAATGAACGAAAAATAAAACAGGAAAATTAAAAAAACCTATTTAAATAATCGATATTGATGGAAATTTTTAAACATCACTCGCCTATTTGATTACCGCCACGTATTTAAGGAAAGTTTTTTTCATTTATTTGACAAAGCGTGAGGAAACCTTTTATTCACTGTTGACCAACTCACATGTCCCGACTCCGTCAAACAAGTGAGAGCGTACTGTATTTATGAAGCAGCTGAAGAGTCGCATTAAGTCATTTGTCGATGTCGTGTCTGTATGATGCATCGAAATTCGTAGACTCGTAGTGCTCACGAAACAGTCCTCGACGATCGAGAACTTTGATATTATACTGCTCAAGCTAGTCGAACGTATACGTATCCCTGGGCAACGTTCAAATAAGAATAGAAAATCGTGGTAGTAGAATTGATTGGCTCGACCGACTAGATTCAAGGGCCGAACCCTGACAATTTATCCTCACCGGTCTCTCGACTCGCACTACGTCGATAACTCGAATTAAGTATATCGAGAGGTTGCCTCCAGTTGCATCGCTTCCGTTTCGCAGAACTCGAGAGATCGCATACCGTGCTACGCGTTCTGGAATATGGTGTACGCTATGCAGCAAGCACTGTAAGCATATTTCTTTCGAAAGGCACAGAGATAATCGATACTTAGCCATCACGGGCGGTAAATCGAATCTACGGATCGAAACGCAACGGGGCGCGTCGACGTTTCGATGAGATTTACAGAGCTCGACGACGTTTCGCACGTAAAGTTACATGCAGCAACACAGAGCATTCGCGATCGAGGGTAAGAGATCTTCGAGTTGCTGCCAGGGAGCTAAATCTACAGCGAGGGACAACCCAAGTCTCGCTAATTCGTACCCTGAGCTGTTAGGTTGCCTATACATACTAGACGCTGACGACTCTGAGGTCTTAATTGGCAAAGGGGATATATTCTTCACGTGACGCGCTATATGTACCTCGCTCGAGAATCAGATGCCTAGTTAATTAGTCGCAGGGACAATAATTAATTATGGAGAAAAAGAATCTCGGGCTCGAGTAGCGTGCGATTATTCACGGCAACGTCCATGTACGTTTTTTTTTTCCTCGTCCCAGTTCGTACAGCACTTCCTTTCGTCTCTTCTCTACCTCGTGCTTGACGCCTTTTTTTTATTGGCCAGAAACTGCAACGCTAATGTCGTGCAAGATACTCCAAAATGCCGCACGGAAATTGACACTCGCAATGTGCAGCTTAAGGAAGATTTATAATTTTTAAAATTGCTTACCAAGACGATAATTCCATCTTTCATTTTTGACATATCTATAGCTGCATGTACGAAAAAATGATCTCGAATTAACATATATTCTCCGTTAAATTGATAAAATATTCATCAATATCGATATTTAACAGGGCAGTCAACTTATTTATTCATGAGAAATATTTCGATTTGTTCAAGTCGGCAAAAAGAAATTGGTCCATTTCCGGCACGATTCTCGTATTTATGAAGATATGACTTTTTTATACATGAAGCTACTGGTTTATGGAGTAGCTACAGCTTTGGGCTTATAGCACATATAAGTGGACCCGTTCAAGAGTTTTATTTTCGTGATTCGAGAACGGGACCGGTCAAAGTATTCCGTTCTGTCGTTATTACGCTAGAGAATACGGAGAGGGAGTGAAGAGGAAAACGCATTGGAACTCGCGTTTGGCCCTGAGGCGTTGGAGCAGGTCCGAGATGCCTGATTCAACACTCAGAAACGAAATTCAGGTCTGCCGGTGGCTTATAGCACTCGGACTGGTTCCTGGATCGCGGGTGAGCCTGCCGAGCTGACATATTTCGTCGAGGCCGTGCTCGAGGCCCCGTAGAGTGTGCTATGGCCCTCCCCACTTTCTAAGAGTTGCCCCGAGAGCCCAAGCAAGAAAGAAAGATCGAGCGAGAGAGAAAATATAAGCAGAGACAGACCCATGCTCGGCGAAGAAGCGAACGTGAATCATGCGAGCCGCTGGTGCTCTGTCGGAGACGCATAAACATTTGCGCGATCCTTTGGACGAACCCACCGAGGGACCCTTCGACGACTCGGCAACCAGCTTATGCTCTCCTCGCATCAACTCGGTGTGGTCAGGGTCTACTAACCGAATCGAGTAACAACAAAAATCACCCATCACTGTGCAGAAAAGAGCTCACGAAATCCAGACGACGCGTGCACCGTTTCGATAACTCGTTTTACACGCTACGGGAATATTTCGTGAGGTACCCAAGCGGAGGCTGATCGTTCTTGATCCAGATCTGACACAAGGAAAAAAACTGTTACTCATCAATTCAGTTCATTCCTTCTTGCGAAGAAACACGTTGCAGATAGAAGGGACTTTGGAATTTTCTAATTTAGATATTTATCACAAAATGTTAACAAGTGTCAAAAAAAGACAAAATTATTATCGAAATTATCGCAACAAATTTATTTTCGATCAGTTTGTGATACAAAAGCTGGCTACAAGTATTTTACACTTATGCCTTATCCAATAATATTGTATTCCACTTCTTCGCTAATTGCAATTAGGGCTCATTTATAACTCCACCATTCATTTTTCTACCAAAAAACAACTTCACCGCGATTTAATTCCTGAGAAGATCTCTACCGCAACTTACTATTCTATCATGACACAAGATTCCACCACGAGACAACTCTATGGCGCTGGTGACGGCAAAAAAACCGGAGAATCCTCTCATGGTAGAGTTGTGTAATCTGGTAGAGTTGTAAGGTGGTAAAGATGTTTTCCAAAATTAAATTGTGATAAAGATGCTTTTTTTTTTGGCAGAGAAATAAATAGTAAATTTATAAATTTGCGATAAATTCAATTATTTCATCTCCCAAAATCTTATCATAAAAAAGTTGTCTCCGTGTTGGAGAAAAAAAAAAGTAATTTAAGCAAATACGGCATTTAAAAAATTCATTCAAATGCAATAAAATACGCGCCAAAACGTAATATGTTAACTAGTTGGATTGGTAATGGGAGAAGCGTGCCAGAAAATCGAATCCCATATTCAGAAATACAAAATGTCATACTGTGAATGTCATACTCTGGGGGATATCATGCGTAGTTGAGGATCCTGGTTCTGCGTTCGTTGGCCCAATGGTTGCTGTAGGTTAGTGGTATAGTGGGCGTTGGGCTCAGCGCAACCCCCTTCGTGGCAGCGTCGAGGCTGGATGAACGGGCAGAATGAGGAGGGAAAATCCCGTGGTGCGTTTGGCTATTGTCCTCGTTGAAAATGTACCCCGAAGGGCGTTGCGATTCAGCGGCACCCGAGGCTTTTCGTGTGTCTGCCTGGACTGCCACGTTCAGGACGACCCCTAGTGCGTTCCCTTTGCCTTTTTTGTCGAGAGGGGATCTTGTATACCCGGTGACATCCGGCAAACAAGTGAAAATTAAACTGCTCGTTCTACGCATCGCGTGTGACGACGGATTAAAGCACTCTCGTGCTATCGATAAACTGTCATTCGATGTAATTTATATCTCCCTGGTGGGTATGCGTGCATTGTGCGTATAGTTTTCTAATCCAATAAAATTATTTGTTTTATATCTCTTTAATGTCCATCTCTAGATTTTCATATTTGGCACATTCGCATCGTACGAACTTTTGCTTCTTACGAAGATATTTAATGACTGAACAACGCCAATGAAATATATTTGATGCTTAGTTATTTTTTAAAATGTTCATATTACTTTTAATTATACTGTTAAAAATGATATAAAATTTACTGATTTACTTTTGCATTGGTTACATAGTTTACAAGTTCAACGATAAGATAAGCTAAACTCGAATTAAGCTGAAGATTTCATTGATATATAAAAAAAGGATGCAAAGTAAAACCGTGCAAATTGCTTCCTCATTATGTTGCATCCTCATGAGGGAAACCTTGTAAAAGATATTAATAAATGCGGAAGTAATGTGCAAGGTTGTGCGTTGCATACTTTTTTTTTTTTCTAAATAAAAATTGTAAAAACTGAACTTTAACGAAATTTTAGTGGTCGAGAAGTAAAAAAAAGACTCAAAGTACTACAAAATCCAATTGCTTCGAGATATTACAACGACAATTGTGGTAAATAACAATAACTTACTATGCACCTCTTAGGACATATTTTATATGAATTGCTTAAGTTATTTACGAGTTATAGGTTTTTTATCTTCGCAAGTCCTCTACAATCGTCAATATAAATATTAATTTCTATAAAATTCGAACGTCTGTTTAAATTTTCATCAAATTTAGTATAAAATATTCGTGAACGTTATTACAAACGTGTGTAAAGTTTCATCTAGTTTCGTCAAATGTTTCAAAAGTGGATTCTCTTTGTAGATTTAACTTGAATTATATACCGATATTCCTTCAACATTACTTTATTTGTAAAGAGCTATTTAGATCGACAGCTACGAATTTCCGGAAATAGAACGCGAACACACTTTTTTCAGGTGTTTTAATTGTTGCGTAAATTATAACAAGCAAAGGAGCGTAACTGCTCTACTTGTATGCGAAATTTTACGTTAATTGATAAGGCCAATCATTAGTTGTACGAGATTCGAATGACACACACGAATGCGCGCGTGTCCATCTATCCATCCATCCGAAAATTTGTTTGTAAAAGTGATTCGTGAATGTTTTAGAACATTCTCTACAGTTTAACATGAAAATAACGGAAAAATATCATAAAAGCAAAGCTCTGTGAGAAAAGAAAATGGGTGGTGAGTTATATGGTTTCATCGTGGAATATGTTTTGAATAATCTTTCGAGCATAAAGATAAAAAAAGTAAAATTGATCGTAACAAGGGTGACTAAAGTGACTCTTGCTTTCGTAATACAATTATTTTCAGTAATCAAATATTCAGCGGACAATTATACGCCTGTAAGATCTCGTGCGGAGTAGAATGCACAGTATCGAAACATTATTCGCAACAGTAGTGTACATCACCGTTTGGATGCGGTACATCGAAGGGGATTTAGCTTTCTCTCCCTCGCGTGAAATCGTCAGCGAAGAGACAGGCGTGCGAGTAAGCAAGCAAGCGAAAGACTCCACGGTCAGGGAGATCAGCTCTCTCAGCAGCAGTAGCAACAGCATCGAGTTGTACAGACCCAGGTGGTTCAGCGAGAAAGATAGAGAAAGGATCAACGCTACTTAAACCTCCGTACGATAAACGAAGACGTGAAGTAAAAGATAGAACGCTGGCGTTCGTCAAGTGCGAGGGAGGGAAAGAAAAATCCGAAGAATAGGAAGAGACAAACGTCGAGTAAGAAGCAAAGGAAGGAGTGAGAAAGGACGAAAAAGCACGGTCCTTCGGTCCCGCAGTCTTTCGCGGGGGAGAAGCTGAAGAGAGGGTTTGGGCCTGAGTCCCGAGACCTCACGGAAACGTACGAAGATCCGTGCGCCACCGCAGCGGCGCGCGATAGAACGTATAGCCAGTCGGTTTAAGCCGCCCGAGAGCGTAGCACGTCGTGTCGACTCGATTCGTACAAATTAAATTATTACAGTTTCATATGGATAATCGAACGACCGAGTGTCACGAGTGATATCACACAGTGTTATTTACGTGTGATAACAATCTCTGTGCAGACTGGATAATTGCAAAGTGTATTAATAAACAATCGCAAGTTTATTCCTACTGACTATCCGAGAGCTGGGATAGCGAAGAGCGCATGGGTTATAGGGGTTGACAGATGACGTATCGCAGTTTAACAATTCACATGGATTATTAACTAAATTGCAAAGTGACAAGGATAATTATTAATTATCAGTGATAAGAGAAAGAACGAAGCGTACAATAATTTCAGTGCCCACTGGATATACCGGATACTTATTTACTATTTTATTTCGTAGTGACATGAATACCAGGATTTAAAAAAAAAATCGATCTTGCGAAGAGAGAGGATCGGTAGGGTGATTGATGCCTCGTGATTTGGCAACGCCTCGAGATCGCTTCGACTCCCGTCATGGATAGCACGGTGATTCGTCGTAACACAGGATAAAGGCAATTTGAGCGAGTTTAGCGGCAGGCTCGAGTGGACACTCGGGTATAGTTCATACGCTCGATCGCTCGGTGCTGCTGCTGCTGCTGCTGCTGCTGCTGCTGCTGCATACAAGCGGCTACAACCACGTTACGAGCAAGCGGAGGGCTGCTGCTGCTGCTGCTGCTGCTCCTCCTCCGGTGGTGAAGTCGCACGACCGCGTGTGCGTGTGCGTCAGGGCGAGTGAGCGGTAGTGGGATCGAGCTACGCATACGGAAAAACGTGGGAAACCACGGGCGCTTCGAAGCGTTTAAAGGCAGCCGCGCTTTACGCGCGTTCTTTACGTCAAAAAAAAAAAAAACGCCGAATAGAAAGAAATTTATTTTCCATAGTTATAACATTCTCTTTGATACGTCCGCCTCGATAGAAATTGTTCGTAGTGTTTACGATACGTATCACAAGTGATAAACTTTGTCACTTGACACCGACTCGTTGGATGAAAATACACAAAGATGGAAGACATTCCATTGAAACTCTAAACTATTCTCCTTTTACGGGTATCAATAGCCGGAATTAATTATTGCTGAAGTATTGACACTGGGGTTATCGTCTCAGTGACGTGACTGTCGCGTGCATGCGGCAACGTAATCGAAGTTGATAAATAACAATTGTGTCTATAAGTAGTAGGAAGCTCGAGTGTCTCAGAGTGTGCAAATTGTGATAAATCGTAATCAGGATAATAGCATAGTATTCAGTGTAAAAAGTTGTAACAAAGGATTAAGGTGGAGCGATGCAATTTCAAAGTTCTAGTGAACCAACGGATAAATATATATATATATAGATTATTTATAATAAATATTATTATTACTAATATCGTGATAACTCGTCGCAGGTGACTTGGTGCAATTTTTTTTGTGTGGGTGATCCATTAAGTTTTTTTTATCGTGTAAAGTGCATTTGAAAAATAGAAATTCAACGAATTTATTAAAATTGTCTATAAATATTTATATACAGATATATGAATATATATCAATATATATAAATATAGATAGATAGATATGTATGTATGTATATATATATATATACACACACACACACACGTCGTACGTCTGAATAGCCGGAAGTGTGATTTATCCGAAAAATGACGTAGCGACGGTATAAACGAATTAAAAACACGTGAAGCTTGATGAAATATGTGGAATACGCCCTGGAGTTACTCGCGGCCACCGAAAATCACTGAAAATGAGTATCACGAGTGTAATTCTGGTGCTCCTGCTGGCAGCGAGTGCAAGGTGCAGTAATTTTTCTTGTTAAAAGATGGGGGAGGGAAGAAAGAGTTTATAATTGCTTTTCCGGTAGAGACGTTTGACACGCGATAAAGTGTATAGAACGCCGTCGGAAACTGACGAGAATAGAAGAATTGTATTCAAGCTAAGCAATATATATGAAAAAAAAAAAAAAATCTCGTGCCAAATGTTTATAACAGTCTATTGTCAGTTTCCCGGGTTTCACGATGTCGCGCTGTCGGATATTGTGCGGAAAGCCGATATTCCCGTTTGATAAGAGACGCGGAGACACGCGATCCCCGGCTTGAAAACAATAATACTCGTTGTTGAAGCTTAATTTATCGTTCCACTTACTCGCTCGAAGATGATGCTCGTCGGATTCGCGATACGTGTCATAAATTCATAAGCGCAACTGGTTGTGTGGACGAACGATCAGTTTTATTGAAGTTTCGCGTGACGGTTTACGTTTATTGTTTATTTGACTCTTGAATGTACGCTTTTCATATACAGTGAATGTTGCTTCTCTCCGTGACAGGTATCAACGGGCTTAAGCTATCTTTTAACGCAATAGTATCAATCGAAACCCTCGAATAGGAAAATAGTTTCCCTCCAATTTGCATTTTCCTACGCATCATTTTGTCAATGTCACTTAAAAATAACTTTCCATTCAGAGATTTGATCGTCACAAGCTATGGCAATGCCTTTCTTGCAGTTTATGTTGAAGGATTAACGGTATCTTGCATTTTGAAACATACTCCGTACAGAACGAGAGCGTAGGAAATATTTATTTAAAATAAAATTTCGATCAAAGAGTCGAGTGGTCTATTGGCTTGATTGAACAAAAATGATAATACAATCTTACACGAACGTTACAAGTCTACAACATGTTATCTAATATCTTTCTTTTAATCTTTTCAGATGCATGTGCACGACCGGATATACCGGACAAAATTGCGAGAACGAATACATACCCTGTGATCCATCGCCATGCGAGAACAGTGGCTCGTGTCGACAGATAAATCAACTGGACTACGAATGCACCTGTCCCGAGGGTGAGTCACAAAAAATTGTTTACTTTGCCGATAACGCCCGAAACGTTGCTCTTAAATCCGTCCCTCTTGCCTAACGTAATTTTTATTTCTTAGCTATAAACGTTCAGAGAATCTGCATAGTTGATAAGCGTTTCATTGATAGGGCTCAATTAACTCGCAACTATTCCCATGCGTGTGGAAACGTCCATTCATTCGTTTCCATGACGCCAGCGTTTTGACAACACGTATCAGATAAATGAGTTTCTTCGTTACACCCTGTTCCTTAGGTTCTCTTCAACCCATAATCAAATGTACACAAGATTGAATGGCTTTTAAAAATCTTGTTCAACCTTGACCGGATAAGAGCCACGCGTACATTTGACAAAGCTCTCACGCAGAAATGAACCAATTCAGACAACAAAAGTCGTCTCGAAGAAAGAGTAAACACACAAAAGATGTCGAGTGCTGTCCTTTTCGATAATCATACACCAGCATTGGCTCTTCAAACTATGGCTAATGACCCGTGATCTGAGTGTCCTCAAGATGTCATGTTTCCTTAAATAATAATAATAATAATAATAATAGAAACTAACCGGTGACAGAGTTGACAAAAATGTACAGAAGGCCGGTCGACATGGTAGTCCGGGGATAATTTTTTTTGTCTCCGTTCCAGTCTGTTTGGCACTGGAGGGGGTTTCAGAACTGAGGATTAATAATCTTTCGTGTATAAGTAATATCGTTGTCTCTCGTTGCGTTCACATTGCGTAATTACCTCTAGACCACCTCGCGTGCGTATGCCCGCTGCAGGAATAAAAGTCTCGTACATGCTTGTCGCTGCAGCTTGATCGTTGATGGAAGTGAGACTATGGTACTGTGAAGAAGAAGGAGAAGGAGAAGGAGAAGGAACTCTGGAGGAGCAAGTATCAGGAGGGGGGAAACGATTACCCGGAGTAACAGGTACACTCAACAGGGTCGGTCGAGTATTTCATTACACGCGCGCGCAACGAGGTGGATGCTTAATTCGAGAGCCTAGGGTCAGCCTAGCGTGGCCTGCCTCTGCTCCTACCGCTCGCTCTGTTCATCGCTCTCCACACCACACGAAGATATCGCACAATGCGTTATACTCGACTCTTTCTTGCTTTTTTTCCTCTTTCTTTCTGTCCTTCTCGGTTTTACATAGTCCCCCTTTTGCTTCACCGCTTCTTCCGTACCTTCGCTCCCTTTGCGCACCGCTACCCGCTTCTTTCGTCTTCCATACTTCATCTTCTTTCCCAGGCGGACCACAACCGTGGCGACCCCACCTCTTTTCGAGTTCTCGAACGAGCCAGTGACGTATATGCATACATAGATACATACATGTATGCGTGTTCACGGCGAAGCTTATTTTATTTGGTCTCTCGCAAAATTCCTGTATTTTTCTTTACTTTTTCCTCACTTCCTCTCTTCCTTCAGTTTCAATTATTTTCCTCCGGTGGTTGTGTTCATTATTTTTTATCGGATAAGACTGAATTATCAGTCATTGACACGTTAACAGCAGTAGCGGTAACTCATTAACCAAACAATGACTTTTTATTTTTCTAGAATTTTAGATTTAATGTCCGGATCCATAAATAATTGAGAAAAATCTCTCCAACCGTTTGCACTCCGTCAATGACGGTCAATTTAGTTATTTCAGTATAAAGAATAACATTTTTCTCCCCTATGTTACATTATTTTATAAAGATTTATTTGAGGCTGTTGTCATCTCGATTGTTATTGATGCTTTTCGTCGTACAAACTTGTTCACTGATATCGTCACG
Organism: Cylloceria caligata; assembly: GCA_963942595.1. Taxonomy (NCBI): domain Eukaryota; kingdom Metazoa; phylum Arthropoda; class Insecta; order Hymenoptera; family Ichneumonidae; genus Cylloceria; species Cylloceria caligata. Next base: position 70,717,106 of record OZ012704.1, on the reverse strand, counting down.
ATTTTCAATAAACTACGTATTTGATAGAGGAATTAATTTTTTCCTGCATGGATAGAATGATTTTACCAAGACTCGTTGGACGTTTCCTCATACCTCGCTGGCAATCGGAAAACCGGTGCTCCGCCTCTTGAAACCTGGTGCTGGTAGCAGGATCCATCGAGTTTAAAGACCTGCGGGTTAGAGTAAAGGGTGTGGGGAGGGGGGGAGGGGGAGAGCAAGGACGAGGTCGTAACTATCCTGCGGAGTGCCGCGCCTCTCGAAACAGCTTCCCCATCGCCCGTTGTATATAACTCGGGGCATTTTCCTCTCGCTCGAGACGATTTGATCGTCACATGCTATTGCGCCTTGTGTCGTGATGGTTCAATTTGCGACTTCTAGATTTCTCGCGTCTTTATAATTGTACTTGTATCTGTTCGCTTTACGTTCTACGACTATTTTATTATTATTTTTTAATCTACAAAAATTTACCGATCCTAATCCGCGTTTCTTTTTCACGTACACACACATAAAACATTTTACGTATGTGTACATATGTGAATCGCATGTGCGATCGAGTGTATGCTGTGCCTACTTCGCTAATTAGAAACCGCTCTATCGAAGCGAAGCGGTTAAGCGATTAACCGCACGCCCAATAGATTAATCGCACGGCCGAGATTCCGCGTCTCGATATACACAGCGCGGTATACGTGTACCTACTTTGATGCAACGTTCGTTCAGCGCCTATCCGTTGGTACTTCGCGTGGTACATAGCATACATATAAGTATATCTGTCCAGCGAGTGTACTTTATACTCGGCCGTTTCCTCTCACTTGAGACCATCCGTAACAATATTCTAGAATGCATCGTGGCAACTGGTGTTTTCCACGAGAGTATAGGGGTGGTCCTCCTTCGTTGAAATGATCGAAGTACCAGTTGAGAGATACAACGTGTAATTGATAAATTCAACTATACAATATTATATATACGTTCTTTAAATCTTAAAGAAAGATTCACACGTTAACTTCACTTATATTTAGTTTCCACGATATTCTTTCATCGCTTTGCCTATAATATTATCGAGGTATTCGGTATCCATGCGGAACCTCTTTGTCACTCTCGTGTTCTTACGACTCGAACATGTAATATACCCTAGCATTCTTCTGCAGTATTATACGAAACATATACCAAACATGCATAGATACTGCAACAAATCTTGAACTCGCACCCACACGCTTTGCCCCCCTCTCCCTTTCTCTCTGTCTCAGATTCTCTACTCGAGGAATAGACAGAACATTGTAGCATGTATCTGTATACGTATAGTGGAAAGACTCGTGGATTCTGTTGTAGGATGTAAGATCGAGGAAGCGAGGCGAGCGGGTGGTTATGTGCTCGGCGCTGATTTATGCCGTTGAGCGAGCATAAAGTGCGTAGCACGGGGAGAACAGGAGATCTGTGTTCAGGAGAGGGAGAAAGGCGGCGGACAGATACACAGCTCGCGTCTCTCGCACCCGCCTAGCTTGACTCTCAAAGAAATACTAGCGAGCGATAGTCAGCCGAGAGAGACGAGTAGATTGCTTTTGCTCTCTCTCTCTCTCTCTCTCTCACTCTGTACGCTCATGCAGGCTCTATGAACTCTCGTGTCTTTCCGTCTTGCCCTTACGTTCCGTGTCCCCCTTCCAGTATGCTAGGCGTTCTCGACGGATCGTTGGTCTCACTCGGACTGTCCGTAGCTATCCCCACCTCGAGTCACGCGCACCGCTATCTCTTCTGGTTCAACACTCTCGCAATATCAATTTGTTTACCAAATATTTATGTAGTTTTTCTTTTTTTTTTTTTTTTTTTCTTAATTAACTAAAAATTGTGATGTTCATCCATCTATCGTCTGTAATGTTGTTCAAATATGAAGCAACTGTCGATGCATTTATCTGAGAAATTTAATTGTCTCTATTTTACTGTTTTGACGGAAGATTTTACTATTTTAATAGCGTACATACATTCACACATTTCCATTTGTCATTGTTTACAGGAAGTTGTGACAATTTATAATTTAATAACTTACTCAAAATTCTGATGATCTATTGTCTGTAATGTAATTCAATTCTGAATCAAGCATTGATGCGTTTATCTGACAAATTTAATTGTCTTTATTCTACTGTTTCGACGGAATATTTTACTATTTTAATAGCGTACGTACATTCACGCATTTCCATTTGACAGGGAGTCGACAGGGAGTTGTGACAAGAGTGGCTATTCAATATACCACATAATATTGCTTACGTTCCGTAGCGATATCTCATTGAGTGAGGATCGTTAAGTCATCAAAGTGATGAGAGCCTTCCTACGCATCTCGCACAATATACTCGACACATTATCAAACGCTCATTGTTTAATGTCATTGTATGCATGATTATTTGTATTTTGAAATTTATGACGCATTTTCGTGATTTTAGTGGCGTCTGGATTTTCATTTGATACGCCTTGACTCATTTCTGTCCTCCTCGTAATGTCTTTCCCGCAGTTCATTGTATAGTCGAGAGGTAGTCGCATTTATAAATTTATCGTGCTACCGCCTATACTGGATGCAACTCCTGGGGCAGGCGCAGGACACCCAACCCCACGAACAGAACACAGTATCCGACAGTGACAGATACCCGTCACGGCGTTACGTACTGTATGCCACACTACGGTATTATCGCGCTATGTATAAGATTGCTTGTAGCATGGCATACCATAGCGTGCTTGAAGAACAGTATCGGTATCCCTGGGTAGCAGTTAACGTTCATAAAAGCACTGCCGCGTGGGCAGTGCAATAAACGAGGCAAGAACCAGATCTGGGCATGATGGTTTGATGTGTGCGTGCGAGCAATGCTTCACGCTGTACATCGTCGTCCAGACACAGAGAAGACTGAGAAGCTTGGAAGACTATCCTCGGCTTTTCAGAATAGAATAATCTATTCTGCTTTCTGAGCTCTACTCTATTCAAGCTTCTCGTTCGCCTGTTTGCATTGTTGATCCCTCGGCAGAGAAGAAGCTCGTACTCGCTTAAATTCACTTCAATTCTTGTCACACGCACCGTACCAGTGAAGCGGCATAGAGAGAACCGCATTAATACTTCCTTTTCGGTAACGACATAAGTGAGTATGGATGCACTTTCAATAAAATACAACGTTTTCCTCAGCGACTTGGAAACTACTCTAGTTTCTCTCGGTTCTCGTCAATATTAAGGTTTTTATAATACACAAAAAATTTTAATACGACACAATATTTTAGAACAAAGTTTGTAAATTTATTGAATATTTATAAATGATTATTAATTTATTCAAATTATATATTTTTCATATTGTTTCAATTTTTTAAAAATGGCTTTGATTAATATATTAACCAACGTTGGTCCCTTCGAACACTCGACGCACAGTTTGCCCTAACAAAAGCGAGTATGGTACAAAATATAAGGATGAACGCTTGTTGAGGAAAAAAGAGATTCCCGCGTTAAATTATTGCGAGTTACCGAAGCCTCGGAGCGATGCGTGATTTTGCATACCACGGAGCTCACGAAAGTGTATACTCTCTCTCGCCCTGAAAGGGAGAAAGAGAAAGAGGCCCCATATAGCTCCCGAGAGTGCACCGCGGTACTTCGCTGTGAACGTGACCTTAGCCTCGGAAGTGCATCCTTCGGGTGCTCGAGGAGGGTTCTTCGAGACCGCCAGCGCAACTCCTATCCTCGCGTTTTTTCCGCTTCGAGCGTTACGTAGCCTGCCAAGTACCTTGCGTGTTCACCAGTTTTAGTTTCCACACGAAATACCCTCCCACTGCTACCCGTAGTATACGCTTAGCAAATGTGAAAAGACGCACACAGTGTATTTTAGAAATGAACGCTCGGCTTAAAGATTGTACATATTCCACGATTATTTGGAGCCTTTCGTTTAACTTTTAAAACGAAATATCCCTTCTTGCATACTCTGCAACCATAGCATTTGCAAAGCGTAGCTGTATTTGTACAAGTGACCTCTGACATTACACAGCTTACATTCAATTTATTCTCTACTGGAGAATATGAACGATTTTTTAAATGACCTCGATACAATTTGAAAACCGTTAAAAAATCTATAAAACCTCAATTTATTTATTTAATTAAAATGCAGTTTTTTCAATTAAATTATAGCAATATAGATATTCTACTCTACCTGGAGGAAAGTTAAATAAAGTAGCTTTGAGAAAAGTCACCGAGTATTGTCTCGATACATCGTCCATTAACATTTTTTACTTCCAAGTATAATCAGATGACAGTAATGGGAGCAAAGTTGTTCCGCTGTAGCATCGACTTGAATTTCTCTGTGCAATATAAATGCAAATATTCCATGAAGCCAATAGCCATTGAGATCATACGAGGATTCGAATTAATCCAGATTTATATCGATAGCCATGCGATGCTCATTGCACCGTCCGCTGAATACCGCTCGTGTAATCAAGCCTCTATTTATTTATTTGTAAACGAGGCTTACGACACATCTACGTACACTATGTATCAGTCTCTCGTGTGCATTATACGCGAGTTCTTGTGGATTGGAATTTCTTCGAGTCCGTTTTATCCCAATGTGCGCTGGCGTATTTGCTGACGATGCTGCTTCACCTCGCTCTCTGGATTATTCTCTCTACTTTACTTCGCTAGATCCTCTTTCCTCGTAATATTTGCGAAGGCGTTACTTCAGGCCGGATTCTCTTGTTGCAGCAGTCTCTGGTACGCGTAGGCGTTAAATATAATTTCTCATCTTCACGACAAACGTCACACACAATATAAAGGGTGATTTTTTTGAGGTTAGGATTTTCATGCATTAGTATTTGACAGATCACGCGGGATTTCAGACAAGGTGTCAAAGAGAAAGATGCTCAGTATGCTTTGACATTTCATAATGAATAGACTTACTAACGAGCAACGCTTGCAAATAATTGAATTTTATTACAAAAATCAGTGTTCGGTTCGAAAAGTGTTTCGCGATTTACGTCCGATTTATGGTCTACATAATCGACCAAGTGAGCAAACAATTAATGCGATTGTGACCAAGTTTCGCACTCAGTTTACTTTATTGGACATTAAACCAACCACACGAATGCGTACAGTGCGTACAGAAGAGAATATTGCGTCTGTTTCTGAGAGTGTTGCTGAAGACCGTGAAATGTCGATTCGTCGCCGTTCGCAGCAATTGGGTTTGTGTTATTCGACGACATGGAAGATTTTACGCAAAGATCTTGGTGTAAAACCGTATAAAATACAGCTCCTGCAACAACTGAAGCCGAACGATCTGCCACAACGTCGAATTTTCAGTGAATGGGCCCTAGAAAAGTTGGCAGAAAATCCGCTTTTTTATCGACAAATTTTGTTCAGCGATGAGGCTCATTTCTGGTTGAATGGCTACGTAAATAAGCAAAATTGCCGCATTTGGAGTGAAGAGCAACCAGAAGCCGTTCAAGAACTGCCCATGCATCCCGAAAAATGCACTGTTTGGTGTGGTTTGTACGCTGGTGGAATCATTGGACCGTATTTTTTCAAAGATGCTGTTGGACGCAACGTTACGGTGAATGGCGATCGCTATCGTTCGATGCTAACAAACTTTTTGTTGCCAAAAATGGAAGAACTGAACTTAGTTGACATGTGGTTTCAACAAGATGGCGCTACATGCCACACAGCTCGCGATTCTATGGCCATTTTGAGCGAAAACTTCGGAGAACAATTCATCTCAAGAAATGGCCCGGTAAGTTGGCCACCAAGATCATGCGATTTGACGCCTTTAGACTATTTTTTGTGGGGCTACGTCAAGTCTAAAGTCTACAGAAATAAGCCAGCAACTATTCCAGTTTTGGAAGACAACATTTCCGAAGAAATTCGGGCTATTCCGGCCGAAATGCTCGAAAAAGTTGCCCAAAATTGGACTTTCCGAATGGACCACCTAAGACGCAGCCGCGGTCAACATTTAAATGAAATTATCTTCAAAAAGTAAATGTCATGGACCAATCTAACGTTTCAAATAAAGAACCGATGAGATTTTGCAAATTTTATGCGTTTTTTTTTAAAAAAAAGTTCTCAAGCTCTTAAAAAATCACCCTTTACATATGTAATGCGGGTAAAGAACCGAGGTTGAAAAAAAAAAAAAAACTGGTTACGTTAAACGAGAGTGGGAAAGATTTTTAAGATCTGAGATTTTCAAGTGTACACCATAACTATGTTGCATGGAGAACGAGTTTAACCAGACAATATAATTTAATGATTATTATGGACGACAGTTTTTTGACCGAGCGCACTGAGGAAACGAGTGTAACGTTCAGGGGTCACGAATTATGGCTGTAACGTGCTATACGTATCACTCTCGTAGCGTTGTTACGCGAAACAAGTCCTCGGTTTTATTCCACTCCGTTTCTGAAAAGAGAATGATAAAAAAAAATGGTTAACAAGATACAGAATACACGTAGCGGTAATGTAAACTTAGAAATTAATTCAGCTCCAGGCTTGTTACAATATTCAGTGAATTTATTTGGAATATTTATTAACCAACTCGGACATTGCTTATGTAATATGTCGAGGATTAATATATTACCTGGATGAAAAGACCCTTGGACTTGTGAGACTCTGTGTCTTCGCCGGAGAGTAATATAACGTTTGAAGCGTCCGGATAGTCGTTGTGTACACCGAAGAGGTTCACGATCCCCGGGAAAAAGAGTGTCGTTACCTCCGCGTCGAGGTCAACACTGTAGTCATTTAACCTCTGACTTTGGCGCCTCCGTATTCCCATAAATGTGTGGATACGAGACTTACTCGATGTACGACCCGCCTCCTACATTTAAATAATAATTATTTTACAAATTATTATTTTTTCTTTTCATTTTTCGTTTTTTCATAGAGGAAGCTATCGTGAAAAAAAAATGTTTACGAAAATTTGATGTCAAAGTATTTAAAAAGTCCCAAAACGTCGAAAATTATATTTAGAAAAAATGTCCGTGTCGTGTCCGTGTGGTGTGTGTGTTTGTGTGTGATGAGTTTACAAAGTTGCAATGGATATATCTCAAGAATGGGGTTACTCGATCATTCTGAAACTTTGAACACGAATCGTGTCGCACCCCCGTCAGTTTGCTGCAATTTTCACCCAAATCGCTAACGGGTGTCTCATTTTATGGTTGTTTAAATTTTTTTTAAATGGATCAAAGTTCTCTACCTTTCATAAGTTTTTAGCTATCGAGTTAAAACTTTCTACAAGAAAGTTCGGTGTTCAGTTTGATAAGAATCGATCTAGACGTTCAGATTTTACAAAACGATGAATTTTTATAATTTTTCGACAAAAAAATAAAATATTTTTTTGCTGTAATTTTCGTAAATTTTCATTTATCAAACTGAAACTTGACATACAAATTGACTAGGAGACGAGGATACTTGATCTTGCATTTAGTAAGAATCGATTGAGGGGTTTAAACTTTATGAAATTTGCAGTTTCCCTTAATTTTCAATTTTATTAAAAATTTTAATACCACTTCCTCTATGGGGAAACCAGTATTGAGATAACCATTACTCGTATTCCGTGAGTTGATGAGAATCGCGAGGAAACAATGTGCAAATTTTAAATCAGCATACCTTAAACAGCATGTCGTAAACTGTCTTTTTATTTATTATATTACCCACCGAATTGTAAACCAATTTAAAGTTTTTTTCTTGCACTGCAATCAATCGTCCTTGTGCACTTTTTATGACGGTAACTAACCTTTCATTCCCCCATATATAGAATCAGCCGTTGATAGTACCTAGAGCGAATAATCGCACCTTTAGACTCGATGAACAATTTGCTTAGTAAATACAATCAATACAATCGATCTCGGTATATATGCGCTACAAGTGCGCTCATTAATTTCTACACAGGAATTCTTCAGTTATCGTAGGGGTCGCGAGTAGCAAGCTTTATCGTAAACGCGTCGAGATTTACGAGTATCGCGACTACGACGAAGGGTCTCTCGTTACATTGGAACGTGCTGCTTCGGGGGTGCGGCAAACTGGCGGCGGTGTCGCGTCGTTGACTGGACGTCGACGACGTTGCGCACCTGCACGGCCGTAAACTTGTCGAAGTAGCACGTCAGTTCTGCACCAGCGGTAGCTGGAAAAGCACACCACGGCCTCGAGCTACGTGTGTGTCGATGCTGCCTCGACCTAGCGATAGTGCCAAGTACGCCTTCTTCATTTTTTCTTTTTTTTTTCTTTTTTTTTTTTATTGCTTTTCTACAAATTCTATACCGTTGCCCTTGATAGTAACAATAAAATATCGTGCAGGGTTTCAATCTCACCCCACTTCACGTCTTTCCGCCTTTGTTTCCAAGATTAACTCTGACGAATATACGGGAAAAGGAGAATAAGCAGATGCTAACGGAGTTTCTCAAGTCAACAGCAGCAGTAGCAGCGGAAGGACAGTTGACAAATCGTTCAGGTAGCCAGTAAAGTTGCACGCACGCGTGCTTTACTTCAACTATCCTGTTGCCGGTGACGCTGCTCTCAAGACGTGACTCATCGCTCTAGCTCGAAGACACGAGATCCGCGCGGACGATCGTAAGTCCTCGGTTAATTGCGACAATGTACTTGGCGTCTACTCACCTCTACCATCATACTCCGTTCTTACTCAGCTATTTATGATGACTCCACGTAAAAGAATAGATTCAATAAAAAAGTATTAAGCGTAGGCTATTTATTTATATTGCGAATATAAATAAAAGATTTATAAATTGTGATAGGGAAAGAATTTTTTATCGCTGAGGTATAAATCTCGCAGTAAATGGTATTAAAAGTTTGGTACGTGCCGAGTCAAAGGGTTAATTCGTTGTTCAGACGTTACATACGCAACTGATAGTGTGTTATCGAAAAGCTCATGGAGCAGGGAGTCAATAAACCCTGATCCCGAGACGGTGACTCCGCGATATCGTTAATTAGCAAATTAAAACGAACACCCCTCGCTAATCTATCGTGGTTCTCCACTTGTGCGGGGTCGCGCACGATAAAGTTCCATATACGTATACATATATGTAGGCTGGACGTCGACGACGATCTCCCCTGCATCTCGGTAACCTCTCGATAAGCACCCTGGTCTCTTGTGATCCTCTCTTTTCTTCGATTCATCTCGTTATACTAATACGTACATTGAGTACATAGTACTGCAGAACGTACTAAGCAAAAGATATCCTAGAGATGTATCTGTGAACTTCTCGTTGCTCTCTACTACCTGCTGGTGAATTCCGCAACAGAAATGCATACTCGCGGTAACCAAGATCAACAGCAGCACAGAGTTTACGTACAACATTGATATATTAAACGTGAATCTCGCTCGTATCTACAGTTGACCCGGCCTTATTAGAAGAACCGAGCGAGAAACTTCGGGAGGAAGAGGAAACCGGCTTAGAGCTCGAGCTACAAACTACAGGACCTCTGCCAAAGGGCTTTTGCTGGTTAAAGATATAGAGGGAGAGAAGGGATGAAAAATGCCCGAGACCAGGGCATGCCATCTAATTGGAACACGATTCTGACCTCGAAACCCACGATACGGAAAATATTCTTTCGGTACTAACCCCCTCCGAGCATATCTTAGCTCCCTTCTCTTCTTTTTTCTTTCAGAATGTGAGATATTTTTCATTCACGTTCATACGTGGCACCATGCAGAGTCAACGCGATGGTGGGAAATCTCATGTATCTGGATTTCTCGTTAGTCGAACCAGATATACTATATTCGCGATGGAATAACGTGTGAATTTTTTATTCCCAAGTCTTAGATGCACCGCTATTTTATTAGCACTTTCCACGTGCTTTCGAAATAATAAACGCATCGAGCTAATTGAAACGCTCAATTAAGTTGCTATCGTTTGTATCTTTATTAGTTTTATATTTACACGTCTAAGGTGCGAATTCTTCAAGTATTATTGCAGTATAGTGTGTAGGCACAATGGTGAAGGAATAATTCTGTGGTTCACCAGCAGCTGTGCCGTGTTGCCTCTGACTCTTCTATGGGATGAACTCACCGGCAGACCGAGCGTGCGATCTTATTAACGATAATCGTTTTCGTAAGGGAGGCCTTAAGAGAGAAGAAAAAAAAAAGAAAGGTACCGTCGTGTTGAGAGACGAGGCGACGGAGAAGGTGTTTGATAGATCGAGCGGCAAAGTCGCGGGTGGAGAGCTCTCGGTATTTCCCTCGCTGCCCGATGTAACGGTTCCTGTGACCCACGCGCGTAAGTTACCGGCGCGTTGGATTCGAGTCAGCGGAGAACCTTCCAACATTACTGTACAGAGCTCTATGTATCGCAACCGCAACACGCGACTGTATCACCTCTTTCCTTGCGTATACTTATGCCCTCCGACGCGAACTGCATTTGCATCTCTACTATGTTGCACTCACTCGACGAGGGATTTATTCCTTGGCACACGTTTCCGTGTATCACCTACGAGAGTTCTTCGCACTCTCCAGAATATATAGGATATTCTGGTTCGGTATTTTGCAGAAGACATTTTAGGCGATCGCAAGAGGTTTCTTTTACAGCAGATTTTTTTTAGCTGGACAACATTTTTAGCTAAAATTATTCTAATCTTGAAGTTAATAAAAATAAATAAATAAATAATAAAAATTGCCCGGAAAACATAGAAAAAAATCATGAAAAATAAATGTTTTACGAGACAAGAAAATTGACAATTTACAATGAAATTTTTTGGCAATTTATTTCCGTAAGATGGAAATAATTGTGTGTAGTACAAGATCTGTGCGAAAATACCTGAACGCTTGGTTTAGACTGTGCAAAATGCCTGCAGACATACGTGGGTGTACGCGGAAGATAAACACGATTGCGGATACGGTAAAGGCGTACTCGTAGACTCTCTTCGTGTCTCCTGTCCAAGTCTCTCTTTTTCCTCAAGTTCTCCAGCCCGTTTTCTACACCGCCGACCTCCGGATAGGGTTCTCATGTGCGAGCACCAAGAAACTTTTGCGTCGATCTGATTTATTTCTCTCGAGTATCCACCGAGGGTACGAGGCAAACGGTGCGGACTCAGCGGGGATACTCCCGAGATGCAGATATCTCAGTGCCGAGGACACACCGCGCGAGCGAAGGAAAGTCGGAGGGTAGGGAGAACGTGTGGTGGACCGTGCGCGGTCAACTTTACCGGGCAAACGGGCGGCGGCGTTCACCTCGCTCATACGATTTACGCCGCGATCGTTATCTTCCTTAATTACCAGACGGTTTTTAACGGTTTAACTCGGCAATTCCGAGCCTCCGGAGTCACTATATACCGATTCCGTGTTCTTAGATAGAGAGAAAGAACGAACAAGCAGAATCCATCGTCGCGACGCTCTATACAATTTTCTCTTGATCTCGTAAATGCCCGCTACCATACTTAATACTTATGCTATATATATATATGTATAGAGCATGATGTTCGTCTCTGAAGTAAATGTAACGAAAATCGTTTTTTTATAGAATCGACTCGATACTCGCGGTTATTGGTTCACTTAGCGTTAATTAGATTCGTTTATACAGTACGGTACTGCAAATGTATGTCGTGATATTTCTACATCTGTAATTGTAAATTAATATTTTAAGTATGCATCGTAGAGTTTCCTAATTTTTTCAAATGTTTCCAGTTGCTTTTTCTCGATGCTTATAGTACATACATAAAATTTTATATAAATAAAAAATTTAACAACTCTGCGTTTATATTTAACGCGAGAGCTATAAATATTTTTTTTACCAACAATTGTAACGTACAACTATGAGCACCATTAGTGTCCATGGCGTTACATGATTTAAAATGTCTATTTTCCAAAATAAAAAAGGTCAACATGTACCTCCATCTCACGTGATAATCGACAATTTCACAATCAATTCCCTTAAAGGTACGCGAGTACTAAACTGTGGATTATACCCTGGTGCACAATTTTTTCTGCTGTCATATTAAGGTGAGTATTTTGACAGCCGTGCAGTCTCTACTCTATCTCGTATACTTTATGCCACTTTAGTACTTAATAGCTGAGTGAATGCGCGAGATATTCTCCGTCCTGTTGGGATATATTCCAGAAGCGGTGTGGAGTGTGCCCATCCTCTTTCGCAGACGTCCAGCGCATAATCCGTGCAGTGGATGTATTGGACGTGCTATCCCAAGGAACCGAGAAAGAGCATACGTGTGTTATCATGCACGAGTGTGCTGGACATAAGAGTGTGTACCGTCCTCTGTACATAATATAATATTCAGAGTGGTAGGAGCAGAAGCAGCAGCAGCAGCAGCAGCAGCAGGAGGAGCAGCACCAGGAGGAGCAGGTATACCCGGTAGTCTCGTTCCATTAGCATAGAGCGAGCCACGACGGACGACTTATACGACGAGAACGATAGTGAGCCACGAGTAAACCGAACGAGGAGAGTGCAGAGGCGCCTTAATGCTAATCTTTATTTGTCTGTTGCTCGATCCGGATTTATGACCTGGGCCACACACCAGGATCACGCTTTTACCTCCCCAATATATATTTATACGTCATATTCCTCACGGTTATCCATTTGATTCAACCGTTATATTTTTTAACTCGATTCGTTTCGTCTTTGATTGAGTAAAATTTGATAAAATTATTAAATATACCTTTTGCGTTTTTTACGTTGAATTTTTTCGCACGTGTACGCACAAGTTTGGTTGAGAATAAGTAGGAGCATCGCGAACGCAAAAGACAGAATGCAGGAGGGAGAAAGAGTACGAGAGCAGAAGAACTCGTACGTGCCAGTCGCATTAATCACGGTACCTCGAGACAGCGAGAAACCCGGCGCATAATGCGTTGCGTAGATTTATTTATCATGCGCGGACACGTAAGTCACTCGCGCGAACGCCCGGCGGCTGAGACGCCCTCCGGCAACTCGCTCCTCTTATACTCTGCTTCTTGCCGCACTCGCTTCGTGGGTGGAAACTAGGGACCCCTTCTTGTAATCCCTTAACTCTTCTCGTTACGTCGTCTCTCCCTCGTCCGGGGCTCTCTATAATTCTCCCTCATAAACGTCAATGTAATCGCCCTTTCGACGGCTCGACAGAATATTCAGCTAAAAGTGTTAGAATTTCATATGAATTTGATTTTTCTACGTTATCTATACAAATATTTTTTAATTACACTAATTAAGATATTGAACTTTGAATTTCACTTTTATCACATGTTTGTTTTTATTTAATGGTAAATTGAGTTATCTTGTTACGTAGTCGAGCGCTATGTAAAAAAACTTATTTATTTGAATGATGTGCAGTAAGTAAATTAGAAAAAAAATGGTATTTGTTATAAATTTGCAAAAAGTTTTTTTACTTTAAGCTCTATTTCATTATAATTTTATGGACTTTTTTTTATTCCGCCTTATCCATCTCTCGTTGCACATATATTATTAAACACGTTCATCGAGTCTAGTACCCTGGTCCTTTGATCCAGTTACAAGGAGGAAAAAAAATATGGGTTGCGAGGTATAAAGTGAAGACAATTTCCGGCCGATTCGTGACGCTTTTTGTGACCAACAAGTAAGATCACACACACGCACACACACGCACACACAATTCTCTTTGCGCGCATGCACAAACACACACGCAAAGAGAAAGAGTGAGAGAGACGGCAGAGCGTGAGAGCGAGGGGGGGGGGGGAAGAATCTTCACTGCTTGCTTTTTCGCAAATGCTCAGACTGCAATCGACTTTGCATCCTGTCGAGGATGAAAGCGCACATACACGAAGGGTGTTCGCGTTGGTTTAACCTCAGAACAAAGTGCTTTTTGTTCCACCGAACGTATGCGTTCGTGCACTTCGATCATGCAAGTCAGCGAGAGGCATTCCCTTTTGAATTTTGCACCACACGCGTACAGTTGGGAGGAGTTGATCACAAGTAAAAAAATCTGGTTTAACCAAGTACGTCGATCAGTTATTGATTTTTATAAAAGTAACATCAGTTCGGAATCGAAGAAGAATACATTAGCTAACGCCAAACACTACGTTATAAAGATGTATATCGGACTCCGTGGCACTTAGAGTCGCCGATGAACGACCGAATCGATAATCAACCAAAATGGCAGAGGTCTCGATCGTCTGGCGCGCGCAGTCGAGTTCACACCGAATGTAGGAACCGAGGAGCTCGATAAACGAATCGATTTCGTAACAGTCTCCCTCCCATTAGTTTCATCCGTCTTGAACGGTCCCAGAATCAGCCGCTAGCTCGGGGCGGCTGCCCTAGAAAGGACTGTCACTTTCGCTCGGTAGAAATAACACCAACGTGAAATTCCCCTATACCTGCCAATTGCTCAGCGTGCATCAGAGCCAAGCATCAGGGATGGGTTCGAACAAGAATCCATTGGATTGTTTATTCTGACAAAATAATGAATAATTATTGAATTGAACTAAAAATACGAAACAATATAAATTATCGTAAAAATAAACGTCCAAATAATTCAGAGTAATTTTTTATAATTATTCTTTTATTATTAATTATTATTAATGTACATTTGGAGAAACTTGCAATTGTTTTGTCAGAATAGTCATGTTAATGATTTATTTTTATTTGAATAGTGCCTATGCACGCAGCTAGGTTCTGAATGTAGCCGAGAAGAAGGTTGCTTCGTCTTCGAGTAAGACGAGAACCGAAGAAGTCGATTCAATGCGAAGGAGCTCGAGAGACTATGGCCATCAGCAACAAACAACACCGTAGCAGCGTAGCTTTGCAACACAAACTCTCGAGAATAGCGAGAGAGAATATAAGCGAGTCAGGATCACGAAGAGGTGAGCGAGAGAGGGGTCCCACCCACTGTACTATAGCGGTGCCCTCCGTACTTCGAGTGGAAAGACGGCAAGGGAACGAGACTCGTGACCACCGCGGGCTGATATGTCGAACCGAAACCCTCTTTGCCGCGTTTTGCTCCTTTCTCGTTCGCAGGACTATCGTCCGCCCGCGGTTTCTTTCGTTCTTCTTTTTCTTTCCACTCTTCCTTTTTTTATTTTTCTTGCAAGAACTCTTGGCGTCTTCTCCAGGTTTTCTTGTTCTTGAGAGCCCGAGCTCTCCACCTCGTTCGCATCTTCTTCCGCTTCGCGGACTCTCGCGGCTCTGAGTCTGTCTTTCTCTTTCTCTCGTCTTTCGCGATCGCTTCACCCCGGAGCTCTCCGGACTTGACTCGCCTCTTTGCCTCAGTCGGAGCTTGGAAGAAGAGAAGAGGAGGGAAGGGAGGCACTTGCGAGACGCTTTTCGCTCTCACGAATATTCTTCCCATGATTTACTCCCGCGCGTCTCTCTGTATCTTGTGGGCCCTGCTTTGAGTCTATGGTACAGTGTAAAGAGGTTGGAGGAACCCCTCAGGCTTCTATTTCTTGCTTCTTCTCCTCTGATTCAGTCAAAGCGCTGATTTCAGTGATAATGTTAACCGTTGTCATTGAGGATCAGACACAAAATGCCAATAATGCCAACACCTATTGATTTATTACTTGCGCTGGCAGGAAAATGTAACAGAATCGAGGCAATTTATCCAAACTATTAATTCAATAAAGTTCAAATATATTTAAGTCATCGGGAAAAGTGCAGTGCAACCAACGAAATGCTTATTAACACGATCAATTTTTTTCTCTCGCTTCATTTGTATTTAAAAAGTTTAGAATTATTATACAAATATTATGGATCTCTATTATTTAAAAAAATTATATGAAACAAATATTATTTGTATTTAAAATGTATTTAATTGACACTCCTGTTTCTTCCGTTCTTATAGCCATTATCGTCGTTTTTGTTCGATGTTTTAATTTTTACTTCCCCTTTATCTTCTTGAGAGTTTGTCTGATTTCTCTGATAAAATTATTCGTCATATTGTAGTATATTACCATCATTCCTCTTCAGCTTTCACCTTCGCCTTTGTAAATTAGTTAGTCGATGGAAAGTGCGCGTAGTGTTGTGTATGACGTGCATTATGAATCCGGTGAGTGAACGTGGCAGTGGTATTAGTTTATTGATAGCAAGGCATAAATTATATAGATTTATGTTCCTCTCGATTCACTTAGTTAAGGGCTTTGCCAGAGCCAGCAAGTTTACTTCTTTCTCGCTCGGTATCACTGCGTCTCGCTCTTTCTCTCTGTGTCGAACATTCACACGCCCTCTCACGATCTCACGAAGCCGGCTCTCGCGCTCAGACTATCCGAGTGAGTGAGTGAGTGAGTCCCATAAGATCTCCCACTTTTGTACCAATGACGCAGTTCTCTCTTGTACTCTGATGTTGCGGGAGTCTAACTCGAGTCTCTGCAAATCCCACGGGCACACTCGTACTCTCTTGCATTTGCTCGTGCAAGATTCCAATAAATTTTTCCCAATTTAGCCGAGTGTCGGAGTTCACATAAATTCTCCACTGATTGAACTGTAATGACCGAGTCATCAAGATTTTACGTATTCAATACTGCACCAAATCTCATGTCTGTGCACATCGAGTCACCGAATTAAATTAAATTAAATTTTTTAAATACAATCTTTACTACATTTTGATTAATTTAATTAAATATTTAAACAGATAGTATGACATAGATTTAGTAGAAAAACGTAATGTCATAATATTTCACAGTGTCATCATATTTTTTTGAGAAATATTTATTTTTCACGTATAGATACGATAAGTAGCTTATCGAATGTACGAAACGAGTCATGTAGCGATATCTCTGGTCGAATTTGCTAAAGTGTCGAATGGCGAGTGTAAGGGTACGTGAGTCAAAGGTCAATGCCATTGAAACCCTGGCGGCGGCGCGTGCAACACTTACGGGGTCGTGGGTCGCCCGTGGCTTTGATAGACAAAAGGAGACAGAGAACTCGAGCGAGGCACTGTACATACTTGTATACAGTATGAAATCTCTTCTGCATCTCTCTATTCTCGTCTCTTACCCAACACTGGGCAAGATAAAGTGTAGGGTGATCGACGCGGTAAATAAGGTATAGAATACGCATATGTAAATCACCAAGGGCGCACCCACGCCTCCTTACTCAGCGCTCTATCTGCTTCCTGCCTCTCTCTCTCTCTCTCTCTCTCTCTGCGCTTTCTTTCTCCCTCGTACGGCGGTTCTCGAGTGCATGGACTCAACAACTCCTCCTTAGTCGTGCTGTCAGCTCAGTACAGTCGCTGGCCATTCGCGAGTGATAGGTCTGTTAAAGACATTTAGTAGAAAGAGATGATAAAGGGGCCAATCACTGCATGATACAGTTTACACAAACTCAAACCTGCTTGGCAAAGAAAACACAGAAAGTGAACCTGGGAAGAAAAGGACAGAGAGAGAGAGAGTTAACTATATGTATTCCACGTTGGTCCATCGCTGCATCGACCACAGACGCAGCGAAGAGGCTGTACCGGTTGGTGGACTGGCGAAGAATCGAACCATAGATTACAGAGGAACGAATGTACAGAGGGTCCTGTGTCTTGCACTATTAGAGATCGTACCATTCATTGCAGTACAGCATCGATGCAACGACAATACTCCTTGGTGTATCGATCTTCTTCTTTTAGTTCTTCCGAAAAAGTTCTTTGAATGTTTCTTCTTTTCTTCCGAACTGTGAAGATAAAGCCTCGTTCTCTTCTTCTGAATCTTCTCTTGTTTCTTATTTCTTATCGTTTTCTTCTTCTTCTTCTTCTCCGTCTTCGTCTTCGAAGTCTTCGACGCCCAAGTACCTAGCACGCAGCGATACGACCAGACTGTGGTATCGTTTCTCTCCGCACAACCGCAACAACCAGCACTGGTTTCTCGTGAGCTCGTTCCCTCGGATTCGCTGACGCAACTCGTTCCAACGCCAGCATACCCGGCACCGTCGACCTGGAAACACAAACGAGTGTCTCCCACGGGATCGATGTCGACGACTCGACTGATTCAACCATCCGAGAAACCGATTCTTCGTGTCACCTGCAGCAGCTCTCCGCGTCTTCGTTCGTGTGCTTCGCCGGCCTCTGCTGATACTACAGTTTATAGTATCTTAACATTTTTCAGACTGATAATCTATATAGGACGTCTAGCGAAATTGTTTTTCCGCAATTTCGATCCAACAAATGTGTCCTAGTTATTTTTGTGCGAGCCCATATGTGTTTGCGAGCTCTTTGATCACATATTTTATCTTTAAAAATAATAATGTTCATCCGCATTTACATAATTAGAATCTTTCGGTTTTTGCGTTGCTCACTCAAAATGCATTGTTATTGCGGTTAATGAGAGATACATTGTATACATTATTTTGAAGCAGTGATATTCTACTTCAGTGAATATGATAATATGAACTTTCGAAGATTGTAGCAAAATCACACATTGATGACTTTACATGTATTTGAACTTTGCAACCTTAGTCAGTCATGTACTGCCCAATGCTATCTTTATCGTTACATTTTGCTTGTGTTGCATTGAATTCGCTGTACTTTGAGAACATATAAAAGACCGACGGAATGTCCAGTTCCATCAGTCATCAGATTAACGTCTCACTGACGAGAAGCTTTCTGATAGTAATTTAAAACATAATTTTTCACAAATATTTTACCAGTGTTGTAAAATGAGTCGCGCATCTGTATTGTGTTTCATCATTTTCGGTATCCTTAGTTCTTCGTGGGGTATCGAAGACCTACCTATAATACCCGCTTGTGAGGACAACGGTCCACAGGATGTATATCTGAATTTATCTTACGCTGGCCTTCAAATGCTATCGAAATCGTTTCTGTCTAGTCCGTTAATTAAATGTCTGAATCTTGAAGGAAACGAAATAGAAAACATCATGGAAGAAGCTTTTGACGGTCTTCCAGAATTAAATTATTTGAATCTTGCTGGAAGTAGTATACCGATCGAGCAATTCATAAAAACGGCCTTTCCGAAGTTAAAGACGCTTATCCTCGATGGACCTTTCTACAATCATGGTTATTCAGAACTCGCTTTTATCAAAAAGCTGGGTTTCCATATAAATACAGCATCACATGGCATTGAAAACATACATGGTTGGTCTGTTTCATTGCCTGAATTGAGGAAACTCTCACTACGCTATCATGAATCGCTTCTCGGGGAAACTTGGCTCTCTGTCTTGAAAGTCCCAAAATTGACCCATCTCTACCTATGCGGAAACCAGATTACTATCGTCGATTTCACACGTGTCGACATTCCGAATCTGACCCATCTATACTTGGACGACAACGATGTCCAACGTGTTTCAGGGACGTTCGTACAGAATCTTCATACTCTCTTAATGAACCGTAACAACATTCAAAACTTGTGTGGGGCTTACTGCCCCATTCGACATTCCATCACACCTCGACTCATGTACAATCTCAAGTACTTATCACTCGCCAGCAACAAAATTCAAGATATCAGTCCAGACGCTTTCCAGGACTTGGGAAATTTACTCCTTTTGAATCTATCCCAAAATGAAATCCAGCTATTTCCAAACAACGCATTCGACAATATGACAAACTTGAAAAATCTCACATTGGACAGAAACAAGCTGTCGCGTGTACCTGCAATCTGCGCTCTGAAGAAGCTCGAGATTTTGTCATTGAATGAAAATAAAATTATTTCGATCGGCGAAAGGACATTCTGCAATTTGCCAAACCTTAGTATTATAAAACTTAGAAACAATGGTTTGACAAGCATATCCGATGAGGCATTTGGAATTCTTCCCGCGCTCTCCGTGCTAGATCTGTCGTTCAACAAAATTCATTTTCTTCCCAAAAATTGGAATCCTCCGATGAATATTCTCAAAGTTCTTCATCTCGATGGTAACAGCTTCACCAATATAAGAAATATGTTTCTGGAGTGGCTCGGTGGTACCGAGCTTCTGGCATAATCCTATCGAAACGATATCCATACAGTCGCTAATGGGATTGCCACTGAATATCATGGCCGACGTACATCGAGATTGCCACCGAAAGCCATGATAGACGTATCTCGAGATTGCCAGCCTCCAGAGTTTTCTTTTCAATATGATGACACCAATTAATCCGTACATGAAGCATTTAATTCCTGGCAGGTTGAATAAATTAACTGTTACAAACAATATGACTTTGTATTTTTTCCTTATCGAATATGATATTCATAGAAATGCGGCAATGATGTATGAACTTTGGTCATTCGATTGATAATTCGTGATTATTAGTTTGAATGGCAGACGAAATATACTGGTCTGAAGAGAGGGCGAAACCTCTAGACTTGCGCAGATATTTACACTAATATTAAACCTCCGTACTTCAGACTTATATACAGAAATGCGTAAATTTATCTCTTACCGTCAATGGACCACTGTACGATAAATACATCAATTTATCTCGTATCGTCAAAGAACCACTGTACGATGTTATCGTTGTTGTCTCGTTTTGCTTTTCTCGTGCAAACGCACCAACTCTATATCGGGGGTCTTTGAAATTGTGTTAAATATATATATTATTTTCATCGTGACATTTTGCTTATTTCACTGTACTTTGAGAACATATAAAAGACTGACTGGATGTCCAGTCTCGTCAGTCGTCAGAGTAACCACTTACTGACAAGAGCTTTCACTTATAACGAAGACGGAAAAAGAGTTTGAAAATGATTCGTGCGTCGCTATTGTATCTGACGTACCTCGGGATATTTGGTTTATTGGGTGGCATCGATGGCTCCTCGGAAATACCCGTTTGCGAGGACAAGGGTCCCATGGATATATATTTGGATCTCTCCGACATGGGTCTTACGAAAATATCTAAATTTTTGGGGTCTAGTTCATCTATAACTTGCCTAAATTTTGCGGACAATGAATTATCAACCATCGCCCAAGAATCTTTTGACGGTCTTTCCGAGTTAAGGTACCTGAATCTGGCACGAAATAATTTGTTGCCCTATAAACACCTGAAGAGAACGGCTCTACCGAACTTGAAGTCACTAGTCCTCGATGGACGTAAAGATTATTCTGAATCTCGTAATAATTACGAAGGTTACCTAGACTATGACCTAGACCTAGAATATGACCCGTACTACCACCAGCATATGAATAGCACCCAAAGACCGGGGCACACTTTATTGTCCTTGCCTGAACTGCAAAAGTTATCACTAAGGCATATGAACTCGACGCGTCTCGTTGATATGTTGCTCTCCACCCTGGACACTCCGAAACTGACGCACCTCTATTTATCCGGGAACCGCCGGAGCAAAGCCATTGATTTACCTACCAATCTGCATCTCACGCATCTTTACTTGGATGACAACAATATGGATTCTATCACCGGAGCATTCTTGCAGAATCTTCAATATCTCTCAGCAGATCGTAACCAAATACACCGTTTGTGCAGTTCGTATTGCTCCAGAGCGGCCCTGAACATTCGTGGTATGCGTAATCTGCAGCATTTATCACTCGAGGGCAACAATATCAAAGAGATCGGGCCGGACGACTTTGAAGATTTGGTAAATCTACGCGTATTCAACCTAGCCCAAAATGTAATTCCGTATTTTCCAAAGCACGCCTTTGACAACATGACCAGCTTGAGAAATCTCAATTTGGACAAAAATGAACTGACGAGCGTGCCCGCGATATGCGCCCTCGAACAACTTGAAGTTTTGTCATTGAACGACAATCAAATCACTTCTTTCGGTGAAATGGCATTTTGCAGTTTGCCAAAACTTGCCATTATAAAACTGAGGAACAACAGTTTGACGAGCATAGGGGACCAGACATTTTTCAATCTTCGTGCTCTTGCGGTGCTCGATCTGTCGTGGAACAGAATTCAATTCCTTACCGAAAATTGGATTCCGTCAAACAGCTCTCTCATTGAGCTCCACCTCGATGGCAACGAGTTCACCGATATAACAAGTATGTCTCTGGAACACGCCAAGAACATAAACTTATTAAGTTTCGGACACAATCCTATCGAGATGATAACCATACGATCGTTAATGGGATTGCCACCAAATGCCACCATCGATGTATCTCGTCATTGCACGTCTCCGTAATTTTTCGTTGAATGTACCATACCATACAGCTATCAAATATGTGAAGTATTCAAATAAATAAAATATTCAAACGAATGAAATATTCAAATAAATGAATTTTTGCAAATAATATTTTGTTATATGATTTTTTTTATAGAACAATTTTTATTCCCAGTGTTACTTTTTATATTTCGTAACTCTTTAAATCTTTGAACCACTCAGTCTAAATCCCAAAGTCCTTGACGCTTTTTTCCCTAGATTTTGGCACAATATCTATCAAGGAATTCCTCGAGTACTACGTATATTCTTCTATTATCAAAATTTTCTCTCGTGAATTTCTCAACCTCTGCGTGACCAATCTCGATTTCTCGCAGTCGAACGTACGATATTCCCTCGCGGCATGGCCAAGCCGTTGTTACCCACCGACGAAGAGCAGTAAAAGCGGGTAGGGAGACAGAGTAATAAAAAAAAAACGATTGAGAGAGAAAAGGAGAAGCTGCGCCTACGCGCACGCCCAAAATCGTAAATAAGGGCCTCGATCGTCTTTAGGGGGTGGCATACACTGTGGTTCTTCTTCTTCTTATTCTTCTTGTTCTTCTGCTTCGTCGTTTCCTTCTCGATAGGAGTGCACGAGCCATTCGCCGGCCACCGAAGAGCTACCATCTTTCTCGGTCCACTCGAGGCTCCAACTGATTGTCCGTAAAGAATGGTAGCTGTATGACAGGCCTATTGTTCGAATGCCTCGATCCCAATGTGTGCTTATACTCATACCAGTGCACGTGGATACTTGTGCCCGTATGGCGTACGTACCAGACAGAATTAAAACGTGGTTATAGTACTTTGAAGAGACCACTGAGAAATCAAGAGAAAGACGGAGCTCACTTCGACTTGGAAGCGGCCCCGACTTAGCCTCTGGTATTTTTCGTCTGACCCTCCAGTCGGTTTATTTCAGGGCATAATTCTTATACTGAACAATTCTTCGAATTGCGTAGTTTCATTGATTTCTAGAATTTATCATTAAGTATTTTTTTTTAATACTCGGCTAGCGATTGAAAAATGCTGTTATGTGTCTGTCTCGAGATTCTGCTTTAGAGAGAATAAGAATAAAGCTCGGAAAGAAGAAGAATAAAGCTGGTTAGAGATGCTGGTAAGTTTTTCTGCTGCTGGACTTTCATTCTTCTTTCCTTTATCTCTATCTCTATTCTTCCTTCTGTCTTCATGAACCTCCTCAGATTCTTGCATAGTGGCTCTCCTTCGTTCCTCCTCACTCTAACGCTAGGAATTGATAAAAAAAAGGCCAACTATAGTCTGAAAAGGAGCGGGTAGAACGTATATTAGAAGCGAAGAAGAGAGAGGAAACTGGTGGTAAGGCGATATACCGGGGCGGCCGGGGTTTCTCTGACGGCTGGTGCGGCCAGTACGGCGTGCCTTCCAGACGGCCGGCATGCGAAACAACCTGTTGATTGTCTTATACCTGTTGCCGGAGCAGGAGCTCCTTCTGCTCGCGATCTCCGCATACTTTCGTGAGACACGGGCCTTTCTTCTTGCTTGCGTTGTGCTGTTCTCGCTGATGCTTCTTTGAGAGTTCTGTTCTCTTCGTTGAGAGGCACTATCACCGATAAAGAAGCCTTCAGTGATGCGCGCCACCCGGCAAAGGGATACCGGAGGAACAGAACGAAAACAACTGACCAGGATGAACGTGTATACGGACGAGTGACGACCAACGGTTCTGGAGTAAACGATACGATGATTGGCTCTTTACCAAATCATAAATCACCAGTAATGTTTTGTCTCTGTAATATGTTGCACTGTGCAAAGCAAACATTTTTATGACGTAAATCAATTTTCTTGGCCAGCATAAGTAATAAAATAGTATAAGATGTCATCCGAACGTTTCAATTTCTATCAAGTTTTAATCACAGAGGAATTTGTCTTTATTGATTTTTATGTTGGACGCACTTGGAACTTTCAATTCCAATCTATCTCGCCATCCTCCTTTAAGAGGTCCCTTCGATGCACACACATCGACAGTCCCCTTCGATCTCCTACTTAATTCTGGCACTTTAGAAAGAGAGATAGAGAAAGAGAGCTCCAAGAACTGGTACCTCTGCGAGATTGGGGAGCTAAGCAGCTCCGGTATTGAACGAAGAACTCTTCAACCCCGGGCATCTCGGTGGCCGATCAGGCCCGGTCTTCTCGTCATTAACCGTGTAGGAACCAACTTCTTCTTCACCCTCTCACTCCACATCGCTCTTTCGCCGGTGAAGCCATTACCCATTCAAATTATGCTTATCGTTAGACCCAAAAAACCCTGTGTTCTACCGATGCGAGTGTATAGGTGGGCTCGCCTTTTAAGAACCAACTTGTGAAGTGGTCTCGAAGTACAAGGGTACATTTATGCTCGTACAAGAGAACCGAGAGCTTCGCTCTCGGCTTTCTCGGTCGTCTTCTGCCATACGTGAGATAACGGACGACGTTTTCTTCTAACCAACCAACTAACGCAGAATACCCCGAGTATCACACAGTGCTTTATCGCTAACCCTCGAGTCTCTTTCTCTTTCTCTTATTTATTTGTATACTCTTTAGGTTTTTATTTATATGTCGAGCCCGTGACCACTCCCGATTGTTGGGGCCCTTGAGTCTCGAGTATGTACGACGTACAACTTCTTGAGCAGACTTTCTTCTTTTCTTTGTGATCCTTCTCTCTCTCTCTCTCTTTCTCTCCCTCCCTTTGGCATTAAACAACGTTCACGCGTGTGCTTGATCAGCGGAGCCGATAGTCCCAATGCACTGTCGTCTCTCGTTCTCTTGCCAAGTGGGCTCGTGAATTCGCCAAGTATAAAACCGCTAGTGGCAAATGCATGCTTCAGGACTATCGACACCTGTCTACCAGTACCGCGATTTCCCTGTTCATCGTGCGACGGTTGCAGCAGGAAGCGGCGGGTGGAAAAGGGTCACAAATTATTTGGACAAACGAGTAATGACGCTATCTCGAGACGAGGGTTGCGCACGTCTCTCGCTCGTGTGGAGATGTCAATGTACTCTGTGCGTTTCATTGGTCGCATTCCGCAGCTGCGAATTATTTAATTACACGTTTCATTCCCCACATGGAATGGTTGACTTTGGTCGAGGCAATTCGTACACAGATATGGAGTCGAATTCTAATGCAATCCGGTTGTCCCTGTTATTTTCTATTATTATTTTTTTTTTTCTTCAAATTCTTTTCTATCACAGTCGTTTGCTAAATTTCTCGCAATCGGCCCATTAGCTGACTCTAACGAGGGGTTAAACCACTCGCTCGCGCGCGAGCTCCCCGGCAAGCGTTGAAATAATTATTCCATAAAAGGGCAACAACGACCGGGAGATCAGCAGCCGCGAGCCGATCGCGAGTCCGGGAACGCGGAGGGAACCTCCTTCGCCGCGTTCCGTTCGAGATCAGCTCAGATATCCGAGTCACAGAGCACTTCACTGTATATATGTATCTTTCATTCTCTCCCAATCGTTTTCTCTTCGACTCCTCGAGAGTAACTATAATACTCAATCTCGCTAATACTACACTCATTGCGCGTACCGTTCGACCATTCTTGACGATAATGGCTTGAAATTATTGTCGAGTTTCATTTACGCAATTCCAAAGCATCAACTTCGATAATGGAGGAATTATTTAGGCTGCAGGTGTCTTGCTGCCTCCTAAAAGGTTATAATAACGAGAGATTTCAATTTATTCAGAAATTACGACATTCGGATATCTAACTTATCTCTTAGCGAAGATTACATTCGTCAGAATGTTGACAGAGTATCATAATACTTTCCAATATTACAATTACCATATTTCTGACTCGTTCGATACTTTTTTACTCAAAAGAACAAATGAATCCGTGTTCGGATCATAAAAAGACTATTCTAATTCTAAATTGATGATAATCCCAAAATTTGTATTACAATTTTCCATCGTCTGTACAAAATCATTTGATTAATTAACTAAATTGGATATTAAGCAATAAAATGAATCAATATTCTGCTACTAAATTACTAGAAAATCAATCGTTTTTTTAAATACTCAAAATGCTATTCTTAATGTAGTTAACCCTTAATAAGTCACAGGAATATCCCCACTCCCCAGTTATATCATAATAACATGTTACCCCCACTCTGCTCACCATAGTCCCATTCCGGGACGGTTTCGGGCCGTGTGACTTGTAAAGGGGTTAATGCGTCAATGAGAACGCAGAGCCTTTTGAGGGTTGACTTTTACTATCCTTAATAAGTTTTAAAGGGATGAAAAAGATTGAATCATTACGAGCTTTGGTAAAGGTCAGTTTACGTGCGTTGCAGACCCTCGACTGACCGACGGTCAGTGCATATACGCATTAGACCCACTTTCCCTTTTGACTGCCTCGCTACCGCATCTTCATTGCCACCTCAGCCTTGTCTGACGTTCATCGAGCATTTATTACATCCCCGGGTGTAGCAGAGCGAGCAAGCACCGATGACCAGTGCAGAGACACACACGCAAGGACGATCAGAGTGCTCAGAAGCAGCAGCAAAATGATTTTTCCTTGTGCACCCCCGTGGTGCGCCCCGCGTGGCCACCCGGTGCCTTCGTTCAATATTTGGTGGGGAGTCGCACGGGTCCGCAGTTAACCTTCCTCCTTGCTTCGTGGGGCCTTCGACAAGGCCCAACAGACTCAGCGATTCTCAAGCAATATGAAAAAACACAAAAATAATGAAAACGCAACGGAATAAAAAGATTGACCACAGATTTGTAAAATGTTCATTAGAAATATAAAGAAATTAATTATTGTTCACATAAATTAAATTATTATTAATTTAAAAAAAAATTTCAAGTCTTAATTAAGTAAATTCAATAATTCTCTATAAATTCTTGATGACATTGTTATGATTTTATTAAAAAATGTTAGCAGTATACAGTGTTATGGGTTTCCTGTTTCGGCACGGGGTTGATAGTCACTGGTTCCCGTAGTCGGCGGCATGAGAATTTTCCCACAGTCCCTACTGTACAGAGTGAGGCCCCTCGGGACGCACACCCGCTCTCGCAACGTTGCCACACCTCGGCGACGACGAGGACGGCGACGGGGATACCACCACACGACCAGGAGGAGAGGCACTGCTTGCGTTTCGTGATGCTGCTGTACACTGCTCCGTAGCTCTGTGTTGTTGCTGCTGCCGAGTGCGCTGAGCGATATACAGACAAGATCGACCTAGCTCAGGAGAGAGAGAGAGAGAGAGAGAACGATATACACAGAGGACCCATCGAACTCGAAGAGAAAGAGAGAGGGAGAACGATAATGGACTGTGGCTTCTCTCTATAGTGTTCACGAGGTTTCTCTGTGTATGTGCAATACGTGTTTGCTGCTTGGATGGAGAGACAGGAACATATCGTGGCGCGAGCGAGAGCGAGATAAAGGCAATTGGCGGGAAAGGTACAACGGGATATTCAGAGGACACTCCAAACTTTTTTCTTTTCTTCGTTTAGATTTATATAGATTTAGGGTCTTCTTGAAAATGCAAACTTTCTTACGTTTTAATACATTTCCATAAAAACAATGTTATTGTCATGATTTTTAATCTTATTACTGCACAAGGAAATGCGTATGTGTCGCTGTTGATTGTTATATGCGAGGACTCGTTGAATATCATACTTATATCGATCTAAAGCCTAATTCTTGCTCCAAACTACGAAACATTGTTATTGAAGTCAAGGGTTGTAAGGATTAGGGTGAGGTGTGAGAACGAAGGGGTAATACCGTAACAATAGTAGGAAACGATATGCATCCTTTCCTTCCGGAAAGCACAGAGGCCATCGAGGTGCTTCTTTCGCGCATGTGGTTTAGTTAACGGAAGAAGGGACAGGGGTCGTCCGGTCGTGAATAAAGTCCCTTGAAGAGTCGTCTTCGCCTACCTATATAAATAACAACCTATATATGCACGCCTAAAAGAATCGAAGAAAGCGAGGTCGTCCCTACGGACAATTGCAATTATGGGGATCCGCCACTGGTGATTTATAAGTAGCGAGGGGGATGGCGCTTTCTGACTTCCTCCGTTCTTCCTCACGAAACGCAACAGCCAGTTATATAATTTTTTTTTTCTCTGTTGTCCTTTTATAATATTCTTCCATACAGACAAACATTCTCACACACTTGCGCCCTTTCGTCCTTTCCCTATCTCATAAATAAAGTATCCTTTTATTCTTCGCAGCTCTACGCTTCCCTTGATATATCCATCCTTCTTTCTGGGCTTTTTGTTTTATTTTATTTTTTTTTAAATTTATATCGTGTGTTGCTGGCCATCGCGCCGAAACGCGAATCTCCGCGGCGAAGCCAGCGGGTTCGCCTGTTAAAAGGAAGACGATACGAGGGTGGAGAGTAGAGAGGACGAAGTGAGGCCCGGAGTAAGAGGGTTCCGAGAACCGGAGGACCGTAGCTTATGGAAATCAGCGTACGCATTATTAGTGGGCTCTTCTTGTGGACCCTTCTTCGTCCTTTCTGCCTCAGCCTCTCTTTCCATCTAGCTCTGTCTTATCTTTTAGAAAACGATGAGTCTTCTTTCTTGTTTCGTTCTTCCATCATCTCGCAAAAGCCCGCCGAAAAACCAAGGTCCTTAACTCCGACGCTAATGGCCTAATATCGAATGCATCTGACGGAATTTTTGAATAATCTTGCAGGTATTTTATAAACGTACGGATAATTGTGATTTTACAAGTAACGCGGGTTTAAATTTATTCTTCGACAACAAAATCTTCAATTTTGTAGCAAGTGCATTATTAAAAAGAATTTTTAACTAAACTTTATTTACAATAAAGCTTTGAACCATTTATTTGTGTGAATATTTCTGTTCGTTGTATTTACATATACAATTCGTTACTTCAGTGACGATAGTATTAATTAAATAATTACTATTTTTGGTTTTCATTAAAAATTAATGACAACCCAAAGAAAACGATTCGTTTGAAAGAAATAAATTACAATCAACTTATTAAAAAATAATTCAGCAAGAAGAAAATGCGAGCTCGGTACGAAAATACCGAAAAGGCAATGTCACTTGACCGTATCCTTCGTTGCATTAATTTGCCCATGAAAGGGTTGAAGAAACTCAAGTTGCACATTGCCCCTCGGTGCAGCGTGCAATAAAAATAAAATTGCGCCGACGCGAAGAAGTCGACGATGCGTTGGCAAAAAGCGCGTGACGAATCATCGGGTAAATATGTGAACCGCGACGGCATTACAGGGCAGAGTGGCGATCGTTGAAAATTGTGTATACCATCGGGAAGTGAAGGCTTTTGTTCGTAGGGTATCGATATTAACGTGAATCGATTCTCTCCGGTTAGCCGATAACGCGAGCGGTACGCAAGGTGCCAATGTAGCTGATGAAATATTTTTTTTTCGTGACTCTCCTGGATAAATCGCGTCTTCGATGACGTACGAATAAAAGTACGACGTGCAACTAAGCGAGGCCACCATCGACTTACGGGTTTCCTCGATCGGCAAAAAAGTAAATTAATTTATGCGCCCCTCTGTTGCTCACCGCGGGCTCGGCATCATTCGAGAAAAAAACTTATTGCCGGTACTACGAACATTTGCCGGTTCAAAGAGTTATGCAATCGCTTCTCATGGGCAAAAGTTCCAAGCAATATTGGTAACTCGAGAGAGGTGAAACCCTTGGTCGTACGAATTCTTCGGTGCTTCGTTACCAAATCGAGCAAAAATTCTTCCGGGACACCTGAAAGTTTCTGAGAAATTCCAACAGAGATTTAAAACATTATTATTATTATTATTATTATTATTATTATTATTATTATTATTATTATTATTATTATTATATTAATTCTCTATAAATAAACTTACTGTTGAGTGCTCGAACGATATAAAATTTGTTAAAAAAATTCCAGTCGGATAGGATTTTGTAAATGTTAGTTTAGAAGAAAAACGACCAATTGAATGAAAAAAAGATAAAGACATCCGGAAATCGACCCCGGAGGCCGATAAAACATTCCGACCATAGAGCATTACCGATCCACACATATTTATTCCTCGTGCTATACGATCGGTACGAATTTTTCCGAGCAAAAGCCCGTAGAGAAAGAGCCGAGGGCGTTAATATTAATGTCACTCTTTT
This sequence comes from Cylloceria caligata, assembly GCA_963942595.1. NCBI lineage: Eukaryota > Metazoa > Arthropoda > Insecta > Hymenoptera > Ichneumonidae > Cylloceria > Cylloceria caligata. The sequence continues at coordinate 70,687,047 of OZ012704.1, read as the reverse complement.
ATAAGTAAGGTCGGCCTGTGGTATAATAACGTCGTGGGTCGAGGGAACTCGAGTCGGCGAGTTTAGCACGAGCGATAGAGCCTCCAGTCGTCGTGTATAGGTGCACACTACTCTCCATAGAAAGAGATAGAGATAGAGAGGGAGAGATGATGCGAGAGAAACACCATTCCGTATAGATGAGAGACCATAGGCATGCATTATATGTATACAACGTATAATGTACACACATGGATATACGGGTAGAACGTATAGACGCGATAGTTAAGGTGCCCTATCGGGCATAAATTATACCAACCATTAGATGCTAACTATGGTCCACGACCAGGTATGTATCATCGTGCAACAGCTGATACCAGACGATAAGAAAGCCGAGAAGTATAGAGAAAAATATAGAAAGAGAAAGGGACAGACTCGAAGGCTAGAGAAAGAGCTCGCACGTTCGCCAACTGTACCACGCTGTCGGTTAAACTATCGAACATATCCGGATTTCGTAGTGGTCGCGTTCCTTCGAGCAAACGTTTTCCTTTAATTCGATTAGAAATCAATTGAAGCACTGGTACTCATTTTAAAGATTACAGTTCATTATTCAGAGGTTACATTCTCCTCATTATAATTCGTGCTTATTTACATGAGAATTTGTATAAAACTAGATATGAAATACACACCGAGAGAACACCGGGTACGAATATCGGTGCCAGTGCTGGGCAAAGTATGTATTTAAACAAAAAATAAAATTCCTCTTAGTACTGGGCGTGCTGGTCGTATGTGTACCGGGACATTGTCTTGTTGACCCTCGTATTTCTATACCCGGGACAACGTTTCGGATATTATTTCACCGATACTGCACCAATTGTGGTTGACAGTATTTGGAAGTGTTAGAAAGTAAGAACTGATTTTGTCCTGGGTATGTACTGTCTGTCAGATTGCATTTACCACTGACGTATCGTTATAATGATATACGCGTGGCTTGATGTTTTAGCGCGATATCAAACGAGTAACGACAGCCTATATGCTTCCTCAAAAATGTTAATTTGAGTATGAATGACATTAATTGAAAATTAACTTTACATCAATTATCTGAGCGAATTATAAATAAATATAAGGTCACGCAATAATCTCTAGTTAAAACGAATAAAATAGAAATAGGCAATGAATCGTTACATTAATGAACGAAAGGCATTTTTCATAATTGTTGTATCAATGAGCTTCTAAAGGTTTCTCGTGGGACCGTAACGCCATTATGATTCCATATGGTAACATTGAAGTAAAGTACCAGTTAATCAAGCATCCGTATAACTAGTTAGTACGATAATATACATGCAAACGTGCAACTAATATACCGATTTCGAAATTATGCTGTCCAGAAAGTTGAGCATAGCCAACTGGTTAAGGTCGTGTACTACTAATCGCATAGTCGCAGGTTCGAAACCCGATCTCGGCTTTTAACCCTTTGCGATCGGCAGAATATCGCTTTGGGGAGTACCGGCAGGTTAAAAATGTCCCCGCTACGGGGACACCGACCGCAAAGGGTTAATGTCGAGCATGACATTGAAAGCCAATAGAAACGACGCGTAACCGGATTCATTTATAAATCGCGAGATTTCACGGCCACGATTTTTTCTTTTTTTTATTAAATTTTTTTAGAAAGAGATTAGATAAATATTTACTCGTATAAATGTTAAATTTATATTTACTTGTAAATACACTTTTACAAAATATAAAAAATACTTGATAATTTTTTTTCTTTAGTAATAAAAATATTTGAATTTTAGCGTGAATGAGAAAGTTTTTCTCTACCGGAAAAAAGGAAGTTTCTCTTATCAAAGAAATTAACAATCGGTGTATTGTCCCCGACGCGAAATTTCCATTTTTCGTACAAACGTGAAATAAAGTGATAATTAACAAGCGCGGGAATTGGGTGAATCTTAAATTCGCGTGGGTGAAACTCTACCAATTATCGGCGAGAGCAGAGCGATCATTTGTTGAGCAAAAATAATATTTAATGAAGCAGAGCCTGGTACTTGTTACTCGTTGCTATATTGTGTATGAAAGAAACGCGCGACTGATGCGCGCACGCCGATTTGTACGGGCGCGGGGGTGAACCGGAAGTTGGTTTGCCACGTCGGTAGTACGGTATCGTTTCCTCGGCCTGGCACACGGTTATCTATTCTCGACTTTCACGGCTTCTCGTTTCTCACGTGCATTACTATCTCACAGCGATTGGTGTGTAGTACTATGTACTGCCTGCGTAAAAAGAACTCTTTTTTTTTTCCCTATCGATTCAACACCCACACGAGTTATCAGGTTCTTCCAACAATTTTGCGGTTGGCTTGCTTCCTCTGTGAATATGATAACACGAGTTATATTTTTCTCCTGGAGAAATTTAAAGAGTTAATCTATTTTGTTAACATCATCGTTACTATAAAAATCCAATCGAATTTCGTTCCGATTGAAAATTATAAATAATATAATTTAAATCGATATTCGTGTAGAATATTATTAATAATAATTTACTCATTTATCAGTATTGAAAATGATAATTCATAAAAATATTATTTGAATCGTAGCTCGTGAAGGATAACAACTATAATTAATTCCGATATCCATTGGTTTATGAATCTCTCAGTCTCGGAACACGGGAGAGATAATGTTCTTAGTTCGTTATTATACCCCACGTCGTGGCCAACATTTACGTTTAAGTTACACCTGAATTACACTCGCGTGCCGCTGACTCGTACAGTTTCTATTAGCCGGACATTATCGCGTTCTTCGTGTCGAGGGGGAGTCAGACCGAGAGAACAGAGCCGTGGAAAAGAGAGAGGGACAGAAACGGCTCGCGAGCAAACCCTTGTCGATATGCTTCGAGGGTGTACATCGGATCGCCACAGTCGCCGCCAAGCTGTTTCTCTTCTTTATCGCCACTTAATTACGCCGCGGTGTTTCTTATCTCTCTTGCTCGGTATATGTATGTATTCTCAGCGCCGCGATCTTACACACCGCTGCATAACCGTTGGAGTTAGTTCTGTATCCAGTTCTTTGACTCCCTTTGACTCGTTTTATACCTTTTTAACCACATAATATGAACATATTAACCCCTTCTCTTCATCTACATTAATATAAATAATTTAAATCTCACTAGTTTTATTACATTTTTTATTGGATTAACGAAATCTTTATTGGTATAATGAATTTTTTTCTTTGCGTATTTATACATTTGTTTTTATGTTGAAAACTCCATGAGATAAATTTAATTTCTTTATGTAGTAACGGTCGTCGATTCTTAAATCAAGATGACTAATTGAAAAAATAAATAAAAGTACAGCAGTTTAAAATCCAGAATTAATTTTCCGGCGAAATTATATGCTTTTTCTAGCACTGCTATTATCCCTGTTTTATCAAAGTTCGATGAACCCCAATAGTATCTTCGAGGTTCATCGAGCTCGAACGGGGTTGCTGTTGTGCAACCACACTTTTTAGCAATGTTGGCGGCGAGGACGAACGAAGAAAAGTGCCTACGACAGAGTGGAGAGTGAGGAAGGTCACATGAGGCCATTGCGAATTCATTAGCCTCTTAGACACGAATAAGAATTCGTGTCTAAATATTTGATTTGGCGAACGTCGCGGTGACGGGTATAACGGATTACGATGAAAGAAACGAGCACCGATGAACGATCGATCGATCGATTCGTCACGGAAGATCGATCTTCCGGATCGTACCTGTCTCATTCCTTTCTTTTTTTCGTTGCATCGTCTCGTACCTTCTTCTTCTTCTTCTTCTTCTTCATTTTCGTCACGATCTTAGATCTTAAATATCCTTTCTTTATAGCAATCAGGATCGTCGAACCTGCGGAATACTGGTTGGTCGAGCGTCGTTGCTACCGCGTACCATCCTTAATGATTTTTCGCTCAATATTATCCTACCAGTCTCTTCCTCGACTCCCTTCGATAATAATCCGGCATGATTCCGCGTAACGAGAATCATCAGTGCAGTCGACAGGCTCCACCCGTTTAAAATTGCCTCCGTTTCTCCCGTATAAACATTTTTTTATACTAAAACACTCCGCCTTTTGCATTTACGTATGAGATATTCTATGTATATATATGTAAGTGGATATATCCGGAGTTTAATATTACACCAGGAAAACTACAGCTCGTTTATATTTAAATCGTGTCTATAACATATGTCGTGAACGCTAAAGAGCAACGTTGTAAAGGGCAAAAATAACAATAAAATTCACAACTTATTACAATTATGTTTAAAAACGTCGATAACCTGTTCTTAATTGTTTCTTTTTCTTCAATTGCAGGATTTCGAGGTGACCATTGCGAGGAAAATATCGACGACTGTCCCGGCAATCTCTGTCAAAATGGGGCGACTTGCATGGATCGTATCAACGAGTACGCGTGTCTTTGTCCACCAGCATTTACGGGTGCCCAGTGCGAATTCGATGTTGATGAATGCTCGGTCAGACCGTCGTTGTGTCACAACGGCGCAACCTGTACAAATTCGCACGGTAGTTATTCCTGCATTTGCGTCAACGGCTGGACCGGACCCGACTGCAGCGTCAACATTGACGATTGTGCGGGTGCCGCGTGCTTTAACGGCGCTACTTGCATCGATCGTGTCGGAAGCTTCTACTGTCGGTGTACTTACGGAAAGACCGGTGAGTTATATTAATAAAGAATAAATTGATTATACTTATAGTATGTTAACAGGATAAGTATAGTATCGATCATCCAATAACCAAACTTTTTCAAAAGTAAAATTAACTGCAAAGGTTTTTTTATACAATAAGAACAAAGTAAAAATACAATATTCATAGTAAATATTTAATTGATTCCATAAAAATGTTATTGATTCATCAATATTTACGTTAAATCAACAAAGTATTAATAGCTACATTTTTTTTCTGAGCGCATGCTATATACATTTTGCTTAACATCGAAACATTACCGTGTCTCTTGATGTCTCGAAGGACTTTACACCTAGCTGCTTATACTGTAATTACTATTAACGAGTATCATTTGGTGTAATTGTTGCGTCAATCATTTCACAAGATAGTGAAATTTATTATTTTAATATTCGATTTTGTCAATCTCTTTCTCTATGGAAATTGTTATTGTTACCAATGTTGTACACTGATCGAATACTACAGTGAGTCGTGTGTTTCGCGTCACCTGTTTTGTTATTCCGTGTTTCATTCGCATACAACCGCTCGTCAAGTCAAAGACTTTGTCCGAGTCTCGAAGAATTCCGAAGAGATAAATCGCAGTCGATCGTCACCGATTAGAGTTAGTGTTAGAGTAAAGCACCATGTGTACGCAGGTACATAGAGTGCAGTTCATCACAGGTGCATGTGCGTTTGTATTATCGTCTGCCGTACGTAGCGTCCGGTTATAAGTCCGCGACGCGAAGGATCGACGACGATTTAACGCATCGGATCGCGACGACAGCGGTATCGGAGCCTTTGCTCAGACTCACGATTGGCGCGAAACGAGTTTCTCGTTGTTCGTATTATGGGCAATCGTTATATTCGAACCGAGGCCGTACTCGCGCCAAGACAGGTGTCCGCACGAGGGTCTTTTCGACGCGATTTACAGAATTATCGGTCACTCCACGTTCCATATTCCAATTGGTTTATCGGGATCTCAATATTTTACATAAGACCTTGTGCAGCCAATTTGAAAAAAAAAAAAAAAAAAGAACTAACAGGAATTCTTTCCTTGAAATAAATGCAATACGAGTTTACCTCGCAGTGAATAATTTATTATTTTAAAATTTCGTTTTGAAAGCACTATCCACACGAAGCAACAATATGTATAATTTAATATTCACGTGCGTATGAAGTTTTCAGTAAATACAAATTGAATTTAATCAAATTTTTATATTTGGTAAATTATTGGTAAAACTAATGAAATAGCTTTAACTTAGCTTTAACAACTGTGCTTTGCACGAAACATTTTTCTTCGTGAGATAATATTTCTTTGCGTACTTGAACAGAGTTCTTCATTCCGTATAATTTATCGAGCCAGTCGAGAATTTGTCAGAGCTCACTTAGTCTGTCTTGTTGTTCGACGTTGGAAAAGCGGTGTTGAGACCTACATCGCGATAACTAGTCTCGCGGGGTACGTGAAGAAGGTATCGTAGAGTACGAGTGCGTTGTGCAGCGGAGAAACGAGACTCGTCGAAGCTTGGTGGAATCGCCTTCTTTGGTTTCAGACGATCGAGACCATGTTTGGCTGTGTCTATACATCCCCGCGACATTACTGTTGTAGTAAAGATACTCTCTTACACCTGACGCGCTCCTTTATTTCCATCGTTTGATTCAGTTGGCCGCCATTATTTCGAACCTTCATTATATACCTTGTTTTTTTAATCCGCAGGTCTTTTGTGTCATCTCGACGACGCGTGCACCTCGAATCCCTGCAAAGAGGGCGCCATTTGTGACACGAGCCCTATCAATGGATCCTTCACCTGCTCCTGCGCGAGTGGTTACAAAGGACTCAACTGCTCCGACGATATCGATGAATGCGAGCAAGGTGAGTTGATTAAAATTAAATTGATCTTTATTTCAAATTCGAGCAAGATGTATTTTTTTTATTCTCGCATACAAAAATTCTTTTGAATATATCTGTCTCGTTGAGAGCTAGAATTAATATGGGAAATCGAGAGTAAAATCATGGGAAAAAAATGGTCATGACCTACTCGGTACATAATTTTTTTTCTCGAACGTATGTCGAAAAAAATGGTAAGACTCTCCAGCGCGAAAGCGAAATACTCGTTCTTGAGGACAATTATCAGCTTCATGAATCTCTTGGCATCCGACGGAGCTATACGCCGTGAAAAGTGGGGATGAATTCTGCACTCGATGTTCTGGTCGATCGTAAAAAAATTAATGGATGTTAGTCTCGCCCCGATCATCTCTCGAAAGAGAAAGCTCTGATTAAAAAGTCAACTGTTGAAAAGATATATATCTGAGACTGTCGGAGCGAGACTTGTCGCCCTTACATTTTATTTTATTCCACTTATTATTGATCACGTTCAAAACGATCTCGTTGGTACATGAACATGAGATAGATTTCACGATCCAGAGAGAGAGAGAAAGAAGAGATATACGTACTCGTACACACAAGGATCAAGATCTTCGTATGTACGCTGCATAAATAAAAGCATGAAGGAAGAGAAGAGCGATGTAGAGAACTGAAGGAGAATAAAAAGGATCGGCCAAAGCAAAACGTCCAGAGATAGAAAGAGACAAAATGTCGTGCGCTAGTCGTTGCGTTCGGATCGTTATTATCATCGTCGAGTAATCTCGTGCCCCGGGACACCAGTCGCGATTGCGAGCTCCCGCGGGGTACGACGATCCTTAATAACCTCCGCTTCTTTCCTCTCCTTTCTTCGTTTCCATCTCGTTTACTCTATCGCAGCGTACATACGTATACGAACCCGCAGCACGACTACGCGGCCGTAAACGTTGTCGTTCGCGTTTCGTGGCTCCTTCTCCTTTTGCCAGAAGCAAACGACCTGGTCAGCATCGATTCTTTCTCGAGCCAGAGAGATTCAGTCAAGACCCTCGTGATACTTGCGACATATGATTCGACGGGTCTCCGTGACTCGACAAGAGCGACGATTTACGTTCACCGGACGGGACTCGGTCCTTCGACTTGTTCCGCTGTGACAACGATTATTAATTATTCCTTCTCGACTCAGCAGCTATTAACCTCGGTACCGATCCATTTATTGTCTTGTTTGTGTCCTCACAGTCACGTAGACATTTATGCTCTGGTCGGTCCTGACGTAAAAGAGGATTAGTGCGAAGGAAACAAAAGAAAAAATAAATTAAACCAGAGTAGATACCAGAGAGGAAGAGAATGGCTGTGGAAAAAGTTCGAAATCCTTTTCATTCTAAGCTTGCTCTCGATAATAAATAAGCCCAGTCCATATAACTATTTAACACGATACGCTTTTTTATCTTTTCGTTAATGCTTCTTTGGCTACAGACAAAAACACTTCATTAATAACCGAAGCATTTCTTTGTATCTCGACTTTCGTTTGCTTCCTTTCTTCTTCTTCTTTAGCTTCATACGTTTCCTTCGTATTCAGAATGCACACGTGTACCACGATTTCTCGCTTTACTTATACACTGATGCTATAGGTACTTTGTAATGTCTTCTATCTTATCGTTCGCTTCCTACTCGCATTAACCATTGACCATAAGAAAAATAAAAGACTCGGAGGACTTGGGAGTGCACACCTCAGAGTCAAAAGATACAAGCGGAGAACAAAATCCTCTATCCATCCTGGAGCCTGATGTTACGTCCGCCTCGACGTCGAGCCTCTTCCAGCCAGAGCTACCAGACGGCGGATCGAGTGTCAGCAGGGCCGAGAACCAACGGACCCGAGAAACATCCAAAGGAGTGTAATTATAAGCGCATTACTCGGAGGACGGACGTACACCCTTTCCACCGTCACCGCTACCACCATCATCAGGCACTCTCAGCATCCTCCTATCTTCACAGAATCCATGGGAGAAGGAGGGGCGAGAGAGAGAGAGAGAGAATGCTTGAGGTGCCTTCAGGCAAGGTCCAGCTTTTGCTTTAGAATTCTCGAGGTCCTTGCCACGAAGGCGTGTCATCCAAGTCCGAACGGAAAGGATGGCCCGGCTGTGTGCAACTCTTCCACGCTCTTTATACGTAAGAGCTGACCCTTTTGCCTCTGAGCCCTCGTGGTACCTCTTGGCGGACAGTGATAAAAGCCAAGGGAATCAAAAAAGGGTTGAGAAAGAAAGAGAAAACGTAGAGTAGCATAGCCTTGAGTGGGCTGCTTGGATGAGTAAATTACACTCTTGACAATTGTTTACACACACGATAAAATGTGTTACACTAATTTGTGAGTCAGATAGATTAGCATTAAATAGTGAATCAAGTGTTTTAAACTATGAGGTCAGGGATAACCGCGAGTTAAATGAAACGAAAATGATCATCGATTGAAAAAATGTTCGTTCCCTAGTGACCGTCCAACGACTGAAATACTCACCCTATATATCCGTCAAATTGCATCCAATTGCAGATTTATTTGCTCTCTTATCTTTCTATTTGTCGATCCAGTGCGTACTTGTCGGTCCCAATTCGCTTTAATTTCTTCTTCGGTACTCGTATTCATCTCGTTCAGCTTTCGACCACCGAGTTACGCCTCGCAGAACCATTGGTTAGGAAGATCACGGCTTTCCGATAAAAGGTGCACACGTAGTCGTAGCTAACTTTGCGACATGGACGACGTAGAAAATTCTCGCTGATCGGTTATTAACGGCCACCGGGTATAATTAACGCTTGCTGCTCTTTTCTCCCTTGGCTCATTCGCGATCCTTCAGTGCTTGCCGTCAGCACTGTGCGCACAATTTATCCGTGCGTCCTTAACTCTTCCCCACCTTCGCATCTTCTCTCCTTCTTCTACTTGGACGAACCGCCCGTACTTTTTTTCACTTTCTTCACATGTAGTTACATACGCGATGTCGTTGTACCAGCCGTGGTACACGCTCGTATTATTTCCAAGATTTTATTTCCTCTCCTATGGGCGTACGACGACCTAAACGATAAAGAGCTCGCAACAACGAGCGCGAGTGTAGTACACGTTGTAGCTCAGGCTTCCTGATGGACGTTCGCTCCCTCGCAATAAACAATCTATCCGCGTGTCTACGCTATAAAGACAATATAAAATCATAAAATCCTTCCAGTCTCTGTAAGTAGCGGCAGTGAATCTTGCCAAAGGAATTTCCGGGCAGCAGGAATGAATGATAAAGAATGAAGCACGGCAAAAAAATCTGTGATATAAAATAAAACGTCGTAAAGCCTCACGTGAGTTCCACACGACAGGCTCTCCTGCTCTCTTTCTCCCTTTTATGTCCCAGCTTCTCCTCTATCACTCTTCTCCCCCCCTGCTCCTCCCTTCGTTGTGGTCACTGCTGCCTCATCTCATTTATGAATTTCACAAAAATTCCGGGAAGCCATTCTCTCGCTTCTTCGTGGTCTCCGTCGCCATACCGGGCAACCCGTCGAGACCACCGACGTCTGGCGTCGGATTACCGCACCAGCACGTCCTGCTATGCTTACTCTTGTCGCTTCCAGGACGCGGAAGGACCTCCTCGTGCCTTCTCGCGCTATTCTACTCCCGTGTCGTGATTCCTCAGTGTGTAAATATCTCATGTTTCCCGAGTTAAAAATCCCTCCGTCTGCGGTAAATCCGTCAAGCAAACTGTACCGAAAGTGTAACCACTGTCACACCATGGAGATAAAAGTTAACACATTTTTTTTTTACTTCAAATGTATTTTATACATAAATTAAATTGTTATTCGTTTTACAAAAAAATAAATAATTAACATTCCTTTCGCCACGCAAATATTTTCATAAATTTATATAAATTTCCCTTATTATAATAATAATAATAATAATAATGAATCAATTACTTTACATACTTCGTATGTCATGTAAAAAATGAGAAAGTAAAAAATTCTCTAGGTAAACAAATCGTCTATCGAACCTAGATATTTTTGCACCGATTCTTCTCGTTTCTCTGGGGTAACTGTCGCCTTGATTTGGCAGATACCCGAAGAGATACAATTCTCAAATACGACGACCGACATTATTCTCCCGTAGTACTTCCTCAAATAAGAACGGTATAGTATTACATATGGAGACAGAATTTGGAAGGGACTACCTGCAATCTACTAAACAAAGAGTTCCATTGTGGCGACGAAATTCGGCAACGTCGCCAACCAACTGCGAAGAAAAGGACTAAGACGACGAAGATGAGGAAGAAGGTGGATGTGAACGAGGACAGGACTACCACGTATAGGAGAAAAGTAAACCGATACCCCTGGGGGCTTAACCTTCAATTCTCGGGCACCCGCACTCACCATCCTCCCCAAATAGTATACCTGGATAGGTCCTATACCTGGCCCGCGAGTCCCACATGTTTCGTAAAGACTCAGAGGACCCTTATTCTCTCTCTTCTCTTTCGTTCAACACCCCGCTGGGCCTCGCTGGACTCATCCCAAAGATATGAGAAGTGCAATGACTAAAACCACACAGTGATTACAGTTTCTTCACAGTATCGTTGATCCCTAGGGATTTCTATAATTCTATCTCTTTCTGTTGAATATGTTTCGTAAGTCGGTCAATATGATTTCGATCGGGTCTAGAATCAGCCTCTAATTGAACACCTGCTGCTCTCTATATAAACAGAGATGAATAATTTCAGTTGTCAGTTTTTTTTTAATTTTCAATGTCTCATTTTCAAAATATAAGATTTGACAAAAATTGGTTTGTTCTGTAAATTGTCATTGATCGCGTATAAAGAGCAATTTTCAAAAATGTTTGGTAATTATATTTTGCTCATGTTTGCTTAAAATCTCATATGGCACCTGATGGTTGTCCATTTGTAAAACATGTTCGAGAGTGGATCCATCCCTTCCTAGCTTCATCGGTTCATGCTACTGGTGTATTCCGTTTGCGATGCACCGGTGCATCAGCATCCAAGCTCGTACGTCGCACGCGCAGAAGCACACACGAACGAATCTAATTAAACGCTAAAACGTTATTTTAAGTTTAATAACGACTATAATGACCTCTCGCACCGTTGATGCACTCCCGCGACTCTGTTATTATCTAGATTGCATATTTTCTGGTAGATTAAGTTTCCTCTCCGTTCTCTTTTCTCCTTTCGTCTACGTCTCTACCATCCTCTTCCTCGCTCTCTGCAGCTCTGGGCAAAACGTCGACATGGGGTCCTGGAACGTAATTTCACGTTCCGGAACGCGCGCGACCGGCAGCTTCTTCTTTCCTTTTTTATCCTCTTTATTTTCTTTTTCATCCTCCTTGTTTCCAATCGATGCACTCTCGATCGATGCTTCGAGTGGAAGCGATCGATCGCACCAATGCGGACGATCAAACGTCAAAGCGGGCCCTGGAAAAATCGCGTTTAATCGCCTTGATTCTCTTTGAAGTCCATGGGGAACGACTCTCTGTGTGCTTTGCGGGAATTCTCGATTTGGCTCGGTTGACTCTTTCAACATTATTTTATCCGATGCTATACTACATAATGCCGTCGCTGGTCGCGCCTTGTCGTAAGATCGTCGCGCTTAATTCTTTACTCGGTTTATATACACGAGATATATAGTACCGAGAGTCTCGTCGCATTGTAAACATCGGTTTGCAATGCGTTTCTTACGAACCGACGCATCTGGACTTCTGAGGCGAGAGCTCTTAGAGGTTCTGAGGCTCTTTCGCCTTCGAGAGCCAATTACAATGGCGGAAAAACGTTCACGAATTACACGACAACGGTATGCGAGAGTGCTCGCGCTCCGAGTCAACGTCTCTTCACCCTGAGAATCTTCTTTTCCCAACTTCTTCGTCCTACCTCCGATGTCCAGAATGTCCTGCTAATGCAATGCCGTACTTACCACGTATGGTTATATGCAGTGCTACTTCTGCACGTGCGAGTTTCTGCTGCAGTGTCGAGTATAAACTCGATTGCCTGTTGCCAAGTGAAACGTAACTGTATCGACGGTTCTTCGGGGCGTGTAATGTGTGTAAAAAAGTATGTCACATCACCAGATACGATCAGTGCAGTCTTCGATATCTCCGATCGCTCTATGCCGATCGAACCTGTTGCCCCCCCCCCCCCAATTATAACTGCTTTAAACTATTTTTCGTGTCAGCGAACATATCTTTGACGTGGAAACCCGTCATATTTCTCATCAACTCTGATTAAAAGTGTATGTTTGAACATTTCCCACATATTCACGGAAATTTTAATGCATTCGATTAATTTTCCAAAATCTTACAGTTGAAAATAATTACAAATGAAAAGAAATGTATTAAAGACAAATTGCTTAATTTCATGTTCAATTCGAACTTTGTATGCATCCAGAAACGTCTAAAAAAAAACTAAATTCTATACAATTTTTACACAATTAGTAATTACTGACATTAACCAAACTATAGTAATTAATAGAAAAATGATGAGTGTTTAAGTTACGATCATGCATTAACCGCCTTCAACGCCGTACTCATTTTCTGCAATGTTCGGATAAGCCAATAAGTACTTGAGCAGGTAATGAATTTAGTTCCTCGGTATAGTTGACCAAGTAGCTGGCGAATGAATGTCTAGCTAAGTGAGTACTCGCGGACCGAATACTCGTATTCCCATGCAAGCGCGCGCCCGTACACGTGTGTGTGTGTATATATGTGTACAAGTACCGTCGAAGCGCTCTTGGAAAAGTCCATAAATATCATGGATAATTGGCGAGTGCGTGCTCGCGTACGACAGCGGCAGGTGCTCGTCTCTTCTTCGTCGTCGTTGTCGTCGTTGTCTGCCTTTCTCTCTCTCTCTCTCTCCATCTTAGCCTCGGTCTCACTTGTATGGTCCAGCTATACATACTTTAGGTACAAGCATAGCACACCGTGAAATTTCTCTCTTTGTCGTATTTCCCTCCGGGGTTTCACCGGAGCGAGGTGAACGCGAAACAGCATCGTGAGGAAGAGGGCCTTCTCGAGTATGTCCATCTACGGTCCGCAACGAATATATATATATGATGATGAAAGTATGTATGTAGTTCAGCTGCGTAACGTCACATCTCGACCTCTCAATTCTTGTTCGCGACGTTGCTGCAGACTGCCTTCGTATACACGTATTACTCTTATTTCAACTTCGGTTCATAATTATCCCGGCTATATATAAACGGAGACTTTTATAGCCACTTGAGAACTATTAAAATCAATCAATCAAAGATGAAATAATATTGATAAATCATCATTGGTCCCTCCGGGGGCAACAGTGATTTTTTTATCTACTTACTTTTGGGAGATATCGATCTAGTGTTCCACTTTGAACTGAATAAGAACTTATCGCAGAAAATGTTACTAAATCGAAAGTTGCTGACGCATGAAATCAAGCGTTTAATTGCCATTTATTTCATTTTCAATCTGATTTATGTTTGACACAATGAATCAACTAAATATTTAGACCAAATGTAATTCACAGCACATGAAAAGTTGATTAACATTCGGTACATTAATAGGTTTATATTCTATAGTATCTTTGGTTACTGAGGCTGGAATGTTAGGAACGTTGCTTCTCACTCGATAAAAAACGCAAAGTCACAGATCGAATCTGCCATTAAAGGATCTTTGTTATGCATTTATTGAGCGGCTCGTTCTGCACACCGCAGTTCTCAGCGCTCTATACTGCAGTATAGCGCATACTAGTGTATTCTTTCTCGTTTTTTTTTTTGCTCGTTGATCCTGTGCGCGTTCGCCCCGTGAAGTACGCTGGTCGAGCAGCGAGAGTCAGTCTACCCGGACTTGGTCGACGCATTAATCATGCGGCGCGCGTCCCTTAGCCTTTTAATTATCACTCGCGTCGACTGGCGGAACGAGCAAGACGAAAAGAGAGTCCTCCGAGTAGAAAGAAACGTTGGTGAGAGTTTGAACGGCGTCGGTGTATCTCTCGCGTGAGAGAATCGAATGCGAATTGAAAAATCAACTAGATTTAATTTAAGAAGGCTCGCGCGCGAGAAAGTGATTCTTCGTAACTATAATGATGTGTACAGAGTGATTGAGTATCCCGACGTATGCCTTTCCATCGAAGTAATCAAGTTAAAAAAACCACTTACAAACGTGTTGCTTATTTTTATTTTAATGGATTTCTAAGAAAGGAGATGAAAAATATATTTACGGCTTGCTCGATATCAAACAACAGTTGTCTGACCTGATACATTAATACCAGGTTTCTTCATGAAAAAAATATATCTTGCACTTTTGTGTGTATATTTAACAATTATTAGTCTTTGAATCAATTATTTGCTTAATTTATGTTGTATTTTACTACTCAATGTTTAAACTTTTCATTTTTTTTTTGCAGGTTCGCCATGCGAGCACGACGGTATCTGCGTAAATACACCTGGATCCTTCGCGTGCAATTGCACTCAGGGATTCACTGGTCCGAGGTGCGAAACGAATGTAAACGAATGCGAGTCTCATCCCTGTCAGAACGATGGTTCCTGTCTCGACGATCCTGGAACATTTCGCTGTGTCTGCATGCCTGGTCAGTATATTTTATAAAAATTTCATTGTAATTATAAAATGTTACGGATAATGCGGAAGAAGTGCGTGCACAGGTGTAACGAATCTCGCGGAAACTGTGGAATGCGCGAAAAATTTCGCACTGCAAAAGATTTTCAGGGAACGATAGCGTCTCGCGAGAGAAACGAACGTATGCGGCTTCTTGGTCGACGGTAAATTCTTCTGAGATGACAAGCTCGCCCGATCTTGATAACGAGACACCCGGCAACTCTTGTTCTTCTCTTCGAAGAGAAGGCGGTCCCCGTCTCTCTCGGACCTCCTGTCTCACACACACTCCCTGTCGTGACGTGTGTGCGCTCACGTAAGTCGTGCCTTAATTGTTCGACACTTGGCGCATGAGAGACAGTGAGACAGAGCTCTGAGACGATTATCGATCTTCCGGGCACTGAGGGGCAAGTTATTGCGTGAAATAAACACGAAGGGGTCGATTCTAAATCCTCCTTTCCATGCGCCAACTGTACTAGTAGATCGATATTTTACAAGAAAACACAGGAAGTAGGAAAAGGAATGAACGAAAGGAGATAAAGAAGAGAGAGAGAGAGAGAGAGAGAGAGAGAGAATAGACCGCGCGAGAACTCATGCCGATCGCTAGAAGCATGTAGGTGTATTATTGCTATCGCTAAATCGTGATTTCTATACCCTCGAGAAACCCTTAAACCGTCTGCGGATGGGAACGCGTCCACGCCGTAAAGTCGATCCGTAAGCTCCGTATATCACTGAGAGAGGGATTTATGGCTATAAATATTTTCTGGAACAAAAGACAACAGAAATGGGCAAGTTTAATGTAAGAAATTTTGGTTAATTTGTGGATAATTATTCTTTTATGCAACTTTTAACTATAACTACATTGAAAAAAATTTGATTCGCATTTTCATGAATGGCGTTATAATATTTACCAAGTATTTTCTCCGCTTAAGCTCTTGGAACTAAGATAATTATCGATTAATCTCGTTAGGGGAAAAAAAAAAGTTTGCTACAAATTTTTTCTAGAATCACCGAGTTCTCTCGGTGGATGATGATTACATCCGGTGTTTAAGTTGAAGCCGCGTAGCGATACGTATACTTAAGAATATTGCGATGAAAATAAAGAGAGAACGAGTGATTAGATCTCCTGTGAGTTAACGCTGGCCGCTGGAAAGTTTTCAGGATTATCATTGCTGTAGTGAGTTTGTGATAACGAGTTCTTTAGATCACAAACAGCAACGAGTACATTTTATGTCATAAAATTGTACTTTTTCCTATTGAAACAATCATACGTTTTGAAAGGAAAATGATTTGAACTCATTAATAAGGAAAACTTAAGATTTTCGGATCATATATTCCCAAGTGATTATAATACTACACAAAATCTCCGAAATTAGAAATCTGTATATTCTAAGTCTCACTCAGATGGAGTGAGTATCCATTGACTTCTGTCGATGGACGTTGATTATCTGGGGTATTGAAGTTAAAACTTAGTTCTCAACGATATTGCAGATCTAAAAGAGAGTAACGCAAACGTAAGAGGTGGGAGAGAGGATAGCGAGTGGTCCCAACGGTGAAACAAATTAAGCATTAAACGTAAGATAAACGCGTATACGCTCGCGAAATTGCCGCCATCGATCGACGGCGAATCGGCGCGCGATCTTCCCGTCTGGCTTTATCCTCAGGAATCGATTTACTGCGCTGTTACGAGATTCCCCGAGAAGCCGTCTAACACATGAATTCACCGCGCACATTCAGTGTCCGGGGTAGCGAGCGTACGAGGAAGATGAAAATAAAGATAGAGATGGTTCATTGAGACAGATTAAATTATCGAGGATCGATCGATTCATCGAATACACTGAGCGTCAGTAACGATATCGATATATCTAGTAAAAACTTGCTCCAAAGGTGTTCCATGAAACTTCCAAATAAGTACGAAACTTATTCTGAGTTCAGGCTTCATGTTTTGTTCTGATCGACACTCCCGCTAATTTGTAATAAAAATATTTGTTAAGTCGTGAGAGTTAAAAGATATCTTTATACGAAGTAAAATGTAATACTTAATTGGGATTTTTATGGATTATAACTATTTTGGGATCTCTTTGAAACAAATTACGAGGTGACTTATATCCATGGGTCGACTTATATCTTGCAGTGGGTTTTCATACCCATTGCCGAACAATAACTAAAAGTTATTTAACAATCACTTTAGTTGAACAATAACTAAAAGTTATTGTTAAATAACTTTTATTGTTCAATTAACCAAACACACATTGCTAACTTTTTTCTGAACTAAACGGTAGAAAGTAACACAGAGAGTGAAAAGAAGAAGATTAAAAATAAGAAAAAGATGCGCCGAGTACGAAAGAGAAGCCAAAAGCAGGTAGACATACATAACAACTGCGATATAAAAGCGAAGATGAAATAAAAGAAAAGCGAAAGAAGAAGAAGAAGAAGAAAGAGAAGAAGAAAAATCAAGATCCTGGGGCGGCATCATCGCGCCACGTTGCGTGGTGAGTGGTTGGGGTTTTTATATAAAATATGATAGCAGCGCGAAGGATTCGCGAAATGTGAGACCAGCCAGACGAGATCCGTTGTCCGCTTGCCAGGCACCGAGGAATATACGACGAACCTCTTGCTTGCTTGTTTGCTTACGTTCTTCTACACAAAGGCTTATCTTTCCTTCTTACAGAGGACCAAGGAATCGCCATTTTGGTACTCGTCGTCCAGAGTATATTTTTTTTTACACTCTCAACTGCTTTCCTTGTACCCTTTTCTTTTCTCGTTGTACGGTGGGCTTAAAGAAATCCAGGCTACTTCTTGTTTTTACTACTAGCTCGATGGGGTATTCACCTGAAGAACTCTCATTCTTCCTCGTACTCCATTTCTTCTTCTTCTTCTTCTTCTTCCCCTCCTTCTGATTCTTCGCCTGCATCCAAAACGGTATGTCCTTCCGGGCCGCTTCCTTCGTAAAAGGATCAACCAAATAGCGCTAAGAGCTTCAAAGAAATTGGATCCTCACCGAACGTTCTCGCGCATTCCCGCTTTCGATTTCGTACGACGTGTCTCGCATTGAATATTCAAGACGTTGTTCAAGATAAACCTCTTTTGAGGATCCAAATTTTTCGTTCAAAAATACGTCAAATGCATTTATTATTTTTATACCCAGCGTGCGTAAGTTTAAAGCAGAGAACAATGTAAGTAAAACTTTTATAAAATTATTATCAAATATGTTAAGAGTGTTCATGAATGGCGAAAAGTAAGAGGATGCGAAAACGATCTGCATACACGCTGAATATGGAGATGACACATTATTCCGCCATCAAATTCGCGCCTTTTCTCGCACACGCGTTGCATTTATCTCAAGCACCGTCGAGTGAGTGCAGATGCGCGCATCCACGCGTTCGTACCGACAAGTCGCAGAGCGCACGCGAGACAATGCTATCTCATCCGCGGCATCGTCTCCGCACGAACCCGCGAAGGCGTTATAAAGTCTCCAGGTGTGCGCTCTTTTGCTCCGCTGTTGGCTTCTGTGATTCTGGAGAACGGGAATTCCTTGGGACCACGGACGTAACATCATTTTGGCGATACCCTCGTGAATCCAGTGATTTCTCTGACTCTCCTCCCCAGACCCCAGCCTCTCTGTATACCCCATAACATTTCTTCCGCGTCAGACTTGAATTTATATATACAGCGATTATTTATTTATGAGATTTTTTTGCGAGTATTTCCTTTTCCCTCTTGCGCGCTCGACTACCGCGCTGTAACATGAGTACCATGGTCAACCGCTTAAACGCACGCGCTATCGTACTTTCGCTTTCATAAATTCGCCAACTCGATTTTTCGATTGAAAAAGAAATCATGCAAAACGGATAAAAAGATACAAGAGTGTCCTACTACTCCCCAGAGAACAACGTTATAATTCTTCTTTCTTTCTCTCATGAGGTTAGTTTTATTTTGACATTCCCTTATAGCTTTGTCAGTCGACGAGAATTGGTTATATATCTATTACTTAGTGTAAGAAAGTTGAGAGACTCGTCAACGCTTGGATATCTCAATATATTCGGCCTCTTACCAGCGTCGTAAGTATACCGTACAGTCCACTGTATTTCCTACATATATGAGCACGTGCACTACACGTACACGATTCGTATGTGTATGTCTACACGCGAGCCCGTATACACTCGAGAAACGAAGACTCTCGACCAGATACCCATATATTATCGAAGATGTAGATGACCCTCGGCATTACTCTGTGCTCCGTGCCAGTCGTCCATTGTCCTTAGTCGGGCTCGCACACTCCACCAGTTGAGATGCATGCATACGCAAGTAGTTCCATCTCGCTCTTTCCTTTTCTTCATTTCTTTCTATTTTCTCTGTATATCCTAAGTTCTTCTTCTATATCCCAGGACCTCTTAAATATTTCTCTGACACCTCGGGTTTTCTATTTTCGATTCTATCTCTTAACTATTCCAGCGGTTTCAGAAGTCATTGGAATGATTATTGGCTAATAATCGAGTTAAAATACGCGTAGGACGGTTATTACTTCACACTCTTAACATTAACATTGCGCATTGGATTTATCTCCGAAACAAATTTTTCTTTGATTCTGTGTAGTAACACGAGTAAATAGTCAGGATCTAAAGTGAACGCAAAAAAATTTGTCGATTTTGGGACACAAAATATCCTGGAAAACGACGAATAAATGTTGAGTAATGAAATGATGCGTTGGGACCAAAATTTATGCTTATTACGAACTTTTATGGGATAGTATTAATTCGTGATTCATTGTGAATGATAAATTGATATGAATAGAATTTTTTTAAACAACAAAGATAGAAAGTAGAACCGTTGCTTCATCATTATTTTCCAATTTTTACAAAACCTCTGCGAGAAAATATGTTGATCAATTTTTGGGAAATGATAAGGGAGCACGGTACATGATTTTATTTTGCAACCCTGTTAAAATAAAAATTGTAGAAATTAAAGTTTGACGAAAATTGTGAAATCAAGAAATAAATAAAAAATTACAAAGAAATATTTAGCTCGAGAGTTAAAGATTTTTGGCAGCTAGAGCATTTACAGACATTTTTTTACGAGTTTAAAAGATCATGAAATGCCAATATGTGCATCAATTTTGACAAAAATGATAACGAAGAATGTGACGTTTCTATTTTACCTGGACACATCAAATTTCAATTCGATCGGTCGGGTAATTCTTCAGGTACTGATGTTTGAATTTTTCGCGGTGTTAACTCGCAGACGTACACGTACATTTATCCTGACACTTGGTTTAGATCACTTTTCTCGATGGCTTAAATAACCATTCTTGACATAAAAAAAAAAAGAAAACAAAGCTTCTATGAGAAAACAAACAAATGTTAATCTTTCGGCGAAAACAATTATTTAAGAGTTTATTTGTAAAGTTGAATGTTAAAATTTAGAAAAATAGTCAACGACTTATACCTCGACCTTTTACGCTTGACACAATAGTATTATTATTACACATAATATTTTCGAGGATACGCTGGCCTTTGTAGCGAGCACACCAAGTTCGAGGAAGGAAGACTATCCGCGAGATTGTATCGGCATTAACGTACAGGCCCGCTGAGAGAAGTCCACCTCTTTCAGGATAGCCCGCGCGACTTTATCGCAAATCTGCGCCTGCAACTCTCTTCTTCAGCAGCCGAGTCAGCGTATAGAGGCAAACGGCAACGGCATCACGGCGCTTCCTTACCGATCTTCCTTCATCTCTTCTCTCCTTTTACACTCGTGCGTGTCCCTTATACTTTGCTCCCCTTATCCGTCTATCACTCATTCTACGTTTCTCGTTCTTGCTTCGCGTGCATTCCTGGATATCTATACGATATTTCCCATCTCCTTCGGGGCGAACGTGCGTCCAGAACCGCGCACGTAGGCCGCCCCACGGTTAATAAGAAAACTAGACGAAGATTTCTGGTCGCACGACACGTCGGCATCAACTAAATTGGTTCAGATCTCGAAGTTACGATTGCGCCGCTTACTTTTCTTCACGGAGAGACATAAGGACGATGAAAATTACTCTGCCGTGTGTCACTCTCGTTTTTTCTTTTAAACTATTTTTTACTTTCCAGAAAAGTTCGCGACTGTATCTACGCGATGCAGTTCCCGCGCGGTCACGTTTCTTTGGTTTTTCCAAGCGAGTTACTAGAAGGTAGAAAATGGTTGTATAGATTGTACGAGTACCAATTCCCCCGAGTGCAATCGTGACCAGCGACAACTCCTAGATCAGATCTTTACCGCGAGGCTTCAAATCCGCTCGAAGAACTACGAAACTTTCTTTTTTTCAGTTCTAAGATCTATATGTGTCACGAATTCTTAAAAAAGACTTATTTTTTTGTTCTAGATATAAATATTATGCGACAAACTCGCCTTCCATGGTTTCTACGAGTTATTTATTAGAACTGTGAAACGCTCTTCCCACGAACTCATTGTATATTCTTTAAGAACATTACTCAGACCCATGATGAACGAAAAAATATCAGATTTACGAATAGATTTCGTTCACGTTATGTCCCTGGTAGTAAATACCATAAAAACAATTTCGGAATTTAAGCAATAACGGTGCTGGTCATTGATTATTCGAAACAAAAATTACGAAATGGCAAATTGAATCAATACAAAAAAAATGAAAATACAATTTTTGTGGAAAAAAAAACAATATTAATTTATTTCTAAATGCAAAATAAACTTCAATTAAACATAGCTGAAGTCTCCGGACGAGGTAACTATAATATATAATAAGTAGCTACGCAAAGGTACCGCCTTGCAAAGCCGCGGTCTTCTGCGAATTGGCAAACGCGAGCGTAAATAATAATTATACAAAACGGCGTGCGAGAGCAAGACTCCTCTCTTGACAATTAGTCACGCAGACTTCGCCAATGGTCCTTCGCAGTTGGTTCTCATTCTCAAGAGAGAAGTATAACTCAACGCAAGTATCACTGTAGCAGAGAGCGAAGGTGCTGGCAAAAGTGCATGCGAGACTGCGAATGCATTCGCGGAGAGTGGTCGAGGGGCCTGGGGGACAAAAGGGGTTGCGGCAAGATTTCTATGGAAGCAAGTAAAGGTACTCTCGCTTGCCTCGAGTCGAGCTCTTGTCGGGTGGAAATAGCCAATTTGAGGGCAGACAAAACCACACAACGGCCCGGCTGACGCCGGACCATTGAACGTACACAGTGCTTTCTCTCATTCTTTCGTCCTTTATGCATGCTGCTCGAGTTCTTTGAGACTATTCGGCACAAAGTACGAAGACAGCATTACAGGTTTACAGGATGGAAGTAAAACGCACTTTCGATCATGAGAAATTAATCCGATTGCTCCATCGAGAGATCATCTTAAGGCTAAATGCACGTTTATTATTTTCAAGAATTAATTAATTATCAGCATAGGACTTACATATCGTATTCCTGTATCATTTACATTAAAATCGAATGTAAATAATCTTTTTAATTCCGTACGAAAATTTATATAAGTGAAATAGGTGAAAAAAATGTAATTGAATTTCATTAAACTATTTTTAAGTAAAACACGTTGAAAGTTTTGAGATTTTAATGGAAATCGACACCAGCTATTGAACACCGGCCGTTGACACCGGTCGTCAGTGTGGACCCGTATGAACACCGCGTGAGAATTAATTTTAACAGCGTATATATATGTAAAAATTATACTTTTCTCCTATATATTTCGTACATGAGAATTATTTCATTTGTAAAAAAATGTTTGAAATATATAACACAGATGAAAAGCATTTCTCATAATTGTTGCATATATTTCACATATATAAATTTCCACGTGGAACAAGAGTAGACGAGGCTATCTTAATTATAAATCGAAATTGTGGCCGATAGATTGCACGGACTGTCAATACCATAACATTCGCGACAGGCCAAGGTACTTTGCGTCAACGTTTTGCCGTTCAAACTTTTTTATAGGGCCATAATATGAATCGTCTAACGGTGCCCACGGTTGTTAAAAAAAAATTTTTTATGGGTACAATTAATTTTTTTCTATTGGTATCGAATAATAAATAAAAAAATATTTTTTTTAACTGTCCCAACGATTATTGTAATGAAAGGTTATTCTATAATGTTACGAGTTCCGAGTTCGCAAGTAAAAAATCCTTTACTGCAATCGTTGAGACTCTTATTTGACGTATAGAGTGGAAAACAAATAATGCAAATGGCTAATTACACGGGTGAACGAATAATCTCGGCGGTAAGCGCATATCGACGAATTTAAAATGGTCTCGAGTGCTTGCATGTACACATAAGCATTCTTCTCTTCTTTCGTTTCGTTCGGTCTGCATTTTCTCTTATTCTTCTACTTATATTCTTTATTCTCCGTTCGCCCTCTTCGGCGAGGCTCGTTAAGTTAGCGGCTACCAGCTTTCCACTCGCCGCGTTTGTCCATCCGCACAATTCCCAAGATTTATCGTATTGGCACTGCAAAGCGAAAAGACCCTGCGCACCGACGCATAAATTGATGTGCGCAAGTGCGTGTGGTACCGCACAGTGGTACCTGCATAGTGCACCGAGAATTTACGTATAGCAAGTAGTGTATCGAACCGAGTACGCTGGACGTATGAAGCTCTACCCAAGTGCGCATCGAGTATGTATAAGGCTGATGCAGGACTTCCAATCTGTCTCGCGAGTTTGTTGCATTTCCGTCGTTATATTACGGTATCGAGGGACCTAGGATTTCTCTGTGACTCTGCGCTCCGCGCCGCCTCTCGCAGCACTAGCGGTACAGTAACATCGGCGGATAGTCGACTGGCCGCGAGTTCATCTCCGAAAGGAGATCGACGGGCTTGGGGCCTCTCTGTCTTCCTCTTGAATCGATACACGCTGAAGAGAAGCGAGCAGATGCATCAACCTCGACTACCTCTACAACCGGGACTCGTTGTATATCTATGTTTATTCTATGAGCAGGAACGAGAAAGGATTTTTTACGAAACGCGAGACGCGAGCGAATAATTCAGCTGGATCATCAAAGTAGATACAACTAAGCCAAGTTCGCTGATTTTTCAACGACATGAGATCGGGATATTACGATTCAATTTATTCTTGTACATGTTCAGAATATCCTGTTGGAAGAAAATAAAGATAAAAAGAGAAAAAATATTGGCAAGATAAATATATATTTTATCATCACGTACGAAGTATGTAAAAGAGAAAGTAAAAAAACATTTTTAACTATTTGTTGGATGCATAATTCTCCATTTCAGAAGTTCGTTAGATCACAGGAACGCTTGTAACTTCACGCCAGTAACATTTATATACGATATTTACGAGGTGCCAACACGCTATTGACACTTTTCATTCATTTTATGGCTTTTGTTGTGCATATTGTTGGTATATTTTATCGTTTCCATATTATTTTTTTACTTTGGTCTTGTTGAAGGTATACAAGAAACTTCTTTGATACCACAGCTGTGTAGCTATTACAAGCTTAGTTAGAATTGGCGAGAGGTATGAGCTGCGTAGGAGGTGGCCCTGAACTTGGCACAGGTAAATCTTAAGAGGATATCTCTCTCTCTCTCTATATATATATATCTCCTTCTCTTCTCTTTCCTCTTTCCGTATGCATTCATAGGTGCTGCTAGGTGCAGTAAGAATACGCGTACGACGAAGTAGACACGACACCTCGTTAGAGGCGTTAGTTAAAATTCCTGTGGAGTCTCTTCGCGCTCGTCTCGCTAAGCCGACACCTTTTGCTTCTACCATCGTGTACTATACTGGTATCCCTTGTATACTCGAGGCTACTTCGTACATATAATCGCTGTAATGCTTCTCTGGCTCGCGTGCGTTTCCTCGTGCCCGATGTGTCGCGAGAGTTTGCCTAAACGACTCTTACGCTTCGCACATCACGTTTCTGCTTTGCGAAACCCCAGTGGAATATCCCATCGCGCCGACTCGAGTAATTGATAGCCCAATACTTGGATACGTACTGAATTTTCAAAGATGCGGTAATGATAATCAGAAAATGTTTAATGGTGGATATAAATATGACTAAAATTTTTATTCATTTACTCTCTATGCTCATCAACAGAATTAAACGATTTAACTGTATAAAAAAAATGAAATTAATGAAATAATTATTTTTTATTTAATTTCTTTTGTCAATATATGTCTTAACTTAATATAAAAATCTTAATTTCAAACTTACATTTATTTGTTTCGATGGCTTGAAATTAAACATTTTTAATGAGCCATTTTTTCAAGTTTTTTTTTGTTTGCTCGATTGGTGCTACTACAGAATAAATCATAATTTTACTGGATCCGAATGTATGGAATCACTTTTAAGAAGGACTCATTCATTACATCAGTACAACGAGTCGGGTTGCATAATTTGACGTATTCAAGTTTTCGCGTTGGGCAACTTCTCTTGTCTCAAGATCCTCTTGCTCGTTATATTTAAAATGCAAATGCCACATTCCTGATTTCTCGATTTTTCATCGTTCCGGTGGGTAGCCTGCCTGCCGATGGTCCCTTCACAGTCTTTCTCGATCGGATCTCTCGGGGCTCTTGGAGTCTTTTGGAGAATGCAGTCGTCGAGTGTGTTGCAAAGCGTAGAGAGATACGAGAAAGGGAAAAAGAGTTGGCGGACTCACTCGGCTCTCTTCGCAAACTCCCAAAAAAGGTCTCGGCTAAAGGGCGTCGGCCCTTTTCGGTCTGCGAGCTCTCTCGCGAACGCGGTGGACAGGGGGCGACACCCGAAGAAACAAATTTGCGAACGCTTTAATAATGCATGAGAGTTGCTTCCTCTCAGCTACTGTAGCGTACGATACGGTCTCTTTCGTTTCTCCTGAGTCAACATCTACGTTCCACGCGAGAGAAACTCCTCTCAAGATGAGCAACCGAGTCAGAAGCCAAACCACCGTCCTGAAGCATCAACGAATTAAAACAAACGGAACAAACAAATGTTATGCGGTGTTCGAAGCGTGACTCGAATCGATGCGAAGAATTCTATGCTAAACCTCTTTGTTCCTCTTCGACAAATGAACAATTCATTTTTTTCTATTGCCGCTGAGTAAATTCTCGCAAAAGCGTCGTTCCAAATATAATTTCTTCGCTCTATTAGCAAACCTTTAATGTCAACCCGACGTACATTCCTTGCCTTATTTTCTCGAGAAATCAACTGAAACGCGATACGCAAAGCAAGCTTCGTTCTTCGTCTTTTTTGCTCAGCTACTTCACTGACAAACTTCGCGATCAGACAATCCGCGTTGTTCTTTCCTGGCAACCATGAGCACGAGTGAAACGATCCATGAAATACCCGATGATCTTCTCGAAAGAGACTATCGGAGAGCAACAGACCTTTGCAGCTCTTCGCGGATCATTTTCTCACCCGGTGTCTCGCCCATCGGCGCCCTGTGGTTTCGCCCATTTTTTCTTATCCTTATTCACTCTTCCGCTTCTTTGTCCTTCAATATATTTTTTTCTTTCGCTCCTCTCGATACACCGTTGGTTGTAGTGCTCTCGGGCCACCAAGTACTCTGCGGTATCGATGGAAATTGCATTCATTTGTCGGATGAACGAACTTGCGGATTCGAGTTGTTCAATGGCACGTCGATATCTTTTTTATTTACGTATATTCGTAATTCACTGGTGTAACAGTTTTTGAATTCTTAAAGCATGTGGCTTAGCGTCGTTTCCACTTAATCGTAAATTTGTCAACTACAAAATGCATTTAAAAAATTTGAAATACGTATAAACTATAATTATTGTTGTTATTGTAAAATTAGAATAATAAAAATTCCCCTTTTCGTATATTTTTAAACAGCCATAAATCAATTTCGTTGATTTGATTCATCGGTTCTCATTGACTCTTGTATTTACGGCCCTTCGTTACGTGCTGCTCGTAAAACCAACTCGAGAATATCCGACAACAGTCGCGCTTGTATCCCTTGAGAAAAAAATAAAAGTGTCTTGTAACGAATTTTTGCTCGCGCATCGATTTTGGGATTGAGTTTCACGACTCCCTTCCTCTTTTTTCAAGAACAGAATTTATCGACGTATGAATACATGGCGCGTTACACTCGAAGCTATTTCTTTTTTTTATTTAATACCCATTTTACGACAGTCCCATCTCGCCTCGTATTCCGATAATAATACCAGGGATTCTCAAATAAAATATAATAAATATTCTTCGTTTAATAGTTAGACTGAAATACACGTTCTATCGAATGAAGATATCCGTTGACGGAGCTTCGATTCCCTCGGACACGTTGTATCGTCGGCAATGTTCCAAGTCGAATAATTTATAAATATCTATCTATCGAGTAATATTTTCTCACAAAGTTTACAAAGTCCGACGTTTTACGGGTCGATAGGGGCAAAGGGTTCACGTATTTCCGGATATATCTCTCAGTGCAGTTAATCGATTCACGGCTCGCGGAGGGCTAAGAGCTCTTTGAGATTTTAGAGCTCTAATAGCGGCACAACAAATCTATCGAGATGCATAGCAGTCGGAGTATATTCTCTCATCCATCGTGAACACCTGCCAAGATCCGAGACATTATCCTCGATTCCACAGGGATCGAGACACGGTGTTGGCTTGCGTAACACCAAAGCCGGACCCGAGCGAGGAAAACGAGAAGAGGAAATGGTTTATGGTAGGCCATAAAATCTGCGAGGCACTGTACATTCATATCTATACTATTCTGTGTGTATTTATCATGTATAGTACGTATATACATTGCTTTATACCATACTTTAATGGTTCACGACTTTTGCCTATGCAGATTTCGCCTCGCCGATAATCCTCGATCCTCGCCTCGCCTCGCCTCGCCTCTTTCCTCTATGCACTCACCCTGTGCAACTCCACTGGGTCTAGCTGCATGCTCCGTTCTCGACCTCTCGAATCGACGTTGTATACCCTCTAGAAATATTATTTCCACGAACGTTATATCTCTTCCGCTTTGGAGCAAAGAACAGTGGAGAACGTTATCGAGAATCGATAACCTTAAGCAAAAATGTCCTGAGAATTTCTTCAGAAAAAACGGAGATTTTAGTCTCTCGGATGATTCAACCGATAAGAACTTTAATCGTTGAATTCCGATGGTAATAAATAAAATATATTAAATGATATTTAACTAAATAGCAACTATATACGAATAAAATGACAAACAATGCAAGATAAATTTATACAAAATTCAACTAAAGAAAGAAATTTAAAAAATAATCGTAAGATTCGATTTTTTATCTGAATATTTTTTTCAGCCCAAGATGACATTTTGTCATCATTGATTAATCTAATAAAATTTAAAAAATATTGTTCCTACTATAGCACTGCCGAATAGAGCAGTATACAAAAACGACGATAATTCTCTGGTAAAATCGCCACAAGTCAGATGCCTCGCAGCTGCGAAAGCAGCAAGTGTTAATGTGCAAGTTAAAATAGTGTTATAGCATAGAAGAGGATGTGATGTTAAAATAAAAATTCAATATACTTGACGTGCAGAAAGAGTGTAAGAAAGATATAGCCGTAGAATGAGAGATAGAAATAGGGAAGAGAGATGGCTACTGGGTTTGGTCCATAAACGTGAGTTAACGAGAGTACGCTGAACAAAATGAACATGACGCGCATCGATAATGTGCGAGCCCTGAGAGGATCTTCGTAGTTCCTATCCTATATAATGCTATATACGTTGGCAACTACGCGAACTGCATCGCCAAAAGCTCTGCAGAAACTACGCCGTGCCCATACCCGGCGTATGGCATCTATACAGAAGTGGTAGCTATACAGAAGCCACGTAGTATAGAGTTGGCGAGGACGGTAGTTGGATTCAGAGAGGCGACCGTACCGCGGGTACATATCCCACCTATCTATATCTAGATATATACTTAGCTACCTATATGCACCGTCTCGGTACATGTACATACATTTATCTCTTCATACGGTGGTGGGCCGCTATTGCTGCTGTCGTTGCTGCACGCTGGCCTTAAGGAGCTTGCGAAGAGGGTTAGCCGGTGGGACCATTATTTCCCATAAAGCCCTCGGTAATTATCGGTAAGTAGCGGATGCTTTGTTACGAGATTTTTTCAGGGACTCCTTTTGCTGTGCATCGACGATGCGCAGCTACCGCACTTCTTCCGTGGCTTTCGTCGATTTTACTTCGCCGATAGAACTTGCCAGTGAGAATTTCTACGACGCACACGAGTCCCAGAAGAAGGCAACTTTTAAGACGACGCGAAACCTCAATACTTACACACATATTATATGTTTCTCTCTCGGTCCATCGTAAAGCGCTATTTAATTTTGTCTCTCTCGCAACCATACATATTTCGAATCGCTTTAAGATCTTTCGGTGAATGCCTAGAAATTTATAATTAACAAATTTTTCAATGTGCAACTACGAATGGTGCTCTGTAGCATGAAAACGGTATATTCTATTTGCTCTCGAGTAATTCTTTAATGCTTCAGAAGAGACAACTGTGGAGGCACTGACGAGCGATGAGCGAAGCTAACATCGCCGTTAAACTTCAATTTGACGCGGAATTTCTTTGTACAGCGTGAAACGCTATTTGTCGAGAATTGCTCGGACGCGATGTTCCGAGACAAATTTAACGCGAGGTTGTGCAAAGATTGCGGAATACACCGTTGTTGAACATTTTATATTGCGATCGCCGTATAAGAAATTTTTATTTAAAAATTGAATTCAGAATATATTTTAATTAATCAACAGAAATTCCATTCAATGAAATACGTAAAAAAAAAAATTTGAGCATTATTTTTAAGATATTAATTACAGCGGCAATCTGTTGGAACGACTTTTAAATTTTATTAACAGCTGTTTTTATATTTTGTTATTTACACGGGGTGCAGATAAGTCTTCTTGAAAGGGTTGAACATGTTGTGCGACCTTGCACCGCGGCAGGCCAATCATCGGAACATATACTCTCTCCACACCCCAGTTCCTCGATAAAAGAAAAAAAAGCGAGATATACCCAAGTAGCTATAACGAAGCTTGCCTTCTACACTCGTGGAAGAAGTTCTACTCCTCCGAGGGGTCGCTTTCTGAGATAGTATCTCGAGGAATAGCCGTGCGCGGCGACCGGCTCATTAAAAGTCCTCTCCCGGTTCTCCGCAGCGAGAAAGAATGAGATAGAGAGTATCATCTCGCTCTCTCGTAGGATGCTCGTTCGTTATCTATCGTGTTTCGCCCGTGTACCTCGCGAACTTACGACGTGTCGACGGTAAAACGCTTGCGTTGTGTCGCGCGACTCCCCGTCCTCACGGAATTATCCCTCGCCACGTTCTATTCACCAAAGCGCCACATCTAATCACCCATCGAAATCCCATCGTGATCATAAGAACGTTGTAAGAAGTTAAAAAAATTTGTTATATCATACTTAATATGTAATTTAAATGAAATGAGGTCCAAGAGCAGCGTCTCGCGTCGAAGAGGGCAACATCCATCGTGACTTTGAAAATTACTTCCGCTATAGTTACATTGAGATGTTTTATCCCTGAGCAAACTACCGTTGCCCCTCGAGTCTAATCCGCACTCTGCGTATATATACTATGTATGGTACAGTACACTCCGGGGCTACCGTGGTATATTTATAAACGAGAGAAACAAAGTGTAGTCTCTGACGTAGACCGTCCATCCTATCGCCTCGACCGCACAGTTACGGTTATGTATCTGCGGGAATGCGCGGGTGTAAGAGTTCTCGCGAAGAGTGAAGAGATCCACTAGAGCTACAACGGAGTAGAAAAGTTGCCGCGGCGAGAGAAAGAGAGAGAGAGAGAGAGAGAGAGAGAGAGAGAGAGAGAGAGAGAGAGAGAGAGAGTATTCAGACAACTGAATAGTAAAAGCAACGGAGAAAGACAATGAACGAAGAGCGATGCTCTCGCACCGAGATCGCGTTACCACTCGGGTGGCCTTAATCTTTAACTTCTTTCCCCTTCTTACGTATATGCGTCTTAGTCCTGGTACACAGGGAGCGACATCTCGCGCGGTATATATATCTCGTCCTCGAGAACTCCATTCGTAAACGTCGTAATCGCATTATGAGAGCACTCTATCTATCTCGGGGTCTTAACCCTTTGCTTCTCAAGTTTCGTGCGGTCGAAAAGTGAATCCTGAAATTCAACCTTCTGCCATACATCTTGATTGCGGAACAAGGAGAGTATGTAAATATATTTTGCCAGATATGTCAGTAGTTTGGTTACTCTGTTGGATTTTTACTTGGAATTCTGGTGGAACTGATCGATTCCTGGTGAAATTCTGACGAATTCGCATAATTTTTCTTAAACTAACTCGAATTCTTACCAATTTATCGAGAAATCTACCTGAAATCTGGTTAAACTTAAAAGGATGACGACGCCGAACTTTACTGTGCAACACGGGGAATACACGAAGGCGAATAAGTGGCGATTCCAGGAAAAGCTATTGAAGCGCAAAGCGTTCATCGACCCTTTACGCATACATTGTCCCGCGATGCATAGTACCTCCATTTCCAAAGTGTGGAAAATGTCAGCGTAAGCTTTGAAGCGTCAAGATCCTGATTGGATTAAAATCGCGATTGAAATACAAAAAGACCCTTCATGAGCTTTACGATCGTCACTCTCGAAAGATGCCTCAGGAATCGCACAATCACCCAGGATAATCCGTATCTTCTCGGATGACGGAAGTTTTATTATATCCAGTAGTCGTGGTATTATATCGGTATATCTTATCGAAAAAAAAGAAGTGAGATGTCCGCACGGATTGGCATCTTCTACTCGTCGATATGTTTAGAGTGCCTCCCTGTCAATCAAATATAGGAATAATCGTTGGTCGTTGCTCGACGAGTCGCACTATACCCGAGTGAGACTGCGCTATTGCGATTCGGTAAAGTACAGAGAGGAGTCGCGGGATTGCTCACCGACAACGCCATAACTCGGCGCTGTAATATCGGCCTAATCAGGCATCACGGCCTCGCGCGAACGCTCGGCTTCGTGCACAGCCGCCACGGCAAGGATACTAGCATAGTAAAAGCTCCGACATGAACGCGCAACTCCATGCGTTTCAGCCGAGATGAGACGTTCACGCCGCTTTTGAAGTCGGCCTTTTCTTCTCCCTCTAATGGAAAGAGCAACGTTAAAGGGGCCGGAGAACAGGAGAAAAGAAGCGTCCTCGCTGAATCTCGCACATGGAGGAACGAGCGGCTTCGTACGAAGCGGCCGTTTCGCCGCGTAACACGACCGATATCGCGTGCGATTCGCACGGATTCGCAAGATGCTATCGCTCTCGCGCGCACCGGCACGTACGACTCGCCGTTCTTACCGAAGGATGCTATAATATGAGTCCTTCCAACTCGCCGCAAGAATTGCTCGGTGACGACTCTCGCGTAGTTATCAACGCTCGTGCGAGAATGCTGGATATTCGTCGCGAAATTTACTCACAATTATGACCTCTCCTTTGCTTTATCTCATTTTCAAAACATATTGTTACGAAAAATTTTTTAAAACAATATTTAACATATTTTTTTTGCAATGTCTCTCGTTTGTCAACCATAGATAACTTTTTTTTTAACTAAGATGATACAAGTATATATTTTTGGACGTAAATTACTCTACCTCCGTACGATATTGACGATGTTTCTTGCAGTTCTTCGCAGGAAGAAGTCTTGAGAGTCTCCATAAAGTGTTGGTTGTATTGGATGGTAACGAGATGAGGGAATAACTCAGTCCTACAGCATCGCGGTATAGATGATAGACGTTCGAAGGAAGTATACGAGCTGAAAGGATAGAAAGAACGCGGCGAGACCCGCGATGCTTTACTCTTGGCCGTTCTCTTCCCTTCTTTCCTCTTCTTTCTCTTATTCCCTCGCAACATCGGAGGGCACACTAGCAAAAGGCTGGAGAACCGCGAGCTCGTGATATCCCGAGGCTACTGCGCCGAGAGACCGCGGTATCGCATCGGGCCAGCGCTGTGTGCTTTTGCCGTTGCGAAGCCGTTCAAGAGCCGAAGCACAGCTCGAGCTCCGCTCGGATACAACACGCCCATACCGGTCCACACGGCATCGCAGCACCGGAGAGCGAACACTCCACCGTGAAACTTGACTTCTCGCTCGCCAGCAGCATAGGATTATTCATTGAATTTATATTCACCCGATACCCCTCGCCTGATGCTCTTGTGTGCCCAAGAGCCTCTCGAGAAACGAATTCGACGAGGCTCCGATGTGCGGGTGGACGCCTGAAATTTATTTACCACGATTGGATTCAACCAGATAATTCAACCAGCGCCGATTTTATATTGTTACGCTTTTAGAGCCTGTATTATTCGACTTGAGCACAGTCGATCGCGAGTATATTGTTTCGTACGGAGCTTAGTCGTGCGTGAAGATGAAGATGAAGGAGCGAGAAATAGGAAGAGTATACTAAGAATTTACGTACCGTTCGAACTTATCCGTGATAAAGTATAATGCTGTTGACTATGCTAGTCGTACTGAATGCATTTGTTCTCAAACTTTAATTTCACAAATACACAAAAAATGTCGATATACCGCGGTCCTTGGGTATGAATTTCGTTGGATTCTGCAGGATAATAGAAATTTATTGTTGCTCGAAAATCTTGATATTGAAAAATCACGCAACAGTGGCGATGCTCGAATACCCAACAGACTCCCAAAAACACGAATGCAATTAAAATTAAGAAGCGCACACTTTTGTCGGATCTTTTTCTCGACACTAACAGCGGAACGTCCCGAGTGCTGTGTGTCTCTCAAGGGTTGAATAGCTCGGACGTAGTACGTATTGCCCCTC
Organism: Cylloceria caligata; assembly: GCA_963942595.1. NCBI lineage: Eukaryota > Metazoa > Arthropoda > Insecta > Hymenoptera > Ichneumonidae > Cylloceria > Cylloceria caligata. The sequence goes on along the minus strand of OZ012704.1, from coordinate 70,653,149 downwards.
GTTAAAATTATTCGTCCCTTCACACGCTAACGCTTTCACTTTTATTCATTTTATTTTATTCCCTTGAGTTTCTTTATGGAGAGGAGGAAGAGTCTTTTCGGGCGTGGACGTTGCGCCTGCCGAGCGAAGAATTCGGGGCTTGGTCTCTCTTATCGCGATCCTTCGACGATGCTCTTAATATATAGAGGAGGAGACCGAGGCAAACTACATCGAGAGAGTAAAGGAAATAACGCTGATGCCAAAGTACGACAGAGACAAAACAAAGAAATCCTTCGAGCATCCAGGAGTGTCTTTCTGCCAAGAAATAGTCGCACTCGCACCTCTTGATCTTTAAAAAAAAATTTAAAAACCAAAAAAAAAGGATCCAAATACAAAATAAACGGGAATGTGCAGCAGTGTTTCGCGTGACTTCGAGAAATCTCCTCGGCTTGTCAACGCTGGACACCAGAAGACTCTTTTGCGAAGAAGCCCTTGACTCGTGCTGATTCACTAAACATTCTTCATTCTCCCTCTTTCCTCGAGAACTTGAGATACATTGAACTTTATGGTAATGCGATAAGGTACAAACACTCGAAAAAAAAAAAAAAAAGAAAAAAAAAAAAGCACTACCGAATCTATATACACTGCTATAATATAACGCCAAGCGGAGAATCATGAGAGTGAAAGCGAGGAAGAAAAGTTGGCTGCTCTTGACACAGTCGAATTCCCTGGGGCGATACTTGTCGTGCGTGCATCTCGTATATTGTCATGCTAATACCCGCACGCATAATCAGCGTGTATGAAAAAAACGAATCAAGAGGGATATTGCGATATAAGCCACACGAGCCAGCTGTCTTCGTGGCGAGTTTCGTCGACCACAGGATAAAAAAGGAAGTAAAAGTAAGAAGGGAAATACGCAAGTGGTGGAGCCAACTGACTAAATATAATCTGACGTGCGGAGAGTCGAGGACGAAGGACTGTTTTGCGTGTGTCGTCGTTTACGCGTGTATCCATGTGCGTGTGGACAATGTCACGAGAGCTCCCCAGAATGCAGTAATGATTTTGCCCTGTTTCTGTCTCGAGTATCGTACGATAAATCATTCTTGTTGGTGAGCTAGAGTGCCCATAGGCCCTCTAGACATCGCTTACTAAACAGGCTAGCTACAGTCAGCTTGTGTAGTAACGACGGTCACTATCGTTGCTGGTCATTAATCTTGATAATTGAATCAATATTCGAGAGTTATTCTCTTTCTGAGTTTTCGAGACGATCCACGATAATTAACGGGACTTTCGTCATTGATCACTCGCGAGGGAAGTGATCGAATGGCCTAGACGCAGATTCCTGCGTTGGTTGTAAAATGAAAATAAAAGATAATAGAGCTTTCGATGTACGGGAATCTCCAGAACCGGAAATGAAGGAAAACCAACCAGAGTTTCTTTGGGCCATTGGGGATTCATCGAAGCACTTTCAAATATATTCCTGCGGAAGATCAAACTGTTTTAAATAGCTGGTTGACCGGGAAATCATACGAAGTGATCTCCCTGCTCGAAAGTTTCAGAAGAGAAATTTAATAAATGAAGTCCTTCTAACCGCGCAACGCATCTACGCCGTATTTCTTGATGTTTGGTTGTCGTGTATCGCAGACACGAATCTCGCTAGGCTGCGCATCAATCTCGGTCCTGTTTTCCACGTGTCCGATGTACAACTTGATTATCAGTTGCTATCTATCTTCGTCAGTGCCTCAACTCACTCGTTTGATACCTTACGAGTACATTAAGGGCCCTATAAGACGAATCATATTACTGCTGTAACTTTATGCGATAAAGAAGTTTGATAAGCGCGTATATGGTCATCTCATGCTTAAAAAGATTACATTGCTACTTGCTTTTAGACGTGAAACGAGTTTTCTGAGTACGTGGGTGCAGTTAATGACAAAAATGCAGTGTTCGAGACAAATAAATGTTATTTTAACTACTTTTTTTCATCGAGTTAAAAAATATTTAAAATACAATCGGATTCAAAATAATGTAATCAAGAAAAATAAATATTTCTGTTCGGACTATCAAAGAATCAGCTAAGGAAACAAAATAAATAACAGTACAATTATTTATACAGTGGTAATTTCACCTCATTAAAAATTCGTCTTACAAATACAGTGGTGCACTGTGAAAGAAATAATTTTAAAGTGTTAATTAACTTCACGGTAATTCGATTTGCATCACTTTACAAGAAATTACGTTTATTTTACAAATCCGGAGAATCCGTCTCGGAGTTCAGCCAGCCTTGTTCCTCCCGCCGTGATCTCAGCACTCTGTCGAAGCGTTTCATTGCTCCGGTAGGATCAGTACTCAGGATCAACAAGTAAGAAAGAGTCGTCGCGGTGACTGTTCGAAGAGAGCGAAGACCCGATCGTAAATTCGGTTGCAGTGCTCTTTCTTTCTCTTTTTTTTTTTACCTTCCGGAGAGAAGATTTATCGTCCAAGATGCCGCCTGACTAATTGACGCTACGAGATACGCGATTTCGCAAGGAAACCGCGAGGAACCCCTTCGCTTCTGCTATACTCTCTTGCTCGACTCTTCAAGGAGATCCTTTCCGTGCTGCTGCATTTCTTTCTTGAACTTTTCTGCGTATATTTACCAATGTTTTTGTGTGAGTCTGTACGCGAAGAACCGACCGTCTGTAGGGACCCGTTACGCGTTATCTGACGATTCGGCTCTCAACGACTCTGGACCGAGAATCGTAAAACGCACCGCCAGTTAATGAGCCAATTATTTAATTGCCACCACCCTTCTTTATCCTTTTTCTCCCAACCAACCGAAAGCTACAGGCAGTTTCTGTCTTACTTCGACGCTTGCATTTTTTTTATTATCCTATGTACCACACGTACACACACATGCGTTGTCCGATGTGCATCTCACTCTCTCAAAGACGGAAGACAAAATCTTATTGTTATTTTTTTATCTTTATCTCTCATCCAAATTTATTAATCACACGTGCTAAATCTTCGATGAAAAGGGATTCTTCCTTTTGACAGTTGACAAATATACAGAGAATCTAGAAGACTTCAATATCCTCCTTGCTCTCCTTTAATTTGAAATTGTACTTGAACGTGCCCCAAGGCTTCTGCAACTACCCTCGCACTTTCGTAAATTGCGCTCTCTTGACTCGTATGTGCAGTATACTTAATAAGGAAGAGTCAGGAAGGCAAAAGAGCCGTGGAGTCCTGGACGAAGAGCCGGAAGAGGTCGATGCCCAAGGAAAGCTGTAACGGAGAATTTATCGAACCACGAAACACGTGTCTGTAACGCCCAGAACACTTTTTCCTTTTCTTGGTCTTCGTTGCGTCTTTTTTGTTTTACAACATTTTTGCATTCATTTTTTAATACTGATTTACTAAAGGGTGATTTTTTAAGAGCTTGAGAACTTTTTTAAAAAAAAAAACGCATAAAATTTGCAAAATCTCATCGGTTCTTTATTTGAAACGTTAGATTGGTCCATGACATTTACTTTTTGAAGATAATTTCATTTAAATGTTGACCGCGGCTGCGTCTTAGGTGGTCCATTCGGAAAGTCCGCTTTTTTATCGACAAATTTTGTTCAGCGATGAGGCTCATTTCTGGTTGAATGGCTACGTAAATAGGCAAAATTGCCGCATTTGGAGTGAAGAGCAACCAGAAGCCGTTCAAGAACTGCCCATGCATCCCGAAAAATGCACTGTTTGGTGTGGTTTGTACGCTGGTGGAATCATTGGACCGTATTTTTTCAAAGATGCTGTTGGACGCAACGTTACGGTGAATGGCGATCGCTATCGTTCGATGCTAACAAACTTTTTGTTGCCAAAAATGGAAGAACTGAACTTAGTTGACATGTGGTTTCAACAAGATGGCGCTACATGCCACACAGCTCGCGATTCTATGGCCATTTTGAGCGAAAACTTCGGAGAACAATTCATCTCAAGAAATGGCCCGGTAAGTTGGCCACCAAGATCATGCGATTTGACGCCTTTAGACTATTTTTTGTGGGGCTACGTCAAGTCTAAAGTCTACAGAAATAAGCCAGCAACTATTCCAGTTTTGGAAGACAACATTTCCGAAGAAATTCGGGCTATTCCGGCCGAAATGCTCGAAAAAGTTGCCCAAAATTGGACTTTCCGAATGGACCACCTAAGACGCAGCCGCGGTCAACATTTAAATGAAATTATCTTCAAAAAGTAAATGTCATGGACCAATCTAACGTTTCAAATAAAGAACCGATGAGATTTTGCAAATTTTATGCGTTTTTTTTTAAAAAAAAGTTCTCAAGCTCTTAAAAAATCACCCTTTATATCGAAGAAAAATATCACTTACTTTGATCTGTATAAAAATATAAGTGACAGAATAATATTTTATGTGCAATTTTCAATGTCAAACAATTATTTTCGTGTAATTTCGCCACGAAATCAAAACCTATGATAAATATGTTTTTGTATTGCAAACAATGAAGTAGCCACAGTGTAGCACCGATGAATATTTTGAACGAGGAAGCAATCAGCTCGGGTGTCACGAACCTTGGGAATACGTCGGAATAATAATCATCGAGCGGTGTTGATCGTCTCTCAGCGAGCAAGGAGAACTATCGCGCAAACTTTTATATCCTTTGATGATTCTAAGCTCGGTTCTATGGGGCCGTGCAGTATCAAATGCACTCACATATAGACACACGCAGGTATATACCGCCTGACCGTAGTATGCGTAATACGCTACCAGTAAGGTGAGAAGTAGCGGACGATGTGATGGGGAGGAGATGATTCTTCCGCGAGTCGGATAGAGTGCATGGAGTGCAAGTCGTATCTATGCGCTGGCCAATGCAGCGTAAGAAAATACGACGAGGAAGGTGTAGAGAAAGAAAGTAGAATGAGGTGGACGAGGAAGAAGAGGCAGAGGAAGACCTCGCCTCACTCGGAGCACAGCCACGCCGCATTCCGAACCGCGCTTGATTGGTTTTCGCAAGAGGAAGAGAAACAGCGAAAGAGCGAGGGTTCGCGGAGAAAAGTTGGTGTAGGTATATCGTGTGCATTAGGTGTACCATGCCGCCTTCGGGTCAGGTCGGGTCGTCTCTGCAAACTTCTACGTGACGTATATACAGTAATATACTACTCGAGATCACTTCCTCGCTTCTTCACTTTGGCTTCGGCCTCTCACCAGCTGCTGCTGTAGACTCTACCTTCGTTTGGCCGACATGTACGCTCGCGAACACTCTTGCGTCTTCATTGAGCTCGGCTCGTCGCTCCTCACTTACCCTTCCAAGGAAGTACTTCTGGTATCACATTTTTATCCTTCTCATTTATTCAATATATTTGTAAATTTCAAAACAATGTTTATTTACCAGTAAACATTTTATTTTATTCATTCAAATTTAATCGATTCTGATTAATTTTGATAATTAAAGACAAATTTAGATAACTGAATCGTCATTAAAATCTTGACTTTTTCCTCTCAGTACGAGTATTCTTACTCAGGTATCCGCATAGCATCATTGAGATTTTATCATAGTCAGGATAAAATTTATTTCGAAACTGTTAAAATTTGTACAAAGATTCGATTTACTTGTTCTCTTCGCTCATCCGTGAAAGAATGTTTTCATTTTCAGAATTTCTAGGAAATGCCAAGTGCTGCAGTTAGTGGCAGATGGCTGTATCGTGACTGCCGTGAACAGCTCCGCGAAAAGTGATCGTTTTTTGAGAGACGATAAAAGGACGACGACTTTACTTAGCTGAGCTCGTCTCGAGGGTGAAACGTTCGGGCACTCTTATATACTCGCGATAAGTTTTAATGGAAGATGAGAAATCCTCTTTGCGAGAAGTGGAAAAAGACGACGGAGGCTAAAGAAAAAATAAAGAGAATCGCAGCGTTAAGAACAAGAGTCGACGCGTTTAACTGTCAAGCAAAAAAAGATACGAACTTTTTCTGACCTCCTTGCATCGTCTGTGTTTTCTGATGCGCCGTTACCAGCTCTCTTCTGCGTGTTGTACTATCTTACCATGCGCGCGCTATCCACACTGACAAAGTGAACTCTCGTCTCGGTTGCTTTTCATTCGCTAGACGCTACTTGCGTTGGCGGTCGTAAACAATTTTAACGAGGCCCGGATATGCTTTTCGCTGTTCCTCATCCTCAAAATTGCAGCAACATTGCAGCGTGCTCCTTCTTGCTCGATTTTACTCTTTCGCTGAGTTCAACCAGCTCTATCATTTCTATATACATAACGGATTGAAGGTTTCTTGTATCCCGATAAGAAAAATATACAAAGTTTTAACGACTTGGTAATAACCCATTCCTGGAATATAATTTCTCTCGAGTGCTAAAATAAAACAATAAAACGATTTATCGTCAGGAGGGCGGAAGTTCGAAAAATGTCGAGAAATCTTGTTCCACTACCTGCTCACTTTTGCACAAAATAAAAACCCTTCGACACGGTACATCGATTTTCTGAGTAAAAACATTTTTTTTTCCTAAAGCCCTTCGGCATTTATAAAAGACCTGAAAAAGCATATATTTTTATCTCAGGTAATGTCATTCTTTGTTTCAAACAAATGTTTTGAGCATCCAATGATGGCAGTTCAATACTTTATTTATTAATACGATTTTATAGAAGTAAAATCAATTTCTGATAATCAGAACGAGATTTTAAAAATTCCTGACTCTCCGTTAAGGTCATCAAAAGTCCGCGCAAAGAATCCGAGAGAGAGAGGGGGGGGGGTCCAAATTTCAAGACCGGCGAACTTGGCGAGCTGTAGCTGTATCCCCTGAAAGGTTACAATTACGAGCGTCGAGGTGCATGCCAGGGTGTATAATTTACGTAGTCCAATTTGGGGAGGTCAATCCGTCCGTGTGAGCGAGAATGCAAGAAAGAGTATATATCGCATAAGAAGGAGAATAACGGGAAGAGAAAGAAGAAACGAAGGAGTTGGTCTGTGAGGACAAAGACGAAACGGTAAAAATCGAAGCGTAATTATCGTGAAAAGACATAGAAGAGGCCATTGCAATGTCGCTTAGGTTAACGACGGTAATAGTTGGATATATCGTGGCCTGGCGATCCAGTACCAATCCACCTTCCTGTTTCTATCTCGCCTCGTTATCCTTAAGTTATGTTTGATCAAGCAGCCTTACGTTTTCGGGTATATTTTCTAATGATTCTATTTGAGAGACCAGCACACTTGCATCGCGTCTCGGGAGCACCTCATACTTGCCTGTAACATTCCATTAGAAGTACCTGTTATTAAAGTACATATTGGTATCTAAAGCCTGATCGATTATCGGGAGCAACGAGTCAAAGAGAGCCAGAGATAGGAATTAAAATAAGAAAGAGAGTTGCTGCATTCTCGATTGCTATCATCAATTATTCAACTCTCTGAGAGTTGCTCGTGAGCTTTGCTTCGGACCAACCTCTTCCTCCTCTCTGATGCCCAGCCTCTTCTCAACCCCTCCAACATTTATCAAGAAGGATAATACCCAGTGTCTTCATTACTTTTATTATTTTTATTTCTGATAATTAACGTGAACGAAACATTTATTATTTTTATTATTGCACCCCTGTAAAGTCTGATTTGAAATCGCATGTTGGCTGATTGAGGTTTTTAGTGGGTCGTATTCACCACTTTTATCACTCACCGCTTTAACCGCGTCCATACGCGGTTTTATTCATTATTGTTGTATGGCACTTGAATTCGGACCTCATTCACGACCGCTTCGTCCTCGATGCAGCCAAATAAGTCGACGGGAGAAGGTAATACACGTTCGACACCTGACGGTCTCGGGTATCTCGTGTGAGGGAAGAAAAAAGAAAATAACCATTTGATACTTCGAGGAAGGACGAATATGTGTGTACCACTCTGTAGAGAGAGTGCACTGTTAAAAAATATTTTCTTCTTTCGCGAGCGTGTGCGGTTGCGGTTGCGTATACAGGACTGGCAGTAACGTTGAACGTTATCCGGCTTCTGGAGCGAGGTTTCAACGAGAGGCTGGAGGCACACAGCTCGCGAAACACCTGCTCCACCTGTGGCATCGAGATTCACAGAAGGAACGAAGGCGAGAAGCTAAGAGAGCACTGTCTTCTGTAGTCAGTGGCGGATAACAGCGGTAAGAGCTACCGATGCGCTGGATCTCGTTCCTCGCCCTTCTATGGCGTGGCCGCACAACCATGGAAAACGGAGCTCACCAAACGCGAAACTTCTGAAACGAAAGAGACAGAAAAACGAAAAGGGACGAAGGAAATAAAGAGGGTCGGAGTCCGGTTCTTTCCTTTCGCAATGCCTCCGGGTTTATAATTTATATGGCTGCTATTTTATATTTATGTAGCTCGTTGTGTATTGGCGTAACGATAATTAGCATTAAAAAAAAGCCCTCAAGCTATCTACCGCTATGACATTTGAAACATGCATTCTCAGATATTTGCCGATTCTATGAATATCAGGACATTTTATTTTAAAATGTAGTTTGTCGTTTAAATATTTTGACGTAACCAAAAAATGTCTCAATATAATTTTACACGATTTTAACGGTTGAGCGCGCTGATGGAATGATTGGCCATCATTCAATATTTTCCTTTCGCAGCGGTCACTTATTTATCTTACACTAAAAGTTATAAATGCAGAATGATTCGACTTACCAGCTTAGACCGATATGTGGTAACACACTGGTTGTACCAGAGAAATAGAAAGAAAGAAAGAAATTCTGATGGTGTTATCTAGGTGGGTGCACGATTACCGGAGACTCCCGGTGCATCGGACTCTAGTTACGAGAAAAGATAGCACTGGCGAGTGTATATCCATCGCGCAGCGGTGCATTGCTGAGTGCAACAACGTATATAGGTATACTCAATCCTAGGGAATGATGCACGATAATCCATTGGAGCTAGCTCGGGAGCAACTTCGCCTGTCCGAGTATGTAGGCTACCAATGCCATTTCGCGCTCATCTCTTTCCCTCGTGCGGTCCCTATGTGCTTCATATGCCGGCGAACACAGCCAGGAGATCGGTTGAACCGAGCGAATAGCGGTAAACCCAGGGCGAATCCAGTCCGAGACGAGGAAAATGCCAACGACGAAGAACAAGAAAGCAGAAGCAAGGAAGAGAAAAGAGATGAGGCCGAAGGTCGGAATGGACGAGTACACGCCCGGTTTATTCACACGCTGACCCGGTGTACGCCTCATCTCCTCAAAGATTTTTATTGTTGTCGAGTAGCTTGAACTACTTACACTGTGATTTCGAGCTCTTTATCCTCTTCGAATATTACTCAGATTACTTCCTCGTTTTAACCTTTCTTCGGTTTTATCACGATCTTCCTGATTTGATCAATCTCGCCACCGTAAAGACGATTAAATTAACGCACCATCGTGAAATCGAATTGGCGACGGCATCCGTGGATCGAACGGGTATATCACGGATGATAATGATCTTACCATCATTCACTATACAGATACACTTGCATTAGATGCATCGTTCCAAGTATATAATATACAAAAAGACTTCGTGCTAGCTATGGTCCCCCACCATGGAAAGAATATTTGTATTTATATTTTTACCACGAAAAATGTTATGTTTCTTTCGATATTTTTCGTACATTGTTGAATTTTTCACGTCGACATTTTTTCCATGGAGAGAACCTGTTGACAGACGACATCCGTAAAATAAATCTGCTAATTCATTGCTAATAATGTATATTTATTTTTTGTTACAGGTAAGTTGAACATGTCGGATCCAACCAGTTCTTATCAAATGATAGGTTTCTCCAGCAAGGTCGTATACAATGTTATAACTTGGGTAACGCAAACGAATTACTGACAAACGATTATTCGGTTGTATGTAATTGGTTCGTCATCAGATCGTTACGATTTATTATTTATAATTGAACGGTGTGTGGCACTATAGCGATAGAGCCGACAGTGGTCCAACGACACATGGATAAGGGCATGACTAACGGTCCATGTTTGTGTCGAGGGCTTGGGGCTCAGAAGTTGTTCTCGAGATCTCGAGAAGTCGCGCTGCGTTCCCCTGATCCACAGGAGATACTGCGACCAATGCTTAAAGAAGAGAAGAAAAAAAAAACAACAAAAGATACGAAGGCTCCGTGTTTGATTTGCCGATAGGAGCGAGCGAGTCGTTGGGCAGCCAATTATTACTACAGAGTTGTGCGTGGCAGTAGAAGTACCCCAAGGGTTCGTCGAAGGGGACGAAGACGAAGACGCCTGTCAAGTCGGAGCGTGCGTGTTGATTAAACTTTGGATTCCGATTTAATTGGATTATCGTTCAAGGATTGGAGACCCACTTCTCTCCGTACACTTTTTCCATTCGTCATTGTCCGCATCTTCGAGTCTTTGATTCGAGATGAAGAAGCCGAAGACGTTAATCCCTGTAACACACTGTGAGAAAAGAAAAAGAGGCAACTCGAAGTATTCGTCGGGGAAAAGGCGATAATCTACAGTTTACTACTGTCGCGTACTTTATGATCGAAAAAGTGTGCACCCTATCTCCGAGGCTCGTTGAAACGAACAAGAGTCTCTTGGAGTAGGCAATTCCAGGTCTAAAGCATTATCGATCGACTGATCGATTCGCCTTGCGCCTCGAGCAAAAGCCTCCGAGCTATGCCGCTATATACGTGAGATGGTAGCACGCCTAGTGCCGCTTTGGCATTTAAACAACTGACCCAACTAACCCAGAGCTTATCCGTCACATTGAGATGGCGTATGTAAGCGGTACAACCATTGGCTCGCAAGAAGCATCGAATGAGTCACCTTACAGTGATTAGCTTATAAACTTTGATTCAAAGAAAGCGATATAAATCTAATTGAATGAGGACTAGAATGTAAATATTATTTAGACAATCTTTCCAAAGTCATTCGACGTTAACACCCGCAGTTTTGAAGCACAGGATGTGCGTGCGAGTATCGTTATTGTTTTTTTGCATTCTCATCGTATACGAAGTACGTAACAAGAAAGTATTGTGGTAAAAAACAATTGGACTGTCAGGTTATGCTATAAAGACATTTTGTTTTGAAAAGCATTCACTCATTCTCTCTGTTTGTCGTGTCAGTTTGAAAGTTTCAGTTTGAAAGCACGACAACGTTATCAATATGGTGCGGATCACACACAAATTACTTGTCGTATATGTGCAAAATGTCGTTTTGGTGTCAATTTGAAATACCAACCTCTTTTGAAAGTTTACCCGAAATGTGAAAAATAAAAAATTGTCATCAATTTGTTTTTGATCCTAAGACTAATTTAAAAATCTTTGGTCCGAAACGTACAAACAAACTTTCAAGCAAACAGTCAGTATAAAATGAGTAATTCCGTACAACGATGCCTTCTTTACCTTATGTAGTCACTCGAACGTGATATAAACAGATCATCGGTTATAAAAAATGTGCATTCAGTGAAATATAACATTTTTCGCGGGTGTACTTAAAGACAAATATCACAGAGTTATCTTGAGATAGATGTTACGTTAATGGATACTGTGGTTATATAAACAGATGCACACGTGTAGTCTTTGTCGCTGGCATTGACTATAAAAATATTTCGTGACCGTATTTCAAATCATCTTTTCCAACTGGGACTTAGGAAAGTGCGCACCATAACTTTAATACGTAAAGTACCGAGAGTAAATTCTGTCGAATTATTGTTGCTATTCGGCAGAGTGCCAGCGCCGTTAATATCACGGCTGAAACGAGAGACAGCTCATTGCTAAAATCCATTTTACGCAACGTCATATCGTGAGCTCGTGTCTCGTATTACGGTGACGCGACGTTTAAAAATTCTAGCGCGGAATGACGTACATTCCAATTATACTACGGAATTTCAAGATTCCTGTCTATACCGTTTGTAATCTTACCCCAGTAATTTCACAACAATAACTTTAGACAATTTAAAATGTGATGAGAAAGTAACTAGTTGCGATTACCCCATTCGCACCTTTTTCTTATTTTGGTACTCGATTCACGGGATTATGTTGAGCTTCTTAAAGGTTCAATCACAGTACCGTTTACCCCATGAAGATTGCTACAATGCAATAAAGTACTGTACCGTACATGTACAGCATATACCCATACACACCAAGAAAGTTTGAAGTGGGTGTGATCTCCGGCGGTTCACGAAGATCTTTGGCTAGTAGTAGTTCTCGGCTGATCTTCTCAACGGAAGATCCAGCACCAGGCGGTGGACCGTTAGTTCGGGAAGGCGCAGCGTCCCCATCGTTGTCCACGTAGTCGTTGTACTCTGGCAAAGTGTGGCGCAGCACGCCCCGGGCCTTCTCTTATGCAGGTTACGAAGTGTACGGGAAGATGCGAGAGGTTCGACTGCGGCAAATAGTATCGGCGAGGACTCCGCAGTTGGCGAGATGTGCATCGATGCTGATGCAGAGAAGCGACCCGTTCTGATGCTGCTCCCGACTCTCCGGACCACACCCACGTTCTCTTCTCTTTCACTCTGCTATCGGATGCCATACTCGCTGCTCTTTCTTTCTCTTTTCCTTTATGTTAACTGTGGGCATACGATCGAGCTCCACTGCAGCAGCAGCAGCAGCAAAGAGAACGGAGCTCGTTTCACGTTCTCAGGTCTCTTTCGAGCCCAGCGGTTCTTCGACCGCTATACAAAGTGTGTGACTATGCGCGCGTTGTCTCGATCGCGCTCTCTGCTGTCGTGTCAGCTATAGAAAATTTGCATTCGTTGCTCCACTTGCATTAGACTGGCCGAGTGCAATTGGAATACGGATACGCTCGGGAGAATGGATTTTATCCGGACCCTTCAAGGCGTGTCTCTGCGAAATCTTGGCATAATCACATTCACGGTGAATTCTGTAGCTGCAACTGCTGTAATGATTTCTAAAAAATACTGGCTTATGCGTCTGTTTATCCTAGACAAATTTTCATTATCGTTGTCATGGTACAAATATTATAGGGTATGGTTAATGGGGCATCATGGTCGTGTTTTTTTTTTAAACAAACCACAATGCCATGGTCAAAATGGTGATTTTAGACACGTGTCCTGTCTAATATCACTTTTGGTTTATTGTTTGTTTAATCGTGCAAATAAGGTATCGTTCCATCATTAATGAACCCTCTAAAATTATTTTTTTGTACTATAGACACATTCAATTAATTATTGTAAAATACATATGTCGTCGCCGCATGGCGCCGCGGGTAAAGATATTACGAATGATTATATACTCAATAGCTTGTCATATTGCTATATTTTACCTGTTTTGTTCGATTTAAACCGATTGATCGGAATCGGATGTATCTTTCTTCCTGGGTATAATAATAGCATAAATAAACAATTTGTTGTTTTCCTATATTTGTCGCGATTTCGAAGATAAGTTGATAATTACTATCGATAACTACTACGTATATATATATATATATACTTTTAACACGATTGGATAAGTTGGAGCGTCTTCCATCATTCAAACTGCCAATATGTAGCTGGGACAGTAATTGTTATAATTTTACATCCTTGTTTATCCCTATAGATTTGAACGGTTAAAGTGAGAGGTTTTATCTTATACTGACACTGGCTGGTCTGCTTGCTTTAACAGTATCGACATATTGAAAACAAAAATGTATTTTCATAAAAGATTTCTTTAATCGAGGAACAATTTTGAAGAAAAAAAACCGATTCATTTATCGTTTTTATTTTTATATTTATTATTTTTGTGTATGGTACGACTGTCAATTTCACTGCGTGAATCTGATATAAGGACTGTGAGCTGTGCCAAAGGTGAAAGATATCGTAAACGATCTTACCGTGAGCTGTCAACGTGTCTACCGTCGACTATTTCGTTTTCGTCCACGTCGCTTTGCCTTCTTTTTCACCTCTCTGATTCCTTGATATCGGTAAATCCTCCCGACGTATAATACATCGTGGAATCGCGTGGGAGATTGCTGTAACGTGTTGTCGGCAACACAACCGCGATGCAGCGAGCTTCGCTCTTTACACGCCACGCCCAGAACTATTACCCCGGGGTGCGACGAGCGATAGAGGTGCATCGGGCATCACCGCGTTAATCTCAACCGCTAACTGGAAACAGTCGCCACACTGTAGTCCTAGTGAAAATACACTTGCTCGTAAAACCTCTTGAATTTCACTAAAAAATAATTTATCACGCGGATTTCATTCAATTTGAAAAAATATGATACTAATGCAGCAAGAAATATCAGTTTTTTCTTCTATTTTCTTATAATTCATCGTATGGAAAAAAAAAACTTGAATTTTATCTATTTTAATATTAAATTTGAGAATTACATGTTAGCTTCTCATTGATATTGCAATGTATAGCTAAAATAAAATATTGAGAATCAGCAACGACTCAGTCCTTTTTTTTCTTGGTCTCGGGAACGTAGTATAAGAAAGCTGCGAACATATTTGAAGAAACGAAACAAGAGTAATAAGTATAAAAGCGTTCCTTAACGATGCAACGAAGACATATGCAAGAAATATATTCACAGAAGCGGGTGGGCAATGAAAGATCCTTAAGATCTTCGTTCGGAGTCTCGCAGGAGTGGTTTCAACGATCGGAAGCGATCGCGTGCGTGTGTAATATTCATTAAAACTGTCGCGACGCCTCGAGAAGGAAAAGTCCGCGCGGATGGAGCTACCAGCAGAGTCAAAAGACCAGTCTAACTATCTATCGCTTTTTTTTCAACGATAACGGAGGCGTTCACACGTTTCCAAAATAATATAAATAAATGATTTATTTCCAAGTAATAATAGCGTGACGATTGATAAAAATAAAGTTGAAGTAAATGATTCATGAGAGGCGGCGGAGCTAACCGGAAAGTCAAATGAAAAAAACAATAAATAGAAAAATATTTAGAGGAGTGTGAAATAGAATTGATAAGAAAATTATAGTGATTGGTAATTTCCTGTAGTGCAATTAATACATTGTAATTTCAATAAAAAAATAGCAAATTTGTTGTATTTTATAAAGCTTTATGAATCTATTTTTCTTCTAAAAAGATAAATATTTGACTTTATGAAAAACATTTATAACAAGGCCCAAAGTAAAATTATTAAATGGAATAATTGAATTTTCGAGGGAATGATTAATAGTGTTGGAGAGTGAGGCTTACAAGGTTCGTATTGAATATCAATTATTCTATACACTGTGGTATGTTTTATAGAAAAGTAGATGAATGCAATGGGAACGAGTGCTCCAATGGATCTCGAGCGAGGGATAAGCCGAAGCGCCACCAGTCACAATATGCATCGGTAGCAGCTGCGCCTGACTCGAGGATCTTTCGCGATAACGTATCGAGTTCCCGTACTCCGGGTGTCTGTCTCTCGTTATATACATATATGTACATATGAAACTCTCTTGAAAGAAAGAGAGAGACGCTAAAACTCTCGTCTCCGTGGGCCCAGTTGCAAAGATACAGCAGCGTTGTGCTGGATAGAGCTCACTCGTTTCCGTGACCTGGGTGTGGCGTCCGCACGTTTCAGGCTCCCTTGAGCTTATGGGGTACACGAGCACGTATAGAACAGCGCGTATGTGCTACGCCGTGTGATTACCGGGCGAAAGGATAACGCTGGTCTGGTATGTGTATTCTCGCGATGGCTGAAATCACGAGAGATACTCCTAGAAGTGTGGCTGCGAATATTTTCTTTCTCTTTTCGTACATGCAGAGTCTGCGGAGCGTGGCCGTGCGAGCGAGTCAGCGCACTAGGCTCTCTCGATCGATTATGCAATAGAGTTTCATCGTTTTTTTTTCATTTCACATTGATATGGGAAATATTCGTAAGAGAGATAAGAACGTGGGATTTAATCGTGATTACGATGTATATGTCAGAGCGATAAAATCATAGTAAAAACGTGCAATGAGCATTACTTCATCATTATAAATTCGTTGTTTAAAGAATTTTTATTGTCGGGTTGAAAAACAAAGCAACGACAAGTAGTTACGAAACGTTATAACTATAGAATAAAAAAAAGTGAACAACAAAGCTTTAATTACGGATTTAGATGTTTAAAAAATTATTGTGATGAATAAAATTCTCCTCTGATGACATCTTTTTTAGAAACCGGACGAGAAATTACGAGATTATTAGGAAGCTCACTGCGAATTAAATAATACTTTAAGAGCAAGACATATAAAAAGGAACATGCGGGCACAGCAGGGGGCGCTATAATGGAAAAACAAACACGGTAATATGAACGAGTCTAGGAAGTTATTTTCTGCTTGAATTTCTCTATTTTTCACAATTTCGATCGCGTCGCATTCTGTCGCGTCGAGACTGATAGTCGCGATTAGACCTTAATTGCCTGGATCGAAACGGGAGAAGTCGCCTCCGCGTCCAACTTCCTTGAAACGCTGCCTCGAATTTTTCAAAATAACTCGGTATTGCAGTACTAGCAATCAAGTAAATAAATTCATATCGCGAAGAACGTATATCGCTTATGAGACAACGAATAAATATAAGTGAATAATGAATCTAGAATTATATCTCTGGTAAACATAGAGGGAACTTTCAGAATTCCTAGCAGACTCATTGCCGAGAGGGACGCCCGTGACTCAACAAGCTCGTAATTAGTCCACGCAAGAAAGACAACTCGTTGAGATTTGCATAAGCCCGCGATGTAGGATTGGCCAGAGTCGATCCAGTCTCATTGGCCAAACGCTTCCTTTTTCTCCACCTTCTCTCCTTTCCCTATCTTTCTCATCCACTCCTTACAGCCTCATCAGAGCTAATTGAAAAAACAAATAAGCGTACGCAAAATCGTCCGGTACTTTCCCCCTTTAGTATCTTCGCTGTCTTTAGAGCGGTGGAGAGCATCAGCCGAGACTCAATTACCGAAGGATTAATTGGCTACCGCGATGAAAAGTCCTGGCACTGGCGAGCCGCCTTCGTGATCGATCGCACCGCAAGTCGAACGAGTTGATCGATCGTCTTCAAAGAGTCCTGTATCCGCTCCATTCAGCTCCTCATCGCGGGAGATATATACAGAGATACACAAAACATTGATAAAAAAAAATGAACTAGAAATTCTGTGCCTTTTTATCGTTCGCAATAGCAGCAAACTTCTATATCTTCATCTTTCTCTAAAGCTACCGGAGTTTCTACTTGCTGTCGTATATTTCTCCTCACTTCGCGGGACGTTAAACTTTTACGAGGACGCATCGCCTTCTCCATTTTGCGGGTAAAACGGGTCTTTTCTACCACGGTGGCATTCGCCAAGGAATTCAAGCGCTCACTCGCGCAGCAACTCTCGCAACTTGCTCTTCCAAGCGCTTTTACGATCAACGGGCTTGCTCGATTTCTAGCTTTGCATTTCCGGATTTTCTATACGCAACAAGACCAAACACCGTTGCGTACTTTAGTTGAAGCACGGTTGATGTGCAGAAGGAACGCGAGAAACAGGGAGAGAATGGATTCAAGGAGAATTTTATCGATCAACTCGCATGATCGTTCCTCTCGTTCATCTCTATCTTCTTCTATTCGATATCAATCTATCGAACACACGTTCGAACTTAATAGCTCACTCGCTAGTAGCTTATTTATGTATTGCCTCGCAAATACTGCTACAAGATTCGATCGTTGTGTTTCACGTTTTTTTTTTCTTGGTTAATAAACCACAATAGTGGATCTCCAGTGCACATTGGTAGTGCGATCTTCGAGGCTCACGTACAATTCTCAAAGGCGTCCGCCACCGCATCCATGTAATTGTTACACTATATCGCTCGTAATCGAGATATAGCTAGATCAGCGCACGACGAGATGACGAGATGATGATGATGATGACGACGATGATGATGCCAGCTACTCGAGCCAAGTAACTCGTTATGGTCTACAATTGATACAAACCGATCGATTTGTAATTCGATGACGAGCAAAATAAAATCGAAAGGCATAATAATAATCAAGACTTTCGAAACCTCTTAGCCTGGGAAATTCCTCGTCTCCTTTTCAATAAAAAGTTTATCAAATGCTCAAAAACACAATTACTTATCGTACACATTATCGTAACGTCCAAGTTGTTATTTAGAATCAGAATTGATCATAAGTAATACTTAAAAAAAAAAAAAATGTAGATATTTTCCATCTGGATGTATCTGAACGTTAGTTTATGCACGCGAGTGCTAGACTCGCAAGCATAAACTTCGTGAGTAGTACTGGTATATCATCGGGTTCAAGTCACACTACACTTTATCAACGCGTGGAGTCGAGATCTCGATCGCGAAGGCACCGCATACGATGCCGTGAGTGGGGTGGGGGTGCAAGAGCGAAGAACATACATCGGCAGTAGATTACAATTATACTAACATGAGAAAGCTTGAATAGGACTCGCACGCCAATATCGTCCGGCTCTCGCGTATAAAAAAAAATAAAGATTTTACCGTGAATCTATCGAGGATGCCCATTTCTACAATAAGAATCTGGTTAGGATGAACCGGTTACAATTTGCGGGAAATGGAACGCTCTGTTATACCGATTTTCAGTGCAGCCAACTGTTTGGAATCATCCTGTGAATATTTCGTCTATTTTTAGTGATTATAGGGTAGAATTCAGTAAAATAAGTCTATGGTTCCTGGTTCTTGGTTGTTGTTGGTTCGTAACGGAGGAGGAACCTTCGTGCCTTATCCCTGCCGTGCAAAGTAAACGAGTTTTTCGTACAGAATATTTAGAGTAAATATGAAATAAACAGAGTTACAAGCATCATGAAATCACACAGATTATTTGTAGAAGTCGAGTTATCTAAGATGGCTGTGTTTACTCCATCAACAGTCAATAAATAGATCATCCTCTGGGTAAACATATTAAAAATCTTTATCCATAAATTGAACTATATTTTGCATATTAACGTCGATTCCTAGATCGAAAGCGTTATCATTTCGTTCCGTATTGACGATGGATTCACACTTATACTCACTCGGTTCGATTCGTTTCGATATATTTTCGAAGCGAATATCGTTGAAATTATTTTATCTGCGTGATCAACGTGCACAACAACGTGTATCAGGACGTCTCGACCAGATTCTCTAGAATGAAACTCGGAGGGTTCATTCTGCGAAAACGGAGACACCAGTATCAGCTTAGGCAGTAGTCGATACATCCTACTCAAGCTGGCTCTATGAATTTTTGGATCAATTGGATATTAGAGTTAGCTCCATTTGCGAACATCCTGTTTGATATTTAGGCTCGCACTGGAGGGCGCTCGTTTCACGGCAATGTTCACATCAGTGCCAGTCTAGATACTTGTAAGGACATCTACAAAAGACGCTAATCCTAACAGTTAGTGAGCTTACAAAGGTACAGCCTTGCGACAATTTTATAATGATTCTGCTCGACTGTCGACTCGTGGAAGCGTTCGTGATACCATGATAGCTCGTGATATCATAATATCACGAGAGTAAGTATGCTATGGGAGCTCGAACGGTACTAAAATTCATTCGGATCTTGTGATGCAGTTCCAATACAATTCTCTCTATTACATTCCCATTCGTGTGCGCTCGTCTTGGATATCAGCATCATCGTTTGCAGGGTTCTGTTTAGATCCTCTTGGAATCTCAAAGTACTCGAGTCGTTTCTGCTACCTGCTATCTTCTGAAGTGCATAAGGGCGGATGCAGCCACTCTTCGAGTACATCGGAAGCTCATGCGCAACCTGCATTTATTCCTTTAGAGTGTTGCACTTACACTAACGAGACTTTTACCGGTTTTGTACCGTCAGAGTTACCTGTATGAATCTCACGAGTACACAACGATACACGTTAAATTCGAGAGTCACCTATCCATGTGTGTATATAAAGAGGATAGCAATCGACGATGGTAACGATCAACTTCTGTTTGCAGTAGGCGTCGGCTCGTTAGCACTGTACTTGTTAACACAAACGAACCTCCATCTTCGACGAATGTGTTTACTTAAAAAATGAAAAGAAAAAAAGATCTTTTATTGGTATAAACTTAGAGAATTTATAAACTCCTCTGATTGCAGATCCAAGTAATTGAAACAATTATTCTAAACCGTTTAACTTAATGTGCATATTTCATGAGACTAATTTTTTTCGAGCATACGTTTACTATATAATATTGGTTTTTTTCTACGAGATTCCACTTTTACTTCAGTAAAATTGTGCTTTAAATAAAAATTTTACATTTTTTATGGAGCTAAAATTATAATTCGTTAGAATAAATATACCGATACCTTGATATAGAATGACTACGTGGACGGAAATTAGGAACTACAATCCTTCAACACCAAATTCCATTTTACCAGGTATAATGACTTTCATGAGGAAATACACATTTGCGTATAATGAATATTTTAAAAAGACGAACTGAAAAATTCACACACCGATTGCAGATCGCAATCAATATTGTAATTCTTCTAAATCGTTCAACTTAAGGAAGCATCTGCGGATCATGTTAGTCGATCGACGCACTATCGTGGATAATTTCCAATACATACGAAAAAATGAAATTTATATCGCTCTATATTATTTCTCTTGATACTGCGCAGCGTGTCGACAAAACATGCTATTTATTTCTAAGTTTTTTTTACTCTGCACGTATAACGATGACGTATAACGATTACGTTATACGTGCAAAGTAAAAAAAACTTAGAAATAAATAGCATGTTTTGTCGACACGCTGCGCAGTATCAAGAGAAATAATATAGAGCGATATAAATTCTGTGTTCATACACAGTAATCAAACTAAGAAACCTGGCGGTTTTATTCTTTCCAATAAACACAAAATACGATTAGCTTCAAACAACTCAAAAATTCTTTCAAACATTCTTGATATTTCCGACCTGGACAAATTAATTTATGGAAAGGTTATGTTTGCTCTGCCGTCCTGCGATTTTCCTCTCGGATTGAGCCGCGTTGTCACATTCCTCGCATCTGTTATTAAAATGACCGAAAAACACTCGTTCTGATCAATTGGAACTTAGATGAATTTTTTGCTATCACTTCAAATCATTATTTTCCGTTGATTTTCTACTTTAAAGCAAATAATGAGTCCGACATAAAGAAAAACCATGTTAAAAAAGAATTATTTACGTTTCTAGACGGTTAAACTTATTCTGCTTCTTTGATCTGCTTTATAATGTTTCGATCCCCGATATACATTATTTTATGATTTCATCTTGTAAACTGATAATCGCAGATGCCTCCTTAATGTGCAAATTTCATGTGTCTTGAATAATTTTTTTTCAAGCTTACGTTCACGATAAATCCGTTTTTTCTACGAGATCCCTCCTTAATTTCAGTGAAATATTGCCTTGAAAAAGATTGTACATTTTTTATACGGCTAAAATGATAATTTATTAGAAAGAGTTAAGTGATGCCTTGATATTGAATGACTATGTAGATGGAAATTAAGAAGTACACTTGTTCAACAGGAAGTTTCATTTGAGCAAGTATAATGACTTTCATGAGAGAATAAACATATGCGTATAATTAGTATCTTGAAAAGGCGAACTGAAAAATTCGCACAAAGTCCAACAATCGAGAGAGCTATATATATACATAAGGAGTATGGTGTTGTATACAGTACAGTATGGTGTTGTGTATATCCGAGCCGGAAGTCTCGATTCCGGCGCGGAAGAGACTCTCAATTGAGTCAATTAATTCAATGCCCGGATGTGGTCTCGTGGCAAAAGAGACAGTGAAAAGAGTTTACGAAATTTCTCTATTCGGGTATTCACCACGCGCATATGTTCAATCGCGTGAATAATATTGAATCCTAAAGTAATTTATCCTGTACAAAATAAATCATCCGAGTAATCGATCAGTTGGGGTTGAAATGTTAATTACTATTAACTGCGTGTAATTTCATACTACAATGGCTGAATAGAAGCGCCAATGGTGGCCGGAATTGGCATTTTTTGCTGGAACGTCAATCATTATTTTCTATTGAATCGTAACGAGGAAGTCGCGAAAGAAATTTTTTATTGTTACGTGCAATCGGCGTATGAATGATTTACTCTACACAAGTTGGAAAATGACATATTATGCTTTTCCGAAATTCAATTATAAAACTTAGCAGCAAAATAACTATGGAGACGTTGGCTGTAAACAAAAACTAAGCAATAACATGCTTTGAGGTTTTATATTTATCTTTATAAAAATCTACATTGCAAGAAGCGTGTCATGCGGCAAGTTAATCTTAAATTGAAAATGAAAGTAGCGATAAATCTATATCGCATACTCTGTGATACAAAGATTTTTTAATTATCAACGCAGTTACGGTTCAAGTTTCTTTAACCGTAATTTCGTTGATTTAATTAAATCTGACAATGATTGGGTCTGCATTACTGGTTGTCAAAATATGACTGTTGCTCCAGCAAAATTTGCCAAATTACACTGACAGCAACACCACTGATGTTTCCGTACAAAGCAAATAAGATACTCGATAAATAATCAAAGAATCTAAGAGTACTCGGGACGAAATTTTCGCCGATGAAAATGATTTTAATTCGTCGCACGATAAATCGATATGCGGTAAGAATAAAAATATTAAAATTATACCTCGAGACGCAGAGAACTCGAAACTTAAGTAAGAGTGATGTGTGAAAAAAAACTTAGTCTCTGTAATAGGAAGAGTGAAGTGCCTTGTTCCACGTCGTTCACAGAACAGGAGTATATTACCAAAGAATTCTATAGACTCTTTAAGACCTGAAGAGTTCTTTCTTCCAACTCCCCCTCTTTTCCTCTTTTCTGTACGCACTATAACCGGACCACTAGCGTTTTATTTTCTCTTTCTTCTCAAGATATCCTGTACACAAAATATACACATAAACCTACCGAGTGGCACAGAGAAATGGACTCTCCGACCAGTCTCGAAACCACAACCCACCGCTTGCACTCTTTCAGATGTTTAAATGAAGCGTGGCGCGTAAAATTGTCGTCGCCGTGGTCTCGGGTCGCAAGGCCCTGTGGCACTGAAATTCCGGTGAACCGTAAATTGCATCTGGGTCGTGTTGCCTCGTAAACTGGCCACAGAAGGAATTCGTTGGGACTTTGAAACGATTCACGAGTCTCGGACCGTAAGGGCTTTCGGTGGAACGAGAGTTACATTTGCCAATCGAATGCTCCGCCGATCGCATTCTCGAATATCCTGCCTTCGAAAGACACTTTCTTTGCTTCGTGTATCAAGGAACAGTCTACAGGGAGTCTTCCGTTCTCGGAACTCGCAATGCGTGTATACATACAAGCGCTATGGAAAATCGAATACTCGAGGAAAGACAATGGAGCGTTAAGTCATCGTTGAAAAATTCACTCGGTGGTCCCGCCTCGAGGTTCCTCGATCGTTTAATAATTCAACGGCGCGTTCACTGGCCGATGGAGAAAAGCAACGACATCAGGAGTTTCCCCTTCAACGTATTCGTATGTAAATCCACGTGTCTTGGCGACTTCGTCTCTCGGCTGTCTCATGAGCGATGTTAAAAGAGACGACGAGTCCTCGAGCCGAATGAGCAGCGTGCTCATAAGAAAGTAAGGAAAGAGATGAGAGACCGAGAGATGAGAAGGTCGCGCTAGAGAGCATTCGTACATTCTCTCCGACTGACTCTGTCGTATGTTTCTTGCCAAGTAAATAGGTTGCGCGGTAGATCAATGCGGGACGAAAAGCGACTCTCGGATATTCCTACGGATAATAGACGCCGGACGACTTCGCGATAGACGAGCATCGGCAGCCTCGAAGCAACATACCGGCTCTCGATTTAGAAACTGAATGTATTTTTTACTTTTCGTCGTTTCACCGCGAGCACGCGTGCCATCATAGGCGGTTTGAACGATATTTCGAGTATATGCATAGAGATCTGTGAACGAGTATTCTCAACATACAATTATCATTGATATTAAATAATTATATTTGTTTCGTCGTTCTTCCCATTTTACGAGCCCCGTCTTCCCCTGATTGCACTCCTCAGCCGACTTACACCTCCTAGCGCTTCTCATACTCGCCTGCTGACACAGAAAAACTGCGGAAAACCTGTGCCAAACACGGTTCGTTCCTTTTAAGAGAGTCTTGTGTTCCTACATTGAATCACTAGTCTCCAGAAAAGTGACTTCGCGCTCCATGATTCGATTTACCAGGTAGCGCACGTCTTTGCGGTCGCACAACCGAGTAATGGCAGCTCGAAATGCTGCATAACTCGAGAGATTACCGGAGTCGCGCGCCAACCGCACACTTACAATCAATTATCTTATCGATGACAGGATAATTTATAGGAAACCTTGGTCGTAATAGTCGTTCATTTATTTTGATTGGCACATTTCTCGACCTACTCGCACTACCAATTCGGAGCAGTCATAATCTGTAATGAAAAGAAATTTAAACTAGCGATTGTAGCAATGTCAAAAATGGGAATATCTTGTAATGCAAAAATGATAAAGAAAAAATTGATTAGTCGCTAATAATAAATACAAGTTTTTCTTTTCGATATTACATCAAGATACGATTATCAACGTGATAACAACTTTTTTTTTCTCTGTTTAGGATTCACGGGTACACAATGCGAGGTCGATATTGACGAGTGCGCGGCTAACCCTTGCCTGAACAACGGAGTCTGCACGGACCTGATAAACTCTTTCAAATGCACTTGCGCCAATGGATTCGCGGGTTCTCACTGTCAGATAAACATAGATGACTGCGCCTTGTCACCCTGTCGAAACGGCGGCACCTGTCAGGATTCCATAGCGAAGTATACGTGCGAATGCTTGCCTGGATTCACAGGAGCTTCGTGCGAGACCAACATCAACGATTGCCAATCAAATCCTTGCCACAGCGGCACCTGCATCGACGGCGAGAACTCGTTCACCTGTAGTTGCTTCCCCGGTTTCACCGGGAGACTCTGCCAGACGCAGATCGATGAGTGCGAGAGCAATCCCTGTCAATTTGGCGGACGTTGCGAGGACCGCGTCAATGGATATCACTGCATATGCAGATCAGGCACTTCCGGAACTAATTGCGAGATCAACGTCAACGAGTGCTACAGCAATCCCTGTAGAAACGGAGCGAGATGCATCGACGGAATCAACAGGTGAGATTTTCATTATTTGAAATCCAGCAAACAGGACAGTTTCTAAGTCTTTCATTAGGGTTTTGTTATTTTATTTCCATTCATTAAAATTACGTGGTATTTCAAATTTATAGTTTTATAAGTAATCTCAGGCTATTTTTTATTCATTGGGATTTAAGAAGAAAAAAAAAAAAAAAAAAAACAGTTTATTGAGAGCATTATTAAAAACTGTTATGTTTACGTTAGCGTGCTGCTGTCACACGACACGTTAACTCAATCGTTCTGTCACTAATCGAAGAATTGTCCGTTCACTTTTTTCTTTTTCAATCACGCGTCTATTCCCATCGCGAAGCAATCGGATGCCAGGTCTAGGATGGTACGTACGCGATAATCACGCGAGTGTGTTGTTTGTGTGTTCCGTGTGTATATTTCTTCTTTTTTTTTCTTTTTTTAAAACAGCGTTAGCTTCAATACGCTTTTGTGCTCTTGCTAGGTTGATGCTCTTGTACAATCACTACACGATTTCATTCTTATTTTTGCCTATTTCACAAATATTTGCTTTCCCGTGTGACAAGTGGCACACAGTCACTTCGATTAATAGAAAATCCTTGCACCGAAAACTTGTTTTTCTCGCTTCTCTCGAACTAATCCCACGAGTGAATATTCAAAGTCTACGTTTTCTGCGAGTTCTCGAATATGCGAGTCGAATTGATTCTTATTTTTGTTTTTGCACAATAAAACTCGTATATCGCGAGCCTTCTATGCCAAATAATGTTTTCTACATCACAAATTACGATAAATTGACTTTCTTTACTTGGTTAAAAAAAAAATCTGCTGCACGTCAAACCGATAACGCATTAAAAACTCGAATTTTAAAACACACGGACTTTCAGTATTATTTAATTTTAAGAAAATTTCTTTCACAAACTCCTTCCTTTCAAGTACTTAGTACCTAACGTATATTTTGGTATTTTGTTCAGGTACTCGTGCGAATGCGAGCCAGGATTTACGGGCCAGTATTGCGAGACAGACATAAACGAGTGTGCGAGCAATCCCTGTGCCAATGGTGGACGATGTATGGACGTTATCAACGGCTTCAGATGCGAATGTCCACGAGGTTACTACGACGCGAGATGTCTGAGCGATGTGGACGAGTGCGCGAGCAATCCTTGCATCCACGGTGGTACATGCGAGGACGGTGTAAACCAATTTATCTGTCACTGTTTGCCTGGCTACGGTGGGAAGCGATGCGAGGCAGACATAGACGAGTGCGGATCCAATCCCTGCCAACACGGTGGAATATGCAACGATCATCTCAACGACTACAGTTGCAAGTGTCTAGCGGGTTACACCGGTACCAATTGCGAGACGAATATCGACGACTGTGCCAATAATCCTTGCCAGAACAGCGGTTCCTGTATTGATCTCGTCAACGATTACAAGTGCGTCTGCGAATTACCACACACGGGAAGGAATTGCGAGGACAAACTCGATCCTTGCTCGCCGAACAAGTGTCTACACGGGGCGAAATGCTCTCCCTCGTCGAATTTCCTCGATTTCGCTTGCACCTGCACCGTCGGATATACCGGACGTCTCTGCGACGAGGACGTCGACGAGTGCGTGATGACATCGCCCTGCAGAAACGGCGCTACCTGTAGAAACATGAATGGCTCTTACCAATGCGTGTGCGCCAAAGGATACGAGGGACGTGACTGTATCATCAACACCGATGACTGCGCTACTTGTAAGTATTACTCGAAATATTAAGTTTCAGCGTTGTTATGAACACGTGCGTGAAATGTATGTGTCTCGTCAACATCTTTACAAATTTCTCGCTCTATCGTACACTGAACTTTTGTTTAAAATTTTTTTTCATTTTTCTAACAGTCCCTTGTCAAAATGGCGGAACCTGTCTCGACGGAATCGGCGACTACACGTGTCTCTGCGTGGATGGCTTCAGCGGGAAGCACTGCGAGGTCGACGTGGACGAGTGTCTCTCCTCGCCCTGTCAAAATGACGCAGTCTGTAAGGAATATGTAAACTCGTACACCTGCCAGTGTCAGCTCGGTTTCTCTGGAATAAACTGTCAAACGAACGACGAAGACTGCACAGACAGCAGCTGTATGAACGGCGGCAAGTGTGTCGATGGTATAAACAATTATACGTGTTTCTGTCAGCCTGCTTACACAGGATCAAATTGCCAGTATCGTATAAACGAGTGCGACACTTCTCCCTGTCTAAACGGAGCGACCTGTCACGATGACATTAACCAGCACTACACCTGTCATTGTCCTTACGGTTACACGGGGCAAAGATGTGACAAATACGTCGACTGGTGCGCGGACATGCCCTGCGAGAATGGCGCTACTTGTGTTCAACATCAGAACAAATATCACTGTAACTGCTCGCCCGGCTGGACGGGAAAAGTTTGCGATGTCGAAATGGTGTCCTGCAAGGATGCTTCTATCCGTAAAAACGTACCGGAGAAGCATCTATGCAACAACGGCACGTGCGAGGACATCGGCAATAGCCATCGTTGTCACTGCGTCGAAGGATACACCGGCTCTTACTGCCAAGAAGAGATAAACGAGTGTGACACAGCGCCCTGTCAAAATGGCGCTGTTTGTAAAGATCTCGTGGGCTCTTATCAATGCCAATGTACGAAAGGCTTCCAAGGACAAAACTGCGAACTAAACGTCGACGACTGTCGACCAAATCCCTGCCAAAACGGCGGAACCTGTCACGATCTCGTCAATAACTTCAGCTGCTCCTGCCCACCCGGTACGCTGGGTATAATATGCGAGATCAATGTGGACGATTGCGTGATCGGTGCTTGTCACAACAACGGTACTTGCACGGATAAAGTCGGAGGCTTCGAGTGTCGCTGTCCTCCGGGTTTCGTAGGACCGCGTTGCGAGGGCGACATCAACGAGTGTCTCTCGAAACCCTGCGCCTCACCGGGGACTCAAGATTGCGTCCAGCTGGTGAATAATTACCACTGCAACTGCAAGCCCGGATACATGGGCCGACACTGCGAAGTCAAAGTGAATTTCTGCGACAGATCACCCTGCCAGAATGGTGGAGTTTGCGCTGCTAAACAAGCCGGACATACTTGTCTGTGCCCTGCTGATTATCATGGACATAATTGCGAGTTCGCTGGTTCTCTCTGCAATACGGAGCCTTGTTTGCACGGTGGATCTTGCAGAGTGGCCGATACCGAGATCGGATATCGCTGCTACTGTCCTCCAGGCGCAACGGGCACGCACTGCGAGATCGATGCCAACGACGAGTGTGCGAGTAATCCTTGCCAACAATCCGAGGCTATGTGCGAAAATCTTGTGGGCGACTACGCCTGCTACTGTCCTCCGAAGTGGACCGGCAAGAATTGCGAAATTTACGATCCCAACTATCGCGGCGGTGCCTTTGGAAGACTAAATTCGATGGTACCGAAGACCATGAACGCCTACGATCTCGATCTTGAGCGCGAACGCAAGAAATGCGTGGAGAATCGTTGCGACGAAAAATCCGGGAATCATCACTGCGACGAGGAGTGCAACAAGTACGCCTGTAATTTCGATGGCAACGATTGTTCTCTCGGTATTAATCCTTGGCGAAATTGTACCGCTCCTATCAATTGCTGGGACGTTTTTATGAACGATGTTTGCGACGATGTCTGCAACAACGCGCAGTGTCTCTTCGACGGACGCGACTGCGAGAAGAAACTAGCGCCTTGCAATCCCATATACGACGCTTACTGCAGAAAGCACTACGCGAACGGACACTGCGACTACGGATGCAACAACGAAGAGTGCAACTGGGATGGTCTGGATTGCGAGGGTGAACCTCCGTCCCTCGCTGAAGGTGTAATTTCCGTAGTCGTTCGTATGGACCTGCAAACCTTCCGCTCCAACATCGTGGCTTTCCTACGCGACATCGGTCACGAGCTTCGCACGACTTTGAGAGTGAAACAGGACGAGCTCGGTAACGAAATGATTTATCCGTGGAAACGGGATCGCGATCAGGGAATGCAGACGAATTTCTTCGGCAGACCGACGACGATATACACCGAAGGACAGAACGGCGTAAAAGCCTACTTGGAAATAGACAACAGAAAATGTACCGTCACCCAAGGAGTCGTGTGTTTCCCTTCGGCGAACGAAGCTGCCGAATATCTTGCGGCGACCGCGTCCAAACACTCGCTCTCGAGAAATTTTCCGATCGAACAGGTACGTGGGGAGGTTGGACCTCAGGAGCCCGGTTATCCGGATTCTCCGACGAACTACAAGTACGTTTGCATCGGTGCCGTCATCGTGATACTCGGAGGAATGTTGGTGGGAGTTCTCGTGACTGCTCAGAGAAAACGCGCGGTCGGTGTCACCTGGTTCCCCGACGGTTTCCTCAGGACCAACACCGGCAGTGGTCAGAGAAGGAGAGCGCGCACGCGACGCTGTCCCGATGGCCAGGAGATGCGAAATCTCAATAAACAACCTTCGATAAATTGCATGGATATCGACGTTGGAAACGGTCGCGCTCAACAGTGGTCGGATGACGAATCGGATATTCCGCCCTCGAAACGAATGCGAGCTATAGAACCGGGCTACGCTAGCGATCACACGGCAATCACGGATTACGAGGAAACGGAGCCTCGTATGTGGACTCAGCAGCATCTCGATGCAGCGGAGATAAGAAATAGGCCGGATGCCGGAGTTTTGACGCCGCCGAGTCTCGAGCACGGTCAGGATGTCGATGTCAGGGGACCTAGTGGAATGACACCTCTGATGGTGGCTGCTGTACGCGGTGCAGGGCTCGATACAGGCGAAGAAGAGGACGAGAGCGATGGTACAGCAGCTGTGATTGCGGATCTGGTCGCCCAAGGCGCGGATCTCAACGCTAAGACTGACAAGAGTGGTGAGACATCGCTACATTTGGCAGCGAGATTCGCTCGGGCAGACGCTGCAAAAAGATTGCTGGATGCCGGCGCCGATGCGAATTCTCAAGATAACACAGGAAGGACGCCTTTGCACTCCGCAGTCGCTGCGGATGCTGTTGGAGTTTTCCAAATTTTGCTCAGAAACAGAGCGACTAATCTCAATTCGAGAATGCACGACGGCACGACGCCGCTTATTCTCGCCGCGAGACTCGCAACCGAAGGAATGGTGGAAGCGCTCATTGCTGCGGACGCGGATATCAATGCCGCTGACAACAGCGGAAAAACCGCGCTGCACTGGGCCGCAGCGGTTAATAACGTTGACGCTGTGACGGAGCTCCTGGGCAGCGGTGCTAATCGCGACGCTCAGGACGACAAGGATGAGACACCGCTCTTCCTTGCCGCCAGAGAAGGCAGCTTCGAGGCTTGTAAAGCACTCCTCGACACTTTTGCCAATAGGGAGATCACCGATCACATGGATCGGTTGCCCAGGGACGTCGCCAGCGAGAGGCTGCATCACGATATCGTCAGGCTGCTTGACGAGCACGTCCCTAGGTCACCACAAATGACTTCGGTCATACCGAACGGTCCTCTAATGGGTAAGTATTTTCTTTTCTTTCGAAAGGATTACTCGCTGGACAATAATATCATATTGACAAATATTATTAAGAAAAGTACTTGGTGAATGTATTTAAATTTGACATTGGTGATAAGATGGCGACTGCGTCATTTATTGCAAATATTTTCATAGAATCTTAGTAGATTAGACGATTTAATAGATAGCTGAATAAATATTGGTGCGGCAAATACTGAAATCTATCAATTTAATTCTGAAAAAAACTATGAAAGAATTAATTTCAGTTTATTTGTATTTACAATGTTGCGATAAAATATTCGAGAACCAAGAAACATTTGCGTTTTATACGACTAATTGTAAAATTGGGAATAAATGTATTGCAGGATCGCCAAACCATCCAACACTCATAACGCACCCGACGGTGATCGGTTCAGCGCCGAAACAGTCGAAGACGAAGAAGCGTTCGAAGGTGGGTGCGGGTAACCCAAACAGTCCAGAGTCGGAAGGTGTGGTGGCTGCGGCGGTGAGACGAAAACCGTCGGTGAAGAAGCAGCAACCGGTAAAACGCGGTGCTCAGCCCCCAAACCAGGAGATCCCTCAGGGAGCGGAGGGAGCCGAAGGAAATCTTCCGAGTCCGTACGACAGCGCGAGTCTGTACAGCAACGCGCTCCCACTCGTAGGTCACACGGTGACGACGGCGACGAAGCAACCGCCGCCCTACGAGGATTGTATAAAGGGACAGACGATGCAGGGACTTCAACAATTGGGTCTCGACACATTTACGACCAACTACGGTTTGCCTAATTTTCACGACCAACTGTTAGCTCCCCATCAGCGACAGACTCAGGGAATGGTGAACACGCTCTCGCCGCCCTACAGTAATCAGTCGCCCCCGCATTCGGTCCAATCGAACATGACGCTTTCGCCTCAAGCGAGTTACATGGGCTCGCCATCGCCCGCGAAAAGCAGACCATCGTTGCCGACCTCGCCAACGCATATCGCAGCCATGAGGCAAGCGACGCATCAGAAACACGGTGGAATGCCTCCCGTGGGCTTCGATTTCGACAATCTGCCGTATTCCACCGGTCAGACGCAACAACAGATGCAACAGACGCAACAACAGATTCAACAGCAACAACAGCAGCAGCAGCAACAGCAACAGCAGCAGCAGCAGCAACAACAACAACAACAGCAGCAACAGCAGCAACAACAACAACAGCAGCAGCAGCAGCAACAACAACAACAACAACAACAACAACAACACCAGCAGCAACAACAAAACGCCCAACAACAGCAGGCCCAACAGTACTATCCCCAGTACTTGACCCCACCCTCCCATCACTCGGGGCCTGACGTGACGCCCCAGCACCTGATGCAAGCACCCGAGAGCTTCCCGACACCCTCGCCGGACAGCCCCGGTCACTGGTCCTCGAGCTCGCCGCACTCGAACAGTGACTGGTCCGAGTGTATGGCCTCGCCAAACGCGTACGCTGGTGCGCCCCATCACAATAACAAAGGCTCCGAGGCCATTTACATATGAGGGAAGCTGCCTCGCTCACTTCCACCCGAGTGAGTCATTTATATAAATATACATAGGGAATATATGTATACAGATATATGTATACAGATGTATTATATATAGGTATATATATATATTATTATATAATTTTTTTGGAAAAAAAAAACAAACGAAAAGAAAAAGACTCTTTGAATCAGAGACACTGCTACGTACTCAATTGACAAATCGTGCCTCTCTAATATTATTCTTATTGTAAAACGATGTATCCGAAGCGTCTTATTACCGATGCGCAACGTGTTCAATTATCAATGGTGCCTTCGACTTGCCTGAGTGAAGAAACCTGCCAACTATCGATCATAATAAAGTAAATGACATGGACAAGCAAAAATCGACAATAAATAGAAGAAAAATTAAGGAACGACACCTTGCTAACTACGATATAGTATTGTATATAGATCAAAAGAAAGAGTGAACATCAACAACAACAACAACAACAACAACAAAATAAGGATAAAAACGTAATAATTGAATCGTGAAATAAACTACGAAGAGAAGTATCGTCCTACGGAATATGCATTTCAAAGGTGACCGATCTAGTATGTAAATTATAATATAACATGTAATATTTTCTATTTAAATAGTAATTGTACGAGCGCAAGCACGATCATACATAGCTAATTTGTGTCTTTGAAACGACTTCGATATTTTATTATTATTATTATTATTATTATTATTATTATTATTATTATTATACTTTTTTGTGACTTTACCGCAGCTGGATACTCCGGCTAGCGGGATAGGACGAAAAAAAAAAAAGAGAAAGAGATTCATCCGTAAGTCAAGATGACTGGTAAAATCGACAATTTGTGCCTTTGATAAATGTGTCGGTAAGACACATTCTAGACAAATTAACGGAATAGTGCGTTTCGCGAAGATAATGAGAAGACGAAGAAGAAGAAGAATGAAAACGCTAAGTTCCCAATAATGACCAATGACGATCGACGATCGTTCATTGTTATTATGTTTACAGGGCGATTTAATGTAAGATAGAGAGAGAGGAATAAAAATGTGAACGGTCGTACGAGATTCAGAGAATTCAACGTTGCGTCCTGAACGGAGATGTCTCGTTCCATACACATACATTCCAATTTGTATGGCACCTCTACATGCTCTCAGCTTACTGTCTGCCATCGTTAAAAGTTATAAACGATACTACGTAAACCGTTTAATACTCGGTACTAACAGCGTAGCATAATTTTTTTCTTGGTATTAACAATTATTCTTTCTGTTTATTATTTACCTACAAGAAATATTGATTTACGAATTAAAGGTAAGTCGGCGTCCTTGGCCGAGTGACCAAACGATTGAATTCTCTGATTCTCGTTGACCAATGCCAAACACGATTATTATAAGTAATAAAAGTGTAAGAGACGCGATGACGATAGATATAACTGGCGTTAACGCATAATCGATTATTCACATAGATTGTTGCGAGAGAAAAGATTCTATTAAATATATAGATGTGATTTCGACTGAGCTTGCAATAAATCAGTGTTACGCGTAAACAACGATTAATCGTTGATGACCAACATAATTAACGACAACGAGACACTCGACTTTTCTTAGAATATTAAGAGTCTCGGAAAAACTAATTACCGCGGGGTTCTCTCTTATCTCAACTATCGAGAATATTGTAAATAAACTTCTTCGTCCCTTTACTACTATTCATCCTAAAACAAAAGAAAAAATGCACTGTCGAGTACTTTTATATTATTATATCTTTTCTCTCGATTTTTGTACAAACTGTTTTTACATATTTTCTTTTTATATATATTATTATTATTATTATTATTATATATATCACCTAAGTTAGCCGATATTATATATTATAATGAAATCAAGAGGAACAATCGACTATTGATAATTTTTGTAAGAAGAATTCGCATAAGATAATCATGTTTATCTATTATATTATTCATTTCATAACGTTTATTGTATATCGTGTGATTTTTTGTTGCATTAAGGATACTTATCAAATTTATTATTCTTAATGCAATACTGGGCTACACATTGGTGCAATGAAGCTCGTAGCTTCAAGGGACCAACCTTCGACGCAATTTTCTCTCAATCTCATCGGACATTTTAGTTGCAGTTTTCTTATTATTCTTTCTTTGAATGAAACTCAACTTTCTTCTATTTTTTTTTTTTCTTCTTTCTCACTAATCGTGACTCGTCCGAACGACTGGATTCCATTTGAAAATGACAGTTAAAGAAATTCGATAACAGTGAGACGATTTAAATTATTTTCTGGTAAAGCAGGTGCGTTTTTTTTTTTTTTTAGAAAAAAATATTAAACGGAAACGAAAATTAAAACAATACGTAGATTTGTATACGTAAACAAGGTGAATCAATACAAACGTTGGTGTGTTGAGTGTCAACACTGCTCTCTCTCTCTCTCTCTCTCTCTCTCTCTTCCTCTCTGACGCACCAATCACTCTGTGTTAAACAACAAAAAAAAGCAACAACAGTAAAACTAAGTATACTGTAGTGTACGGTTAAAGCGTAAGTTAAAAAAAAAACTCCGATTATAATAGAATTTGTTATTCCTTGTAATTTGTAAAAAGTACTGAGTTTTATTAGTATTAACTACGCTATAAGGAATCTCTAAAGATACGTTTGATCCTATTATACCCCCCCCCCCCCCCCCCCCGACGACACCCTCCCCCTTCAACTCTTTTTCCCATATTTTTATAAATAAGTTATGTCTTTTAAACAGATGTAATAATAAAGATAATCTAACATTCAAGATAGGCTTGTTGTTCTGTTCTACCGAGCTATGCTTCCGCATTCTTTTTTTTTTTTTTTAATCCCATTTGATACAAGCATAGATATTTATAGCATATTTCGAAATTTTTTTACACAACAATCAAATTGTATTATAGCAATTGAAAAAATAACAAGTCGAAAGTTAATTACACAACCGAATGGCAAAGTACTGGAAAAAAAAAATTGTTATTACACGATAATTGCGTTGTTCGTTAGAAAACAATTGAATTATTTTACGTCAATTTAAATTAATATCATTATTTGTTTATCGTTCTTGTGAATTATTTTTGCTAATAAAAAAAAATCGGGGTTTATCGAATCGTAAACTTTTGTCATAAAATGTATCGATAAAATTGATCTCGTTAAAATCTTTTTTTTTTTTCTTTTGTAAAATAAAAAATAGTTTCTTATGGTCGAAGAGGAAATAAACTTTGCGTATAGGACGACGGGTTGTGGAATAAGAAAAAAATTTCATATGGAATGATAGCCTTTGCGTTTATTATCATTCGAAAATTGTACGGGTACTTTACAGTCATCACACCAATCATCGTAATAATTAAGATATCGTTACTATCTTGTTACTTCGTGTTTTTTTTTTACTATTAACGTCATAGTAAGTATGCAAGAATGTCAAAACTCGATACAGACTATGCTTCACATACAAAGGTAGGGGTTTTCTTTTATTTTTATTTTTTTTTTTTATAGATTACATGAAAGATTCATTTAACACAATCTTCTACAAAAAAGAAAGAAATTCTCGCGTGATCTTTCGTTCGATTTGACAACTGCGCGTGGACCAAGAAAAACTCGTCAATCGATACCTAATTATTTATCATACATCCTAGTAACTTTATTCCACCGTTCAGCCGACGGAATACGAATGGAAATAAGTGAAAAGAGGAACTCGTTCCGTTGCTCTTCAATTTCCAATATTAATTTTTTTTTTTTTTTTTAATTTTTATTATACCGAAAAATTGAATTAATCCATTTTTTGTTTGTTTTTGTGCTAACTATACACATCGCCAATGAAGTTCGAGTCTTGGATGGTCCAACGTCTTACGCCTGGACTCTTCAACAAATATTCTCACAGACGCGCTCTGGCACACACTCATTCGCTCGTTCTGTTGTATAATAATTAATATGTGATTGATACAATGTTACGAAATTAGAATTAATATTTACATGACTGTCAATTGTCGTAATAATTTTTTTTTATTATTTATCATTAATTAAAAATGATGGAATTAAACAATAGTACGTAGGGCTTTGTCGAATTAACGAAAAAGCAATAAAAGACCGCGCTGTACGTCAACGAATTTTACGTTCTAATTCGTTATTTAATTCTCGTGCAACTCGAACCAACGTTATCAAATGGTAAATGATAACACGAGTACAATGCATATCGATGCCGGGTTTAAAGGGGGCCATTGCAACCAACGTCGATGATGATATTAAAAGGGAATGATGATTCAATTAGAATTGGCAGTTCGTGAAAAATACATCGATAACGACGAGTGACGTTAACCGGCAGAAAGGAGTATTGGATCGTTTCCAGTGTAGTGACCCTGTTCAAAAAATTTCATTGAAACCGATTAAACGAACAAAAACTCACATTGAAACCTATTAACTTTTAATGGGATTCCAGTCCATTTAATGAGATTCAATCGGTTTTCATGAGATATTCTAAGCAGATCAGTCGCTCGTAAAGCAATGTTAAATTGAAGAAATGATACAATAAAGTCCATATACGGATGAAATGAAAAGGTTTATGCATCAGTCTCTTTACACAAGCTGAGTAGAATAACATTGAACGCGAAGCACGACTTCTAGGAGAAATTCAATGGGACACGGTGATAAGTTCGATTATCGTTGACATAATCGAATTATTAAAATTGTAACAGGCCCACGGTATCACTCGTTGAATGATGTGCTTCTAGAAACTAGTCTTACATCGTAACCATAATCATACGAGTAAAAACTATTAATCTAATATTATAAACATAAAAATGTCCGTCTCGTAAATCTCAACGAGTACTACAGAAGGTTCCTCCGTACATTCATTCTTCAATTATTCTTCGTCGATTTGCGCGATAACAGTGGACGATTATTACGCTTGTCATTTGACATTGTTTTTTTTTTTTTGCTTTTAGTGTTATTATACATCGATCATCGGAGAAATGCAATGAGACAATTAACGATAAGCCAGAGATTTTAGCGATTAACACTTTGTACAAACCGTTTGGTCAATGTTGCCAACAATATACGAAGAATGATCTTTCGCATTTCTTTTTTTTAACAATTGGTATTCGGTTCTTGTTGTTGTTGTTGTTGTTTACACTCGTTGTCAAGCTGACTTTTCAGAATCACTGATTTTTAAATGTACAATGTTGTAACATTTTTCTATCCATTTATACTTAAATTATTATAGAAATTTGTCGTATCAATATCATTTGTTTTATTGCGTTTAATCGATGATTTAATATTACCACGAACTTGAGATATTAAATTTATTATTTTATGGATTAAAAAAAAAAAAAAAAAACAGTTTAAACCGGTAAATTAAATTCTATTCGCCAAACTAGTTGACGGTGTAATTGTTTCCTCCATAGAACGAGATATAACTTATGTACAGGGACCCATTTATTACTAGTGGATAATTTTGGCAAATTAAATATTATATATTCGCGTGATTACCGATTAACAATTGTCGGTTTGTGTCGGGATCGGTTTGAGATTTTAAAATAAACTTTGAACTGTTAATTTTAGAGGAATTTATATACAAACTTACGTGACAAGAACAATATTTACTGATAGTTTGATCGATAATTAGAAAAATATTCATTATAATTCGAATATAAGTCGAGCGAGACGATCGTCCAATTAACTCTTTGATTGTAATTTACCCATATATCGACAAATATATGAATCAATATCGAAAGAATTAAGCAACAGTTTCAATCCTGCAGTTGTTGCAAGTATAAACAATCAAAATATATTTATGATTCTTTTTATTCGTATAACGAGTGTTGAGCACTGTTGAACGTAATTTAAATTTAACAAAAAAACCAAATCATCATCTTGTATTCGAATTTCGAAAACTGTTACAAGATTAATTTTAATTATTCGTCGAATAATTTGTTTCAATGATACGCAATGCAGGGTCAAAACCAACGACGAGTACACTTGAACTGCACATTTGTAATTTCGTATACGTGTTTATTAAATTATATTTAAAAAAAAAAAAAAAAAAA
This sequence comes from Cylloceria caligata, assembly GCA_963942595.1. Classification (NCBI taxonomy): domain Eukaryota; kingdom Metazoa; phylum Arthropoda; class Insecta; order Hymenoptera; family Ichneumonidae; genus Cylloceria; species Cylloceria caligata. The sequence goes on along the minus strand of OZ012704.1, from coordinate 70,615,074 downwards.
AAAAAAAAATATTACGCCATCGTAGCGAAGTGTACGATTCAGAGAACATTGAAGGTTTTTGGAATATTTTCGGTGGGCACTGACGAAGCCTCGTTAAATAGGATTCGTCCACTGGAAGCGCTTGAGCCTTCGTAACGTTTTTTCAACGTAGATTTAGCTCTGAAGTTTAATTTTTATTTTATCTCGCTACTGAATTATCTCACTCTTATTATTTTTCATTCGCGCCCTTACTCTCTCACTCGACATCGCGTTACAAACATATTTATAACTATGCGTATCTGGCATATATATATATACTTTTATCCTTAGAAAACGGAATATTTACATACGATACTGGCAGTAATTTATCATATTCTCCTAATTTCACTCAATTCGTTCAGGCGCGTGGATCGTTTACGCGCGATATTTTAAACACGACTCGTCGAACGATCGCTCTATTATCGAGCCGAAATGAAACCAGTCGAAAGGAAATCGATTCAAACTGATTGACATTAATTTCAGTATAATTAAATATATTTAAAGAATAACAATTTAAAGATCGATTGTCACTAAACTTGTGTTGAAAATCAGTCAGAATCGATTATCTTCACTCAAAAAATGCATAAATCTTCGCGTATGTTAATAGGTTCGTACGATCGTGGTTGCAATTACATAATATACGCAATGTATACGATTGATAATGAATTATAGAAGAAAAAAAATAAATCAAATCGGAGAATAGTTATCCAACTTGCGGCTTCTGATCGTGATAACCGGTAAAGAATAAAAACAAATTAAACAAAATGAAATTGCGTAAGTAATGATCGGGGTAAAAATTCGTCGTTGCGAAAGCTAAACATATCCGTTAATATAACATAATTTATGAGCTTGGCAGTGTTCGTTCCACGTTCCTCTTTCAATATCACTTGGATTTATAATCTCGCACGACAGGAAAAGAAGATCTAACTCGATTTTATTATAATTCTATAGCGCGGGGTACCATGCTCGACGAATGTGCTTTTATTTTTTTTTATTTTAATTAATTAAGAAAAAATTTAACTAATTTTACTAGTGTAGCTTTACACAGTCTCGGTTCTTTTCGTCAGCCGCACTATAGAATTAAAACTATCGCACGAGTTGTTGTTTTTTTTGTTTTTTCTTGAACAAGTAGCGCACAGAGACCCCTAAAAGTTATGTAGGTGTTTAATTTTTTTTTTAATCGCTCGTTTTAAATCGATATCTCGAGAAACCACGCGTGAATCTTCGTGCTGTTTGCATGGCCAAACGAATACTTCATTTTAGTTGCTTCAAATGACCATTGTAAAGATGATCGATTAAAATTGTAAATAAAGTCGTCGCGCACCGATATTCAGCAGCCATTGTATAAATGAAAAAAAAAAAAAAACAAAAAAACAAAAAAACAAAAAAAAAAACAAAAAGTAGTCGGTCACAATAAACTTTTGAAGAAACGAGTGAAAAGGCGTGACACGATCACGAGTTAAAGTTTCTTAGTCACTTTGTGACTCATCGACTGAAAATAATAACGCAACGAATGGAATAATCCTTCTAAATTTTCTAATAAGCTCTTTTTGATGTGGACGTCGCACCGTGTAACTCGCAATCTTTTATCATTTTCTTTTTCTTTTTGTATACATATTCGCTTTTATTTTTCCGTCGGGAAATTTCGAGGATACTTGAATTACGACCGAAGGTACACCAGACGCAGAGATATTTTTATCAATTGATTCACTGAATTATTACTACGGATTTCTTTGAAAAATATACACATTTTTCTGTTACTCTGCTTCTTTTTTTTGTTTTTTTTTGTTTTTGTACAAGTTGCACAAATTGAACAAAGCACTTTCCATCTTAACGCGCAATTATTTCTGAATCAAGAAACTTTCTAGGCAACGCTGCCTAAAATCACCAATGCAAATACAAATATTATTCGAACATGCGATAGTTCTGTGAATTTTAAACGGACCATCGAAGTATGTCTTGTCGAATTTGTTTAAGACATTGTAATAAAATTATCATTTAAAAAAAAAAAAAAAACATTCTTTCGTATTTCTTGAGTTTTGTGGCTGGATTTTAATTATTTTAATTGTCAATTAAATTGATCAATCTACTTAAATGTTATTTGTATATTAATCAATATAAATAACGAAAAATATTGTGATTGGCGATTATCAGCTGCGTCGCTAAGAAAAATTTCTCGACAAGATTTTTACCGGCGCGTATGACCGATCGAGAGTAAGTAGCATTTAATTTAAAAAGTGTTATGAAACAAGTAATTATTTCGTCTTTAGTCTTGTATTTGTAGTGAGCAATTATACGGCTGCGTATTCAATTTATTTAACTGAATCCTCATCGTAATGACGATGCAATTGGAATATCTCAAGAGAAGGTTTGAATTCGCAGAAGCGAAGGACTAACGCTAGGATTGTATTGAAAAATAACCTCTGCAGGGCTAGTCTGCTTCGTTTAGCTATTTTCATTCTCACTACTAAATCCCTAATAATCGCTAATTACGTTTTAGCGTTAAGTGAGAGGAACAACCATCAATTCTCGGCTTACTACGAAATTCCACATTCGAGTCGTCCATATGAATCAGTCGTATGTCTCTTGGATGTTGCCGGCCAATCTCTCCGTTGGATATGAAAATTTTCGTTCATTCGAGAGGGATTCGACGCGTGTGGTTCACATTCACTTGTGTTACACGAGAATTACTATGCTAAATTATTTACAATGGACAATTCACGCGTTTAGTTGCTTCCGTAAGACTTCGTTCATTCTTCTACGTACTTAACATATTTAATTAACCCTTTGACGATCATCGAGCTCGTTCCGAATCTTTGTACTTTTCACTATTTTTTAAGAATCAGATAAATATTGTAAAATTTCTTTTATTTTGATTGAAAATGTTTGAATGGTTGCATGCAACTTACGAGGATCAAATAAAATCTTTTGTGTGATGCGAACGATGTACCGTGCCGATTCTCACATTTTAACTATCTCCCTTTTGTTCACTACTCAAGAATGCTAATGCGTGTTTAATTAAAAAGTGAGAACTGGCTCAATCTACGGCGAATAATATTATTCCAATGTTCTTCATTGTAGAATTTTTCTCTACAATCGTCAAAATTTAATATAAGTCTTCCTCTACACGAAAAGATTTCGTTACATCAACGAATCCGATATTGAGAAAATAATTATGAACGAGAAACATATTTTCTTAACGAACGAAAATATTACACTTGTTGAATTACTCAAAAAAGAAAAAAGAATAGATGATAATTTGCTCTCAATGAACGTTCAAGGGTCAACCGTATCCTGTATTTCGCAAACACGGATCAAATAAAAAGTTCATTGGCCAGCAACGAACCCTGTTGACCGGAAAAATGCGACTCTAATGATTGAAACGACACCGTCGTCGCGTGAAACTCACAAAAATGTTCATACGTCGTAGATTTATTATTTACGGCAGTGAGATACGCGCAGAAAGTAAACAACCCAGTTTCAGGCCTTTTTGAAGAGGTTGTCGTAATAAATCGTCAACTAATTGAAACTAAATTAATTAATTAATAAAAATAGACAACTAATTAAATTTAATAATCCCAGGACGATTCATTAAAAATGTCTCCTTTATCTGGTGAATTGCATGAATTTTTCTTTCTATTCATTGAAGAAAAAAAAAAAGGACTTGAGTCAAGGTCAGAAACTGCGCCATTTGCCTTACCTAGCGAATAAGTCCACGTGGTTTGGAACCCACCCGCGTCTGTCACTCTCGATTCACCGAACACACAAATTAATAAACGTGAGATTGGTCGTCACACGAGCTTCGGTCACTCGGTACCGAAAGCAACAATCCGTACCGTTACATATCGGCGTTATTCGCCAATTATCAGCGGTCGACGAGGGTTAGGTATTGGGACCTTCCCACTCGATTAGGTACTGCATCTGACCATTCGAACCTATCCTCTTCGCTTTCACGACAAACTTCTCGCCAGATGCTATTCTGTTGGCCGCACCGAAATACATATTTACAGATGATTTCAAATCATCCATCGATATGTCCGGAGCATTTTGTTTTACCGGTGAACACTTGGGAGAATTGGGCACACTGCCTTTCTTCTGCTGTTGAGGATCGGGCGGGGGTAATTTTTCATTGCTCTGACGTTGTCTCAAGCGTCTTCCGTTGAGCGCGTAATCCACGCAATTGCTGATTTGACTGTTAGCGCTACTCGTCGAGCTATTGAAGGAGCTTCGCAAATTCCTCACGAATTCGCTCTTCACCTCGCTGTTACGAGCGGGTAGAATTGCCGCAGTTTTGCTCGCTGTCGCTTGAAATATGGACTGTTGCTGCTGCTGTTGCTGGGGTGGACGACCCCGTCTATGCTGACGTCTTCGCTTAACTTGACCGTTTCTGTCGACTATTATGTCCTTCTCGGAAAGTTGACGCTTCGCCGGTCGAACTATCGGCGGTTGTGATATCACTGGCGTCAATGGTAACGGTAACGTTATCGGACATTGATTATACGACAACGGAGTACTGCTCGACGCTGTGTTCTGTCCCGCTGAACATGGGGTTCCAAGTAGTACGCTGAGGTTCCTAAACGGATTATTTTTCCCCTCGAAATCTTTGGGAGGTGGTATAAACGAGTCGAGAGTCCCCCGAGAACTCGTTTCGTCCCCGCTCGTGTCTGCTGGCGTGGACGGTGGTAACGTGATCATCAGATCCACGGAACTAGGCACCGAGAGCTCCGACATTCCGGATGTCGTGGCGGGAGGCGTCGGTGGGCCCGAGACCGAAGTCGGCGGAGTTGGCGGCAGATCCGTTACTTCCGGAGTACGCATTTTACTCTATAAATTAAATGTTTATCGATCAGAGTGATGCGAATGAGTGATCCAATATCGTATCTCAAACGGAGCGCATTCCATTTTGTTGAAACCTGCAGTATCTATGACGCGTTTTAAAAAATCCGCATGACAAAGTCTCGTGTTGTTATTACAACAGAATAATCGACGTGACAACGACCCGTTCTATTATTGCAACATCCATTAAGACGCGTTTGTAATTTAGAATGTATCTGACATCAACAAAATGTATACCGTGGAGCTATCGTTTAAGAATATCTTCGTGCAATTTTTTTATAAACAAAGATTACACGATTCCTATTATTTATTTTGTTGTTGTTGTATATCTGGAATAAAATGAATTTTATTCCATACCTTTGCAATGGCGTTCTTCAAGAGTTTCCGAGCTTTTCGATACCTAGCTTCTCTTACGCCCTGAGTCTTGATCATTGTATTGTCGACAACAAGGCCTTTCTCTCTTTTCTTGTGTTTGCGCAACATTCGTTCTCGCGAACTTCCCAAAGCCATAAGTCGTCTTCTTCTCTGTAGACTCAATTTCGGGAACGGAAATGATTTCTTGACGAACCCCCCACCGCTGTACCTGACGCGCGATGAAGCACGAGAGTTAGCATTCTTACGTAATATCGATTGGTTGCTTGGGCTATCGAAAGCGAACCGTGCGGTTCGGGGTTCACTCACCTTTCTCGCAATGCTTGTGTCGTTGGTGGCTGTTGACTCGGACTCGGACACGACCTCTGTTCAGCCTCGGTATTTTGATATATCGTACCTCGCATCACCACGTCTGATGGATTTACCGCAATCTCGACGTTTTCCGCTGGTGCTTGTTTCAGGGCATTTAACTGTTTTGTACTTTCCGGCAGACAAACGGGTCTGTAACAATGTAATAATGTAACAATGGACATGAAAAAAAGCCTAATTAAAAGGAAAATGGTGGACTTTTTAATAAATTGTCGTTTTATTATTCAAGGCAATGCGTGACAACTCGGTAGATAACGATAACTGAAATGGAAATTTCTTCGCGACGATTGATCTTACGGATAAAAGAGAATAACGGTGAACTACGTCAAACAGTTGTACGGTTCACCGTTCTCGTTTTTTACCAGAAAGATCAATCGTGGCGGCAAAATTCGCGATGCGAAAATGATCTTATCTCTCTTGTACGCATAGCGATCTAAGCGAGACAGAACAAGTCTAAGCACATCTTACGAAAAAAAGGTTATTTGCTGCCAACAACGAAAGTAATTATAATAAATTAAAAAAAAAAAAAATGATTATTGAAATGCATTTATTTTAAAAGTTAGTGGTAAATTCTATTTTGCACATCTTGGAATTTTTGACAAAGCTGTGGGAATAAATTTTCGTATTGACTAACCCGGCGGGCAGTGGAAGGTACTGGAGTCTTTTGTTGGCTCCCCAGCATCGCCGCAACACAGAATCATCTATGACGCCACTGGAGGGCAGATTGACAACGGGACACGGTGGAGGTAATCTAACTCGAAGACCCCATATCGTTGTGCGCTTTTTGATCTCACGACCGCACTTGAATCTGTTTCTGTTGTTGGTCAATATTGCGAGAATCGAGTCTCTGCGAATTTGTGGAGTCACATCACGAACCTGAAATAAAATAAAATATAAATTTAAACGATCTGCAAATTTAATAAACATTCATAATTATTAAACTAAAATTAAATAATAAGATATTAGTAAGAATGACATTTAAAAAAATATTAATAATTAGAAATTAATAATAATAATAATCGAAATTTGTGTCAAAAAGTAAAGAATTAATCGCTCACCCTCGCTGGCAGTTGAAGCGTATTCCAGTTATCATTAGCGTATGGTATTATCACGGTATCGAGATCGTAGTACTTCTTCGCGTTGTAAACCGTTAGATTGTACAACATTAAGTGAACGAGATCAACCCACTTCAATTCTAATCTTCTCACAAATTCTTTTCCGTAATTGCACATCGAACAAACAAAAACGTAGAATCTATCACCGCTATAAAGCGGATAGGTCAGGCAACTAACGCATTTTTCGTGAAACCACTGTTTGCATCGGGCGCATTGCAACATTTGCGTGTACCATTCGCCGTTCAAACCGCAGTAACAGTAGATTTGCTCGGCGTTGACTCGGTGATGCGCATCCCAACTCAACATCTCAGGCTGCGTTAAAAAAAAAAGTCAATCAATTCCTTACACATTTACAGCTAATGCACTTATGAAAAAGCTATTAAGACCGCGAAGATACATTAATTGTTAACAATAACGAAGGTACAAGACTATTATGAGAAGGATTGCTATTAAATGAATTATCTTTTATCACTGTAATAATTTTTAAATCTCTTATATTTATAATCGTAAATTCGTAACTATCGAGGCCTGGATTACTTAAATTTTATTTATTATTAAACAAATAGTGCAAATCAACGGAGATAAGAATATTCGTCAACTGTGGTCAGAATACACGACATACGTCTTTATTTCGATAGATCCCAAGTGTGATCAATTGAAATTATCTTCTTAAATTATATCTTAAATCTTGTTTTCAGAATACTCACGTCATACGGCAATTTGGTTGTGTCTTCGGGTGGTGGCTGTGGCTGATCTCTGCCACTACAGACCTTCCTGATGTTTGCCTTTACCATTGAATTCTTTGGCTCTGTTGGATCCCTACTTCTCGGCTGGCTGTCCACGCAACGTTTGCACATCCAGTGTGCATCCGAGCCACTTTCTTGTTTTAGTATTCGAGGCTAATGCAAAACAAATTATCTTTCAAACACATCCGACTAAAGCTGATTCGGCGATTACATGAAAGTTGTGAAAACAAACATGAAATATATCGTAAAAGAATAAAAAATTTCTTTTTGCTATTGAGCTTCCAACGGCTAAAAAAATTGAGAAAAAAATCCTTTTAGACTGATTAACCTGCTTTCTAGGTGAACGAACTAAAAGATTATTTCTTTCATAATTTTTATAGGCAAATACAACGATGCTCGTGATATAAATCAAACGTATCAAACATATTTCATTTATCTATGTTTTATACTGAAATATTATTACAAATTACTATATTTACTTTTTATATATAATGCAATCGATATACATCTCACGTATATAGGATTCCTAAGAAAAGTTTTAATGGTTATTTGATTGGTACCTGGTGACAGAGCTGATGATAGCCTCGACCACATTTGTCACAGACAATAATATCATTGTCGTTCTTTGGCTGTGATTTTTTACACAGTACGCACATGACATCGCAGTCGGGCATTGCCAGTTTGGTCAGTTCTTTAACCGAAGACCAGGAAGATGTGTTATCCAGAAATTTGACCAAGCATCTCTCTCTGACCAAATCCACCTCGACGATGGTACCGAGATAATATTTTCCATCTTTGTGCTGCAAAAGCACATCCTCCCCGTGTGTAAAACCGAGGCGCTGCTCCCTGGTCGTGCTGTCTGGCACTGCCAGACTATCCTCAGGTTCCAGCATTTTTCAAGCCGCAGCTTTAAACAAAGAAACCATAGGTTACATTTCATTCTCGCGATATTGCTACTATAAGTCCAGAGTTGAAAAGTTTTATTTACTCTAAGAAGGAATAACAATATAACCGCTCTTTACTTGAATATTTCATTATAAATTCAACATGTGTAGGACAATAAAAAAAAGCAAAAAGATAATACGGATTTGAAATTCACAAACAAATGTCCACGTTTTTTTTATGCGGGATCGAGTTCCTGCGAAATTTAGCAATTGTTTTACCTCCAAAAGTTCGCGAGACGTTTTCTAGCATTCAGTTTAGGGGACGGATTCGGCGATGTCTTAAATCCCGCGGAAGATACGGATTCTCGAAAACCTCGGGACGAAATCGAGTTAAGTAAGCTGTAGGATCCTCCATGCCATTCCCGAGTTTCGCAAACGGTCCGAGAGAAGAATAGGTAGCCGAGGAGAGAGTGAGAGAGAGAGAGCGAGAGAGTGAGAGAGAGAAAGAGAGAGAAAGAGTGAGAAACTTGTGGCGAAACAAAAAAATTCACGAGGCTCAGGACTAACGAGTAAAATACGAAGGGAATTGGTACGCGTTGAAGAGACCGAAAAGAGATGACGAGGGTTTAAAAATGACCGTCGTTGCGATTCCTCGATAGTGCAACACGAGACTGCGCCCATATGATCGGCATCTCATTAAAAACCAGTTCACACTCGACGTCCGGAAAACGGGAACAGCAGTGGCAAACACAGAGAGCAACAGAGCGATAGAGAACTCGAAACGCTTAGAGAGGATATCACTGGTGTTATCTCAACGATGCGTCGCGACGCCAATCTCCGAAGATTAGAGTTTTCGAACACACACTCGCGAGAAAACGAGGATTCCCGAGTAACTAATGTAAAGGGACAGAGGTATTGAGGAGCGATCAATCACACACGGCAGACGTAACGCGAGACACACGGACAACCCCTGGGAAATTCGCGAGCCCCGGGTCCTCGGGGAGTTTTTTCTCCTTGTCGATCGTGTACCCTCGCGTTAAAATGTGTGGAGTAACGATAGGACGACGCCCGGTGTCCCCGCGTAATTCTTATTACCGGAGGATTTCGTTTACCTCGGCTTTATCGGCCAGGCTGATGTTTCTCAGGACAGCGATGAGTTATCCCTCATTTTCCTCAGGACTCAGGACGGCCATTCCGGCGACCATGCAGAGCCCCGCCGCGGTTCTGTCCGTGGTCGTGGTCGTCGTGCTGGTGGGCTGTCGACCGACGACACACACTGGGCGCGCGCGGCAAAATCCCGACGAACGTCGAGATCTATGGACCTCGTGACACTCGACGCTACGTACGAACACCCGATCATTCACGCGTCAACGATCGGGCCAATCCGACGGATTCGTTTTTAGGAACGTTCGTTCCTCTCTAAACAACAGAATGACATCGACACCGAATCATTGTCTACCTTATAATTTCGAATGAACTACGGTCGCCATGTTTCGTGGGCAACACACTTGCCGAGACACTGCGCTCGTCAAACTGAAGCTAGGCACTCGGCTGGCCCGACAGTTCAGCGACGTATCTATAAGAACCTAAGGCCCGATGCACGATTCTTTCATCAGATTGTATCTGTCTTGGATTAATCAAAGATCGAAATCTATTCTTACGATATGCTAAACAATTATTTCAATATATTTATCACATAGATTTTAAGACATTACCCATCAAAGTCGCGGTATTCAACATTGTAAAAAAGTTATCTTCCTTTCCAGCGTGTAAACTGGACTTACGAATATTCTAGCTAATTAAATGTAATGTTGATGAGACGTAACGATGCCAAACAAGATACCCTCAAGAAGGTTATAGTCAAATTTCAAAGCAATTTGTCATGTAATCCTTTAGGAAATAAAAAGAAAGATGAAAATTTTCGATTCATGTTTGTATTCGCAGGATGCAATCTCTCTTTCGCACATTGCCTAATTCGTTCCCCTTGCTCCATCTTTACCAATCCTTACCATTACCTCGGCACATCTGTATTCAATGCTCGGTTAACTCTACTCTTCTTATTGAGGGTTAACGCGATGTGCTGCATGTTTCTGGCATTCTCTCTCGCTCCATCGCGATATCCGATAGAACCTATCTCACTCGTATCACCTCAAAAGAATCACATGGGATTGAACAGTATCAAGAGAAAATTAAGGGATTTATAAAAAATTATCATTAAACAGTTGCTCTTTTATATATAAATGATATTCTCAAAAAGGATTGGAGGCATATTAAATAGGGACATCGTGCGTTGCTTTTAAATAAAATCTTGAGAACAAAAATTACGATCGGACGGTGGACGCTGCTGATAACTCGGGGTTTTTAAAAGTAACTAGACGCGTCTGATGCCACCCGTACTCCCGATTCTTCAGGTAGACATAATATAAACAATTGATTACGTTGCTGTTGTATAACATTATTGTAATCGCACAATTTAGGGCCTGATATTTAAAGATTTTAGAGTTTAAAACGTTAGGTGTTTGTTTGGGGAGATAGAATTACAAGTTGCAAACACCACGAGCGTAGTAGGGGGTTTTAATGGAACGGGACACTCCGAGGGGGAATCATATGACAACACCGTGCATTTTCGATTTATTATTCATTCGTTGTACGATATGTCGATTCTTGAACTGTAAATCATTTAGGTGTTGACTCAAGAACTCTTTATGATTTATTTAACATTTTTATTCCCTCGAGATTTATACTTTGACTCGATTGCTTTACTTTATCAATTTGTTGAAATTTGCATATATTTTAATATAATTTAATGCTTTCATAAAAATTATCTATGAAGATATATTTCATATTGTCGTTGCATTTAGATTATTTGTACGAAAGGTTGCGTACTCGTAAAAATCGATTAATACTTTTCAGGAGATTAAAAGAGGTTTTATTAAATTAGTACAATGAAAAGGATGCAAATTTGAAATTTGTACATTGCTTCCTTGTGTTTCTCGCCTACCCACAGATCATTCTCTATGGGGAATGGTTATATCAATTCTGACTTCTTCGTGAAGAAAGCGGTATTCAAATTTTTAATACAATTAAATATTTAGTCAAATTGAAAATTTCATACTATTCAAACCCCTCGATCTATTCTCATCAAATTCAAGATCAAGTATCCTTGTCCTCTAGCTAATTTGTACGTCAAATTTCAGTTTGATGTATGAAAATTTACGAAAGTTAAAGCAAAAATATTTTTTTTTTCGAAAAATTACAAAAATTTAGGATTCTATAAAATCTCAACGTCTTGATTGATTCTTACCAAAGTCAATACCGAACAACTTTGTCTCCTGTAATATTATTGTAGAATGTTTTACCTCGATAGCTAAGAATTTACGAAAGTTAGAGAGTTTCCCGAAAATTTCAAACAACCATAAAATGAGACATCGGTAAACGATTTCGGCGAAAATTGCAGCAAACCAACGGAAGTTGCGTCCCGACTCGTGTGCAAAGTTTCCATTTTGCAAGCTCATCGCACACACGCTTGCAGATTTTTTTTTCTAAATATAATTTCTCAACGTTTTGGAACACTTTAAGTATTATTTCCATGAAAATAAAGCTTCCTCTACAAGGAAGCAAAATTATAAACCTTTATATGATTTGATAAATATTAGATTCTCAAAGGGTTGCAAGTACTCTTTGTAGAAATTACAGCGATAAAAAGAGCACACAATTATAATAGTTGAAGGAAAATACATAATTTATTTCAGGATTTGGTATTTTGTACTCATTTTGGTTCTAAACAAATTTGCAGCTGCCATATTTATTGTACAATTAAATATTGTGATGTGCGTTTCATAGAGAATGTACATTTAGATAATAAAAACTATTAAAAAAGTCATTGCTTACAGCTACTATTATGATCATTCGATAAACTTCACATGTATATTATATTAAAAACAGTCGCTTTACACTTTACAAGAATACCAGCGCACTCCTGGTAATATTTCCCTCTCAAAAATTTCTATAATGCAATTTCAAAACATTTTTTTCTTAACAGCGGTGTATCTCTCCATATAAATATCGTATCCCTCGAGATCAGCCAATTTTTTGGTCTCAAACAAATTGCCGTCCAGCGTTAGAGTAGCGACTTTGGAATCTGAGAGAATTCTCGTCGGTACAGCGTTAACTTGCAAGCAGTTTTCCTCCAACCTCAGAGTCTTAAGTCTCGGACATTCCGCAACTTTGTCGGAAACAGCGGATATCTGATTTTGATTTAGATTGAGCTCTATCACATGTAAACCAGATGCCGCATCGGGGACACAGGTCAATCTATTTTTCGAGACATCCAAAACATCCAGATGCTTTAGTCCGACGAACATTAATGGAAATTCTGTAATTCGATTGTCCGAGAGATTGACTTGTTTCAGATGAGACAGGCGTGACAAGGATTCTGAGATAAAGCTTATGTGATTGGAACAGGCATTCAAACTCTCGAGCTTTATCAGAGCTCCTAAAACATCGGGCAAATTGGTCAATCTATTTTGACCAATGTTCAGTTGTTTCAGAAGTACAAAATTGCCAATTTCGTCGGGCAATTTGACAAAATGATTTTCCGACAGATCCAGGGTACGAAGATGTTTCGCAAGATCGTGAATCATGGGAGGAAGTTTTTTTAACCTTCCTTTTGTAAGAGTGAGAGCTCCGGTCTTCTGTGCTGTCTCATAATGAGCTGTCATAGAATTTCCCATTTTTCTTGCTTTTGAAGTTTTTTCTATAAATCCTAAAAATTTATGTCACTACATCAACAAGAAGATTTCGGTTCAAACTGTACTTTGCGCGAGGTTAGACGATTCTTAAGTCTTTTGGTTCCATGCTCACACTTTTCAATCGCAGAAATTTATTTATTAATAAATCTCCTGTATCTATCAATTTTTTATCGGCAAAACATTGTCAAGTTCACGATTTTTCAGAGTTTTGCACCAGAGTTTGCCAAAAATTATGACACTGTGACGTTAATGTCATGAGAATGACAAGACATGGCGCTACGATCGATCTCGGGCATTGTTCAAGGCTCAGGGGTGATTGAAATTATCACGAACTTGTTGCAAAAATGAATTTATCACTCAGTCTTTTTATTGTTGCAATCGCGTTTTTAGTGCCGCAGAAACACCATAGGTTATTCAAATAAGTTGCGTCTCGTTTGTTAACAAGAATATAATAAAAATACAATGCGATAAACGATGTGTCAAGGCTGCAGCCGAGTTCGTCAGCCATCCTGTCCTTGGCGAAGCTTCCGCGAATTTCCTTGAGATGGCGAGCGATACGCGCGCTCGCCCCGAAGATGGTTGACAAACGAAAATGTAGCGGTGCACGTCGGGTTTACATTAGATTTAAAGCGCGTCTAGTGCGTAGTTTACATAGTGGCCGAGCTTGAAAATGGTGAGATAGTGCGACGGATCGAGTGATAGGTGTCAAAGGGCGTGGGGTGAGGAAGAATGGCGGCCGCAACACCCAAGTCGGACAAGTACGGAGGTGAGTGTCGAACAGTAGTAACCGAACACGCACGGGTTGATAGAGCTCTGTGCGGGATAGAGAGAACGGATCATTGGCCGCGGATTTGCCCGTGACACGGGGGATTGCTCCAGGATCGGAAGAGAGAATACAATCGTTATCTCTATGACAAAAGAATAAAGCTTCGTATCCTAATCCTTTCCTTTTCAATTAAAAGCGATTTTATAGAGAAGGAACGAACATGAGCTCCGATACCCGAGTCCTGGGGAAGTCTTATCTAAAGTATCTTTCTGATTGACTAGCTCCTTATCTTTCGTGTGTAAGTTTATATATATTATGGTATGACCGGCTCGCTGTAATCTTTCTATAAGTACGAAATATTACGAGCGTGCGAAGCGGCACACTTTCGACGCACCGGACGCGAAACGTCAAAAGCATATGCGTGGGTGCGTGCGACCGTGCGTGCGTGCATGGGGCGCGGGAGTGTAGGTTTCTGGGTTCGACGAGCGAGTTTCCCCCGTAGGTGTTGCTACTACAGTTACCGTATGTGTTACGCTCCAAAAACCATAGAAACATTGTGCCCTTCGTCGATTACGAACGATCGAAGTTGTTACATCTTTCGAACAGTCTTATAGATATTGCCACTGCCGGCTGAGTAAGGTAACGATAATAGCCAATATGATTAGAATACGCTCGTGCGTGGAGATCAAGTAATATGTATCGTGGTTTGTTGTTAGAACAGTCGAAGGGCTACGAAGGATACCTTCTGCCTCGGAAGCAATCGGGAGTATTGACCGGCGATGTCTCCCTTCGGTGATCATGGTAATGAGTAGCTGGCCGAATAGTTCAGTGGGCTGAAATCGTTGTATCAGAAGCCAAAATAATATTTGTCGACGTAGATTGACGATTGGATGGAGAATATGGGTTTCCTTTGCTCCTGCTATAAAGGTTTTATTGGGAGTAACAGGAAAAAAGTAATTCAGTATTATTATTTTTTTTAAACTGACGGATAATATACCGATCATTCTTCTCGGTGGGTCACTAATGTTTTTTTTCCTGATTAATTAGCTAATGTCTTGTCCATAAATTCTCGTGAATATACAGTTTATTCGAAGGCTTCGACCTCGGCTTGGTTAAACGAGGAGAATAAGAGAAATCGCATTGACAAGGCCCATGTCGTCATGCGTTTGTTTATATAACTGAAGGCACTGGCCCCGTAAGCAATAATAATAACTACTGTGCATGTATATGCATATTGTACACGCTTAAGGATGTGCACCAGGTAGAGAGATTACGGTTTGAGAAGGGATAGGCATAGCGTACAGCGCGGGAAGGGGCGAACGAAAGGGCGACGTCCTTTAACTGCAAACAACTGCGAGTACTGTGGTTAAATCGAATAGAATTTATAAACAAAGTACACAATCGATCTGATTTTTTTTACGTTGTTTTATTCTGCATACTGTTGAAATAACTTTTTTAAATTTTTGCCTTTACATTTTCTCTAGAGTTATAACGGCGCAAAATACGCAATTTGCACATTCGCCGTAAGAACGAACGTTAAAAGAGTCTCGTGAGATAGTAAAATTTGATTTTACCAGCATTAGTATTCATTTCTAAATGTTTTAGACAGATTTCTGCCGTAGTCTATGTGTAAGTGATACGGATTTAAGATTTTTGGTGTTTATTTCTATCTGGTGAACCTTAATAAAAATGAGCGTATGCACGCGCCACACTATAGAGCAGAATTCACGCAGCTGGCAACGATTCAGCCTTTTTCAATCCCTGATATTTCTCTCCTTTTCGCGTATACACGCTCTCCAGTGCTCCCGAGTTTTTGCCCCCTTCGAACGATTGAGAGAAAATCGAACAAAGAAACCGGCTTCCTGGACCTATAGGACTCCGTGCCAATTGTTCGAGCGACACCGGAGCCGATCGGTGCTACGGTCTTGTTGCCAAGGACTCTGGAATTTTATTCTAGGTGCGCTGAACTTTTACCGCAATCCTGTTGCTTCTTTTTTTGCATATTTTATAGTTTCACTTTCATACGATACTCACACATTTTTGTACATCGAATGAAATAATATTTATCAAGTAGATATATTATAAATTTTCTCATAATTAAGAAAAACGAAACTAAAAACATTGAAACTATTTATGCAGATAGGAAGAATTTTTTAAAATGTAATTGAGCAGGATTAATTAATTCGCAGGTCAATGAGTTTGAAGATTGTTCTTGGATCAGTAGTTTCGTTCATTTTATGGAATATCGGATGCTATGTTAGTTTAATTGTCACTACTGTTGCATTCTAACAGACGCATTACGGATTCTGCCGAGACATTACGTACCGTAGAATCAAATTGGGATTATGCGACATCGTGTATACTACACGCGTATATGCATTAACGAGCATCGAGGTAACGGATGAGGCTTGTCATACAGTCAGTCTCTTGATCTCGTTGTCTCTCCGATATGTCTCATCTTGTTCTCATCGAAGACGAGATAACGCGTGGAGAAGATAAACGAGAATGCAGCTTATGCTACGCCAAAGAGTACGACATATAACTCGAAGGATGGTTGCGGTTTGATCAATTTATCCGGTTGATTGTACAACCAGCACCAACTGTTACCCCGCATCGTTCACTCCGTTTGTATAATTATGTCTAATTCGGGTTGATTCGTTGGTAGAGAATTAAATCATAGAGTCTGAAACTTTCCTCTCGACCCACGCAACTATACTGCAAACATCGCGTATTAAATATGTAAAAAAAAAACAAACAAATTGCTTCTGTTGAGTTCATCACCGTAATTCTTTTTTGAGCTGAAAAATTAATTAATGTACAGGGTGTCCCATTTTTTAAAATATGCTCAAATATATCAAAGACTAAGAATTTAATTGAAAAATGTTTCGGACAAAAGTTGTTGTATACGAAGGGGGACATCGGATGTGTATATCAGTTTTTGGCTCCGGGGCCTCTGGTGGGTCCGTTGAGGCCCAACTTTTATTTTATAAATGGAGCTCCCTATTTTTTATACATTTTGTATTTCTCGTTAAATAATGATGCAGTTTGAAGGATGAAGGATGAAGTTTGACGGAAATGAAGGATTTGAAGTTTTACTCCGAGTCAATCTTTGCCACTTTGTCAATTAAAAACGAAAACGAGAAAAGCGTTTAAGAACCGCCGACATTAGCGTTACTTGATGTGCACCGTAGGAAGGTTGCTTGATCGGATTTCGTATATCGTCTTGACGTATCGCCACTCTTTCCATGAGAAAACTTCGAATAACGTTTTAGGCCTGTTCGATGACGAAAAACAAAAAATTACTCGGAGTAAAACTTGCTCATTTTTTAACGAGAAATAAAAAATAGGGGATTCCGTTTAAAAAAACAAAAGTTGGGCCTCAATGGGCTCAGCAGAAACCCCGGACCCAAAAACTGAAATGCTTATCCGATGTCTCCCTTCGTGTAAAACAACTTTTGTCCAAAACATTTTTCAATTAAATCCTTGGCTTTCGATATATTTGAGCATATTTAAAAAAAAAAAGGACACCCTGTATAATCGCCATTAATGTATTTAGCAAAATTACTGTGGATTATATCAGAGCGTCGCGAGTGCTTCTATTTTTCTTATCCAGGGATCTAAATTGTGATACACTGCGTTGCGAGGGGTCTAGTGGTTTCAAAATATAGAGAAATATTAAGTAGGAAAGACAAATCTGATCTCTCTTTTGCGTTTTTTTACTGCACGAGCGGTGCGAGAAATACTCAACTGAATTACGGGCGTATACGCTTGGAAACGCAGCTGAGAATTCATTCGTCGTCTTGTTGCCGAGGATTCGCGATTCGACTTGTGAGGGAGAGCTGGAAAAAAAATCTTCGCTCAACAATTGGTGAAAAAATACCAGAAACATATACTGATGGGCTGAATGATAGTGCGAGTGGGCAATGCCACTCAAAGTTATCACGAAGGTTCTTCAAGTGATAGCAATCTATTACTTGTCCTAGTTATTTTACGTTAAAATTAAAATTAATAATTGAACCATTATTTATCTTGGTATACCGTTTGGAAATTATTTGAGAATGGACAATTAATTTTATTTCTTTTTCTTTAACGAACCTCTAATTTCTTACTTATCATTTGGTTTAAGACATTTAAGATCTTTGATCCATCCGAATCGCAAAACTGACAAGGAAGGATAGTTTGGTGTCCCCACTCCGATTTTGATGAAACTTACGTATGTTGTAGAGCAACGAAAACTAAAAGACATGTATTTTTTTTTGTCGGCGGAAAAACATTTTTAAGGGGTGAAATCGGCCTTCAAAGTTAGGCATGTCGAGGGGTGATTATGCAGTTTGACCCAGAAGGCGTCAACAGATTTTTATGAAACAAAAACCAAAATACTCCTCATTGAAGACAATAAAAATTCCACGTGAAGTTGAAGAAAAAAATTCATTTGTAGGGGTGAAACTGCATAATCACCCCTAACTTTGGAGGGCGATTTCACCCCTTAGAAATGTTTTTCCGCCGATAAAAAAAAAGACGTGTCTTTTAATTTTCGATGCTCTACAACATACGTGAGTTTCATCCAAATCGGAGCAGGACACCAAACTATGCTTCCTTGTGAGTCTTACTACATTTTTGTACTTGCTTCGGAAAATATTTTGATGACGGTATCATAGTTTTAAACCGGTTTTCATCTAAGTAAAGCATCGCAAACATATTAATGATTCGTGTGTTTTAGATAAACAATAACATCAATTTAAAACTTATGCGACTGGCAATGTCATGTTTTATACCTCAGAACATAAACAATTAATTTCTTTCGCTTTATTGGCTCATAAAATAAAAGATCCGAAGGTGAAAATGCAACGAAAAAGAAAATTGCTCTTTCTGTTCAATGTCAATAAGTCTGCTTGGTTCTTCGGTGTTGCTGGGGGTTGAAAGAGACGAGCATGCGCATGGGAGCTACCACCCGGCACCAGGACCATAGAGGGAAATCATTAAAAATCCAACTAGTAGGTGCGCTCGGCTCATAGAAATCATTCTATGGGCACCGGTGGTCGGAACTTTACTTCCTCTTTACTCGCCATGTCGCTGTAGATCTTTCTTTCTGGGTTCTTGTATTTCACTACAGTGAACGAGAGACGCAAAGGTCATGCTGTGGGTCTTGGACAAAGGTTCAGAGAAACAGGAAAGAGGTGGAAGCACAAGGATTAGTCGGTTTGTGAGCTCAGAGAGGTACTGAAACTCACAATATATCGAGTTATCGCCCAGTAAAGATCTGCATGTATGATATCTGATTGAATATTTCTCATACTCTGCGTAAACGGTCTTTGAGGCATTGAAATTACAAAATACGCTTTTCAACAAACATTTTTTTCTTTTGTGCAAACGCATTTGGTATGATTTTAACAAAAATAGCGGTGAAACTTGAATTCTTCTTTAATTTATTTATTTCAAATTAATTGAATGTAATTAAATTTTCGTAAATATTTAATAAAGTGAACGAAGAATTTATGCAATTAAAAAAATATAAATAGCTCATCCCCACTCGTTACTATATTTTCTGCAAGATTGCTAAACTTTTTTTCTGCATTTGATGAGAATAATTAATTATTAAAGAGTTGTAAAATGAAATATTTTCGTTTATATAATTTCTATAAAATTAAGTAATTAAGTTTATTACAATTTTTATTTATACGTTAATTGTATAAGTAAGTTGTAATAAATACACGTAACATTTTTTTTAATGAATAATAACGTAATAGTCCAAAAAGTGGATATCATATATAGAGTGGAAATGTCATGTGCGAAGAATAAAATAGCTATGGGCATCGAAGAAAACGAAACTGTGGAAGGACATTCAGATATGGAAAAGTGTTTTTAAAAGAAAGGGAAAGTTGTAAACGAATATCAAGAACGGATAGAACAACTAGGGTGGGGATAGTAACATTTTGAAACCGAGACGAAGTTGGAACTATGTATGTGATTATATGGAGCAAGAAGTTATAAATTTATGGATGGCTGATAGCAGAGAAACACGTAAGGTGGTTGACAGAACACAAGGCATACGGATTATTCTGAAAATTGAATGAATAGTAAGAGAAGCTCTAGGGATCTAGAAGCGTACATCTATGGCCTTTGAAGGATGAGGTGGAAGAAGAAGCAAAAAATGGGAAAGAGGACCGAGTGGACGAAAGAAATCAGCAATTGGAAAAGGTAAACGAGGGTTAAAGCAAGAATGGAGGAATGGAAGAAACCATATGGAATGTACAGTTATTTTGAAATTGAAGGGGAATGTAATTTGGGTTTCTCGAAGTATTGGGGGGGGGGGGGGGGGTATGGAATGGTTGATTACACGGAAGTAATTATGTTTCGAATGTCTATATGGAAGTTTTTAAGTACGGAATGATTCTTGTAACGAACGTGTGAAACAACATTTGCAAACAATATTTGTATTTAAATGAAGCATTAAATGAACGCGGCAAACATGAATGTATATTATGTGGAGGATGGTACGAAAGTGAGAAGAGGAAGAAAAGCTATTGTAATAAACGAACAGAGTTCTATGTATATTTGAAAATGTAACAATTGAACCAGGATCGGATAAAATTCATTTGTATAGAGTTCAAGGCCTCATTCCAGTCGTAATCTACAATAAAATAGAATATCGACCAATAAATCACTCATGTACAAATTATCGATAATTTTGTTTCAGTATTTCGTGTTCGGATACAGTTGTTTGGAAGCTTGTTGAGTGGTTAATCTTGTACCAATCTCGTTGCTTTGGTTAATTTCTGTCGGCTTTATTCCTTTTTGTAAACGTGAGAATACCTAATTTGGAATAAATAAAACAGATTATCATTTCGAGTGAAAAATTCTTCATAAAATACGAGAACGGAATTGATTTGAAATTACAACGACGCAATATGACGAAACGTATGTATTCCCTCTTTAAGAACTTTTACAACGAGAATCTCACGCTCACAAGCTATATAATATTCGCAAAGATGTTTGCGAAGGGTAAAGGAAGAAAAAGTTCATATACAACTTGATCCTGTGTCTCATCTCTTTTTATTCACCCATTTGGGGCTTATGGTTTGGCTTTGTGCGGTCTATTCTTGTCGTGAGAGTGCTTCTCGCGAAATTGCTAATTCCCGCCTGACCTCTCTCGCTTCTCTTCCGCCGTTGCGTCTTTACCGTCGGGAGTATCGTCCAACCGCTCTGTGTGCTCTACGCCTCGTTGTCGTTGCACCGTTGTCACATTTTATTGTCGTCTTAATGTCTCTTCTTATGTTCTCACGACCATTTCACCCAATATATTTTTTATTTATCTTGTTTTATTAAAAATTATATAATACTCGTTAGATTTCATGACTTTGGCGTACCGGCAGACCTACCTTAAATGGAATTTATGACTTAGTGTGCAAAGATTGTGCCATACGCATTTAATACGTCATAATTTGCATTGACTATACAAAAGACCTAGGAAAAATCGGAGATTTTTCGACTCTTTGAAGCGGTCATCAACCTCCTTGCCAAAATACGCCAAAAGTCGATTCTCGTTCATTCGGCTTCGAGCCAACAAAATGGAAAACTCTCTCACTCTACTGCTTGAATAATCAAAGTTGTCCTCTCTCACTTATACATTCACTACAAATTCGTTATGTTTGTTTCGAATTCAATCTATGATGATTATACAGCGTGCTCTCCCTCTATCTCTGCCCCACCATCAACTCTTTTCAACCATGATGAACTCAAGCTCGTTATAATTTTCATTCCGAATGATTCATCAAAGATATAATTATTACTATAATCTCGATTATTTTTATTGCTGCAGTCATCTTGTACTGCTGGATTTCAACATTCAATAAGGAACGAGTTATCATTAATTTGTTTATTTTTTTTATTTAGTTCATTTTGTTTATGTAATACGGCGGAATCTGGAGTCAACTCTAAAACATGGAAGACGAACATGTGCTAAATATGCGAGATAAAAAGTATAGTAAAAAAAGATAGTGAATAATAAATCGTGTTTTTAGGGGTTCAGCTTTAGCATTTAGCTTATTTGTAGCTAAATGAGAAGATTCAATGATGATAAGGAGTCCTTTACGTCTTCTTTGCGCCCTGAGCAGGCCCGGTCCCGGGCGCGGGTGCCGTTCCTGGGGCAGGCTTGGGAGCGGGTCCGGTTCCGGGCGCAGGCGCGGTTCCAGGCGCAGGAGCGGTGCCGGGCGCAGGCGCGGTACCGGGCGCAGGCGCGGTGCCGGGCGCAGGCGCGGTGCCGGGCGCAGGCGCGGGTGCAGTTCCGGGCGCGGGCCCGGTCCCGGGCGTGGGTGCAGTTCCAGGCGCCGGCGCGGTTCCAGGCGCGGGTGCAGTTCCAGGCGGGGGCGCGGTCCCAGGCGCTGGTTTGGGCGCGGTCCCAGGCGCTGGTTTGGGCGCGGTCCCAGGCGCTGGCTTGGGCGCGGGCCCAGCTCCTGGCGGAGGAGCGGTTCCTGGCGGAGGAGCGGTTCCTGGCGGTGGCGCAGTTCCGGGTGGGGGCGCGACCCCGGGCTTGGTCCCGGACGGGGGTGCAGTTCCTGGCGGCGGCGCAGTTCCGGGCGGGGGTGCAGCTCCGGGTGGTGGCGCGACTCCGGGTTTGGTCGCGACCCCGGGTTTGGTCGCGAGCTTGGGCGCGGGCACGGCCGGGGCCGCGGGCGCGAACTCGGATTCCCATATATCCATACCGAAATCTTGCTGTATCTCCAGCAGGCTCTTTCTCTCATTATTTCGTACGAAAACGGCGCAGAATATAGCTGCTATCCACAAGAAAATGGCGTAGATGTAGAAGGTTACATCTATGCCGGGGGCCATGCTGCCCAAGGTATGTACCACTATCAGCGATACCAACGAATTAAGAAAAGCGCCGCTCGAAGCTGCGATTCTTCTTATCTCCATTGGAAATGTGTCGGCCAGCATCGACCAGGCTATAGGTCCTATGCCAAGATGAAATGTGAAGAAAAAAAAAATTATGCAGATTGTTGGTATCCAGGTAGGACGTTCCTCTTCTGGGACGAGCACATTGAAGTACCAACCTGAAATAATTTCTTTTTTAAAACAAGTTGTAGAAACTCAAGTTCATCGAAATTTTAATAGTCACGAAAAAAAGTGCTGAAAAATCTCATTGCTAACTGTCGTGACGAATTTGAGATAAATTCACGTGGTTTACAAGATGCAGAACTTTATTTTTGTATGCTTCGGCAATCGTAAATATGAAAAATCAATGTTATATAACATTTAAAAGTATCTGTCGATTTTTATTAAATTTAATACAAAACAACCCTGAGCGTTATTCAGACATTTTTTTCAAACCATTTTTTTATGCTTCATACAATGTTGAGTATCCTGACAAAAAAAAATTTTATGAATCGTTTTTATGGAAATATCTCTATGAGGGACCACAATGGAGTACACTCACGGAAGACAAAAGGAAAATAAATTAATGCAATCCTAAGACGGCAACGGCACATATATGTAAATAAAAAAATTGAAGGATCATTACCAAGTACAGTAAGAAGCAACGCCGATAATACTGAAGACACCGTCAGGAGCACTCTTTTACCTATTCGATCAATAGTAAATGTGCACACTAGACAGGAAACGATTTGTGCAGCTCCGACACAAAGGGTCGTGTTCGGTGTTTCCATGATGCCGAATCCATCGACATTAAGCGTTGAGAAAGCGTAGAATATCAATGCGTTTAAACCACTTAATTGCTGAGCCATTAAAACACCATGACATGAAATGAGGGCCCAAAGGATTTTGCGACTTTTAATTATTGTGGCAGCTGCCTGCTACGATATATAACACAGTATCGTTTACCAACAATTTGATTAAAATGTCCAATCTTTTTTTATATATGCCAAACTAACTTTCAAACCTGGTCCTTTTGCATTTGCAAGTTTCTGATATTCCGCAAGTTCCTCTTGGTATTTGAAATTATCGCCTCGATACCATTTCAGAGATTTTATCGCAGCATCTGTATCGCCTCGGGTCAGATGGTACAGAGGACTTTCAGGGAGTAAAATCACCAAAGCGATTGGCAAAGAAGCAATTGCGCAGATAAGACTGTACTTCCAGTTAGCCTCATCCGGTTCGAAAATATTAGCAACGAGAAATGCAATCATTATACCACAGTTGACTAATAATTGAAAGAAGGTTAGAAGTCTCGGACGAATCTTCTTGTCGGCAATCTCGGCTATATAAAGGGGCGTCAAAACGCAGAATATTCCGTTCGCGAGGCCACAAATTATTCTCCCGAATACCAAAAGTCCTATCTGCGAAAATTAAAGCTAATTATCATTTGATTCCTTGATTTAGAGGGAAATAACTTGGTGCCGTCAACCCCACACGAAGCTGTATACGATGAAACTAATTGGTTCGACTGCACTAATCTAGTCGGTTGGTTTGCCGTGGAGCTGATCCATCAACGTTAGATTCGCCGTTTTCATTCTCATATGAAATTAGCTGCAGCAAGTTATTTCCCAGTCTTTCTTTGTCCGTCTTAATAAATGATTTGGCTCAATCTTATAAATGTAAATCGGGGTATAACCTTTTCATTGGCCGAACAAATAAAAATCCATCCAACGATGTTGAGAGGTATGCTGCTGATCATTGTAATTTTTTGATTGACCAACCGATGAATCCACGGAAGAATTAAAACCCCACAACAAGTACCTATGTAAAAGACAGCTATCGCCAAGCTTATCGCGTCAGTGTTTTCTGGCGATTCTGAAAAAAGGTTTTCACTAGCGCTAGAAGACCAAGCGTGTGACACGCCGAGCGAGAAACCACCGAGCGACACTGAAACGTCAATGATTATTTCTACAGATTATACCAGACATCGCATAACTTCAATCAGAAATGTTATTGATATCAGTCGAGTGGCGAGGTTAGCCCGATTAAATGAAGAAGTATTTTATAACTTTTTTTAATATCTGATTGTACGAATGTAGATTTATGTTCGCTTACGAATAAGAAAAGTGTTTCAGGAGTCAAAATAAGGTTAAGATGAAGATTGCCTGATTCTTTACACTCACCTACGAGCGCCCCGATATACTGCTTCGTCCTAACGGGATCGTTCTCATTCGGAACGTCGCTTGCTACTGCCGATGCCATTGCAAATTAGCCGATTGATCGACAACCAGAATAAAAACTTTTTGAATTCTTTTCTCAGGTTGTCGGAAACTCTTCGTAAAGCGATTGACCTGACTCGTGTCAGTCACCGATGAACATTTTTGGTAAGACTTGTGCCTGAGGCAATAAGCTTAACTTGTCAAACTCTCTCGTGTGTATCGATAATCGCAAACGCACTATCGATCGCAGGCTACCTACCATATCGACGCTGCTTACGAAAACTAGCATGTTCAGATTTCTTACGAAAACAAGCACGCTTGATATCAGTGCGAAAACTAGTATGTTTCGGCTTTTGCCACGAAAACTAGCAGGTTTCGACTTTCACCGCGAAAATTAGCACCTTTCAGTATCACTGGAATTGTTTCTCAATTTTATACTTCACGTTTTTTGAACATCCTTTTTTACTCCAAATTGACGAAGTATTTTTGCTTGTCATTTTATACTGTTTTATTTTTTGTTTGAATTTATTTCATACATATTTTAATGCTTGAATTTTGATCTGCTAGGCTTATCATAAGATGGCAAACAGCAAATGCCTCGTCATTTTGGAGTAAAAAAACCATGGTCAAAAAAATTAGAGAAAAGAAAATCGAAAACAATTCCAATGTATGCAAAGTTAACAATGTCAATTTTTTTCCCTCTTGCTATTTCGTCCAAGATCTGACATTTCTCGAGATATCTCAATCGATTGTTTTGAAGATTTTGTCAAATGTACTTCATACTTATACTGTACCTTATACTTTTAGTCAGGAGTGTATAACTCCGACAAACCTTTCCGTAGTACTACTATTTTTCGATGAATATGGAAAAGTTTGTTTACAGTCTGAGAAAGTACAGAGCGTATGTTTTGTTTTTTCGCGCGAAGTAAACACTATATGAGAGACATTTTTTAGAAATCTCAAAAATGTTTAACTGGACGCCAATTAAAATTGCGAGTATTCGGGAAATATTCGTTCAACCTTACGTCGATACAGTCTGCGTTAAATATGATTTCGATCAAGATGGACGGGAGATGAAAATCTTTAAAAAAAAAAACAAAAATATGAATGATGTTCATTCGTTTGAATTGAAACAGACATCACATACGAAATTGCCTCTTGCACCAAGGAAAAAAAAAATTTACAAGCAATGCTTGACAGAGGTTTCGTTCCTATGGAACATAATCAAGCTTTTTCCAGAATATTAGACGATAGCGATCTCTAAGATTCCAATAAATTTGTTAAATCGTATTTTCAATAATGGTCTTATTTCTTTAATAGAAAACGAATATAAATGTTTAAGGGTGTACGGGCGATACACCGTTAATGTTTTTCATTTATTCCTTATAGTGCTCCCGAAAAAATTATTAAAACATTTGTGAAAGTTCTGAATCTTATTCGATTTAGTTCGGCAAATATACTACTTTTTCCCGTGCAAATCGAAATATGCTAGTTTTCGCGACGGAAGCCGAAACATGCTACTTTTCGCGGCAGAAGCCGAATCATGCTAGTTTTCGCGACGGAAGCCGAAACATGCTACTTTTCGCGGCAGAAGCCGAATCGTGCTAGTTTTCGCGATGAAAGCCGAAACATGCTAGTTTTCGGGGTGGAAGCCGAAACATGCTAGTTTTCGCGTCAAATATCGAAACGTGTTGGTTTTCGCGGTGGAATTAGAAACGTGTTAGTTTTCGTAAGAAATTTGAATCGAGCTACTTTTCGTAAGCAGCGTCGATATATACTGATACTGATCGGGGCTAGCGTGGCACACGAAAAAATAAGTAGTGTTGAAATAACTTGTCAAATATCAATTGTATCAGTTTGGGTCAAGAGACAAAATGGGAAAAAATAAACGTGACAGGTAAGATCAGTAACTTCAAGTATATTTGCGAAGAGAAACCGTCAAAAACAGTTACTGGGCTCCGACAGAGAAATTCTGAAGGAATATTCGAATGAAATTGGTTGATGCTACATTAATTTCCGTACAGCTTTTCAATCGACGCCGAGATAGCAAAATGGAGCGAATATTTATTGTCGGTTTTAGAAAACATCAAAAGATCGACGCGAAAGCATCGTCGGCGAGGCGTACACTAAATTTTCACCGGACGAAAGGCAGGCCGCAATGAAGAATACCAGATTCACAATATGCGACAAGTTTAGTTGTACTGTGCTAGTATCGTTGCATAGAGAGCTCGTCGTTTGCTATGAGTTATTTTGAAGCACAGATCGACTGCACGAGTGTAAAGACAACGAAATCTGTACTTATTCGAAATTCCTAGAACGTTTAAGGGATATTAGAAGATTCCTCCCGTTTGCATACTTGTGGGAAAATCCGTAAAAGCTACGCGGAACGATTCTCCGCAAGGATATTGCTACGATCTGCGTAAATTTCAATTTGATTGACAACGAAGTATCCGATTTGGTGACCTACTTGGGCCATACCAACACAATTTACAAGGAGCACTACGAGCAGCCCATGACATGCAGGGAAATTCTACAAATGTCAAAGCTTCCGGAGGTCGTGCAAGGAATTGACGACCATTCCGAAGATGATTCGGACAACGAAAGCAACGTTCGTAAGGTTGGTTCCGTCAAAGCTTGCAACAGCTGTCCATACTACGGAAATTCAGGATTTGCGAACGGAAATTGTCGAGCTTCGACAAATAACCAACAATCCATCAAAGGAGTCGACATCTACCGATCAGAATTCGAATTTTAACATTTTCAACCACGACGAAGAGAATTTGTTCGTAGATGAAGTTGTCCCGAAGGTGAAAAGGAAACGTTCGACTATGTAAAATATATTTATAAGTCGATTTTTATCAGCGTCAATTTTTATCTATATCCATATTTTTTTACCTTATGATAATCACCGACGATTTCGATGAAGCGCAAAAAACTAAATCGATAACGTACGACGAGTTTTTAGTCGGTGCATCGCAGAAAAAAACCTTTCCCTCGTTCCAATCGATTCGAGAAGTGAATCAATGTGACTCCGGTACGTTTTCAATTGTAATTCAGCATCGATTAAAATGTGGGTGAACATCCAAATAAAGTAGGAGTAATAAATGTCCGACAGCGTCCCTTTTTTCACTAATAAATATAGTGTAAAAGTTTCTATGTATGATGATAAACGAAGTTTTTGTAATGTATCGAGTGTGTAAATATCTCGACTATTGGAAATGGTCACAAGGTCAAAATGGCCGCTTAACCCAGTCGGTCGAAAGTTTGCAATCCTCAAAAATGACTAACATTACAGTATTAATAAATATTTGTAAGTGAGTCTTTTTTTTAGGTTATGACTACCGGAATAGAGTAGTTAACATTTATTTACCAGATCTCATGATGATTTTTTGTGATTTTCCACCAATATGCGAATATTTATTTATAATTTCACAATTTTGTCAATCAAATTTGTTTATTAAACTTATTTTTTTCATCTGACAGTTTTTAAATGTTTCTCCAATTATTATTTTTTTTAAACAGAAAATATTCAATCCGAAATATATTGTATTCATTCTAATTTTAATGGATTCGATATAAATTCTTGAGATTTTGTGCGATTCAGGCAACGAAACGTCTTCCGAACTGCGATTATTCGCATGTTGTCGTTTAACGAGTAACCGTAATATCCACGAGTCTGTGGATTATCCAATATTTTTCCAATAAATTTCAATGATCGGCGTGACTCTGCGGAAATTTGCTGAAACGGTGGATAGAACAATTTTTTGTGGTATCTCCCGTGGTCACCGTTCGCATATACTACTGCCGAGCTATCTATACCCGCGTTTAACTTTCGGTTTCCACTTGGCGCACAATATCCATGCAAATTCGTCGTTGGTATACACAGCATGCGGTACCGTTGCCGCGGAGTTACGTGTGCCCTGTCCAACGTGTGACGTGAACCGGTGGCATCGTAGCAGCGCGGCAACAGCAGCCTGCACCAGAAGGGTGGAGAATCTCGCTTCGTAGGAACCATATACATATGGTGTATAGCTAGCTACTATACCTACCTTGTCACACGGGCGTTCGCAACGAAGCAACTCGATGCGCTACGTCAACGTCACTGGCTTTTCATGAATATGCAACTGTTTTGACGTGTCCGCGAAGGAAAGCAAGAACTGGCATTCGCTGTTCTCCACAAAACCGATGAAAAGCTTGGGCTTCTGTCTCCCTCGAACAATATGCGGTCCAAAGATCCGAACGTTCAACTGGCGTCGTGTTGAATATAATTCTGACTGTCATTCTGGACTAGACTTGAAAATTCATATTGAGATGCGTGGGAAAGTTTATTAACCGACAAAGATATAGATGAAATTAAAAAGAATAAAGTACCCGCGTTTCCTCGTTAATTGTGGACATTTTATTAAGTCGATAAAACGTTAATGGCTTTCATGGGTTATTTTTTTTTGTTAGTCATAACCAGGGACTCGTTTTGCGTACTTGCAGTTTTGTGTCTTGGGCAAAAAAAGTCGTGACTTTATTGAACTTTGTCTTTAGTGTCTCGCCATAGCTTTAAAATGACATACGGTTCGTTGAGCTACGATTATTTAATATTAAAAATATATATTTATAATTGGACAATCTATTTTTGTCAATGAATCGAATTTCGAAAAAAAAACTTTAATAATAACAAATCTTTGTGTATGAAAAAGCGAAGAATCTTATAATTTTTCTTGAATGTATTTGATAACGATGAACATTTTTGGTAAAAGAAAAGCCATGTACGAAGGGCTTAAGATTCAAATAATGATGGCAGACAAGTGCCAATAGTAGAGGATGTAGAGTAGCTTACAAGTACTCACAGAGCTTGAGATATTCAGGGATCCTGTGAGAGGCCTAGTGATGCCACCGAGGAGGAAATCTCAAGGTGGTAGGCTTCTGCAACCCATCGAATTCCTATGATGAGAGGATCGCGAGCATCCGAGTGTGTAAGCCGCTTTGCCAGGCTACTCGAGTGTCGATCTCTTCGATCGTGAGCTTTCAAATGACGCGCTCACCAACTGCAGAGATGAAGGAGGAAGCGCCAGGATATCGCGAGGTCAGAGGAAGAGGAGAGATTGCATCTCAGTATTCAATGTC
The DNA here is from genome assembly GCA_963942595.1 of Cylloceria caligata. Taxonomy (NCBI): domain Eukaryota; kingdom Metazoa; phylum Arthropoda; class Insecta; order Hymenoptera; family Ichneumonidae; genus Cylloceria; species Cylloceria caligata. The sequence goes on along the minus strand of OZ012704.1, from coordinate 70,585,009 downwards.
GATAGAAATCTTGACCTTTGAAGAAGCATCGAAAAAATGTCGTCATGGCTGTCTGCTTCGTTGTATGTTTCACAGCCGAGTAGTGACGAGAGCTCGATCGTCTTTCTGGTTGCAAATGCGCTATTCAGGTCGAAACCATCAACGCGCAACATACTTGAGAACCGAAATAATTTATTCATTGATAAGTTTTTTTATTCAGATAAAGTTCAACATTGACCCAACGGAACTTTCTTAAATTTACACAGAAAAGTTAATTGTTTAACTAAAAAATAAAACAAGCCTGCAAACTATAACCTTTGCACATTGTTTTCCGCCTTTCACAAAGCCATCTCTTTGAGAAAGTATTATACGTTAATTGTTTTTGACTTTTTCACAGAGGAAACTTTATGAGAGGCGGAAAATAATGAGACGACGATATGCAAGGTTCTGCATTGCTGGCTTGTAAAATACTGTAAACACTAATTTATCGGATTAAAACTTGTAAAAGTTACCGTAGCAACCATTCTTAAAAAGCAACGTACAGGGTTCTACTCTGAAACTTTGTTAAAAAAGTTTGTTAAAAAGAGTAAATTGGGACATTAACTTTGATAATTATACCAAAAAATCCAATTCACATAAAACTCAAAAAATACGTTTGATTCTTATCAAATTCTATACTGATCTACGTTCAATGTTAGTCTATCTGTGTTTCAAATTTCATCCTGATATCTCTAAATTTTCGAGTGCCAGAGCGAGAGTTAAACTTTTCTTTAATTCATAATGTCATCAAATTAGGACCACTCGTTTGGATTCAGGTCAAATTAAATCCCAAACCTTGTTTAAAGACGATATGATGGTTCGTTGATCGCGCGAATGATTAGGTTAAAAAGTTTCGGTAATCGACGACCTTAGATTGTGTAACTTCCTTCCGTTTTTGGCCTTTTGTTCGGGACCCTCTTCAGAGTTATTTTATCAAAAGTTGTAGTTTAGCTTAACTAAATTTTATCCACCCTTTGTATGTGTGGTGGACTTGGTTCCCAAATCGGTGGTAAAGGGTGGTTAAATTTTAAGGGCCGATGTTGAATGTGAACCACACCTAAACGTCAAGTTTTTTTCTGCATTTCATTTGACATTTCTCAATTTAAGACTAACTCAATTTGAACCATGGAAAGATACACAATCGAGCAACGCGTTAAAGTTATTCAGGCTTATTATGAAAATGGGCGTTTAAATCAAAATGCATATCGTGCACTTCGTGATTTTTTCGGTCAATTTAATCGTCCAAATGTGCGTACAATCGGAAAAATCGTGCAAAAACATGAGCAAACCGGGTCTGTAGGAGATATTAAAACACCAGTGCATGCTCGTACAGCTCGTACTGCAGAAAATATTGCTGCTGTTCGCGATAGTGTGGCTGAAGAGCCGTCCACCTCAACTCGTCGTCGTGCCCAACAATTGCACCTCTCACGCTCGCCGTTGATGAACATTATGCATAAAGACTTGCATTTACACGCTTATAAGGTGCAATTGACTCAAGAACTAAAGCCTCTTGACCATTCTAAACGTCGTCAATGGTCAGAATGGTGGCAAGAAATGGCAACAGTGGATGATCAATTTTCGAAGAAAATCATCTTCAGTGATGAGGCACATTTTCACCTCAGTGGATTCGTCAATAAGCAGAATTGCCGCATTTGGGCGAATCATAAACCAAGAGTGATTGTCGAAAAACCAAGAGTGACTGTTTGGTGCGGTTTATGGGCTGGCGGCATCATCGGGCCGTATTTTTTCCAAAATGAGGCCGGTCAGGCAGTTACTGTGAATGGTGTTCGCTATCGTGAGATGATAACGAACTTTTTATGGCCCGAATTGGAAGATATGGATGTGGGCGATATGTGGTTTCAACAGGACGGTGCCACTTGCCACACAGCTAACGAAACAATGGCTCTTTTGCGCGACAAATTCAATGGCCGTGTTATCTCACGTGGTGGCGATGTCAATTGGCCGCCAAGATCATGTGATTTGACACCGTTGGACTTCTTTCTTTGGGGTTATTTGAAAGAAAAGGTGTACGTCGATAAGCCAGCAACAATTCAAGAGCTAAAGGATGAGATAATTCGGCACATTAACGGCATAGAACCTCAATTATGCCTAAGCGTCATCGAAAATTTGGACCATCGGATGGAGGTGTGCCGCCGAGGTCGCGGCGGCCATTTGGCCGATATTTTGTTCCATACATAATTGAACCATACCATATTATCATAATAAAAAGAATTGACAATAATTTCCTAAATAATTTGTGTTTTATTCAAAATTAACATCGGCCCTTAAAATTTAACCACCCTAGATAAAATCAAAGAATCTCATGTTGTCTCATCTTGTGACTGTAATTAATGATATGATTGTTCGTTGGGCGCGTGAATGATTAGGTTAAAAAGCTTGGGCAATTGACGACCTTAAGTTGTGTAACTTTCTTATGTTTCGGCCCTTGTTTAATGAGAGTCCACTTACGAATCAAATATGACTTCGATATCTCAAAAATTGCACGAAAATACATACAGACATTTTATTTTAAATCACTTTTATCGACGTTTTAGGTCATTTTGAGTATTCTTACATGAAATACCCGAAAAAAAAATTATTCACGAAAATAAAGTTTTTCTAACGGAGAAGTTAAATTGATATTTTAAGTTTTGAAATATTTGTATAATAATTTGAATTTTTTCATTAATATTTATTGTCATTGTTATTATACTTATTGGGTAATTGATTAATCTATCTGTGTCAATTTACTTCGAGCCGCCATTATCATTAAGGCGGCAACGCTTTCTCGAATTGAAAAACGTAATCTGTATTTTATTAACAAAAACTTGTCCGAATCGATTGAAACTTTGTGCCTCAACGCATAATAAGTATTTTGTGTGCATCTAAAAAATTTACTTATTTATCGTTCTTTGTTTTGGAGAACGACATTCCTTCGGTGTACTCATTTTAATTATAGCCTAAAAGATTATATAAATGTTAAATTAAGCCTAAAAGATTTATGTAAATGTTTTATTTTATATCGACGGTCCACATCGAAAATCTGATGCAAGAAGTTCGCCCTCGTGGTGCGTCCTGCAGTTGACCGACTTCCACACTGCCACGGTATACAAAACGCAGTTTTCTCCGGTCTGCAGATCGGTTGCGACTCACTCCGTAAATAAATGCCTCCATTCTCCGTGTCTTTCAGTTGATGCTGACTTTTCCTCAACGCTTCGCTCCTTCCCGAATCGTCGTCCAATCCTTAGTAGCGGAATAAAGAATAATTTCACGGACGTAATAAGTTGTCCTCGATACTCCATTCTCTTGTCTCATTCCAACTTTATCTATCTCCCTCCCTTATTCATTTTGTATTCGACTGCCTCTTCCACTTTTTCATTTGCCAATCGCATACTTGCCTCCATGTCTCATTTTTTAATCGTCACGTTGTATCGCCCTCTCTCTCTCTCGATCTCATTCACTGTTTTTAACTGACCCTCTACAAAAATCTGTTCTTGATCCGTCCGTCTCTGTCCTCGTGGACCCATGAAAATAGACAAGCCTTCTACTTTCCCAGCCAAAGTCACTGAGAGATATTAGCGTCCGATGAGGTCGAGGCATCCGTGGACGGTTAACACGGCCTGCACACCACTAGTACGTCTCTGATTCGCGGCCAAGCCGGTCATACTGCTACTCTGTCTTAGCAAACTGTACAATAACCGCTTGTGCATCACTGACCCGCGACTAATAACTGCGCAAATGCACTTAAATTCCTTGAATGGAAAAATGCGAGATCATGAAATGCCTTCGACTGGTGTTATTACAACAATTATACACATTCTCCGTTCGCGAGTGTTTAGTGTTTGACGTGCTCGGATTCTTAAAAAGATAAAAATACAATCGTACAAAATGCGAGAATTCAACACAATATATACAATTGACGTGAATTTAGGTTATTCCCGCCATCTGTATATTGCAATAATAATAATAATAATAATAGTATCAGCCAGATAGTTTTCAAGTTAAAATATCATGAATAATAATAAATACAAAATCAGAGAAGAAAACGCAAATAATTTAGATCTGAATAAAATTATTTTAAGAGATAAAAAAAATCTTGTGCCTTGAAGATTCTTTAATGTGAGAAGCGAGACAGACAGAAGCTTGAAACTACGTTCCAAGAACATCCGAAGCAGCAATTTAATCGTGCTAGAACCCATCCTATTCTAGGTTTTGCCTGAAATTATATCAGGCTCTGATCCGACTAGATTATCTGCTTCGGATCAGGGGCGTAACGCTAATACAAATGTCGCCCCCGTCCGAAATCGCATTACAACCTGATGAGGCTCTAATAAAGCCCGGATAGAGCCCTAATAGGGACCTGAACAGATTCTGATCGGGGCGTGGAGTTAGAAAAGCCGCCAAAATAGTTGAAAAATTTATTTGCGTTTAGTTGAACGAACTATTTTCTCTTTAAATAGGAGATACTCCATTATTTCACTGGTAGGTACAAATTGCATACAAATTGATCTCTGAAAAAAATGTTCTTAAATATATCGGTGATGTCGTTGAGCTTCGGTCCGGGGATCCCGTAGACCATAAATTGCAATCGCTGGGACTTAATCCACACGGCTATTCTTGTCTTGGGGAAAATAGCTTGAAATTCGTACTCGTAGCGAGGAAGGGGAACATACATAAGTTGAAAGATGTGACAATTGCGTTTATACGATTGCGATTTATTTTATTACAGCAGAAATGTAAAACTATATTTCATCGGGTATTGAATTTATCGTCTGAACGTTTATAGCATGAAACGTATCGAGCCTTCGAAGAATTTTACGCGTATTCATAATGTTGATGTGTATTATAAGTACACGTAGTGTACAATATAGTTAATACGCATGCAGAATTAATCAATTGTTAATTAATATAAAATAAACAATTGTCGCTTATTAATAATTAGATGACAGTTGTTAATGTACAATCACTTTAAAAACGTAAATTTACCCTCTGACGTAAATATTTTCTTTTCATTCGTCCGACCAATTCGTTAAGCCGTATCGACATGAGATTAAGCGCAGTTTCAGTTACGATTCGGCAATTCTGATCAGGCAAGACCTCTCGATGCCGTATCCGGCTCAGACTTGGCTTGAATCTTATCAGCGAACCTTATCAGGCAAGATGTGTAAATATCAAAGGTGGCCCAGTTCCGGCTGAAATCCGGTGGGTCTGATCAGGCATGCCTTACGTCATCTAACATCGGGAAGCCTGAATAAATTTCTATACAGGATTGTGTCTTTGACAAGGATAACTGTAGGTAAAGGCGTATTCACTCGATCGATGAGAGGTTCCTTGAATAATCGATTAGTTGACGCTCTAAGGCGATCGGTGTGTCTACGCGACGTGTATTCTAAATTTTTAAGTATTAGCTTCGAGCGAAGGTTATGGCACTTCGTGGCTCTGAGCACTGGCAAAATTATTAGGGAATATTTGGTATTTGATATATCGGTACATAGATAAATTATTTTGTGCGACCGCGTTTCTCTGTTGATGATGGAGTTTGATTGAATGAGATACGAGAGCTGACGATTCATGGGTCGTAGATTGTCGCGAATCTTTCGCAAACGGAACGGGGAACATCAGAGTCTGCGTAGTGACTCGCTCGATTGGCGATCAAGGTCCGATCGGTTAGCGTGAACACCACTCATGTACGTGTGGTACGTCTACACGATTATGTATGAATATTTTACATATGTACAGTGGTAAGAGTGTCGTATGTATGACAATGTGATTCGCGTGATTTAACCGAGCGTGTGCAACAATGGAAGAGACTGCAGAGTTAGCGTGGTCTCGTGGATCAATTCTAATATACTTTGGACATAGTTACAAAGCACGGGTTGCGTGCCACGTGCACTCGCTTGAAACTTTACGCTCGCGGTAAGTTTGCGCCGGTTAGACGTAGAAATTAATGAGTAAACTCAGCAGCGCGAGATATCTGTCACGATGAAGGAACTCTGATTATATATTTATTGGCGACAATGACAACAATAATATAAATAAAATATTCTTTAGATTGTTTTCTTGTGATTAAGAATTGGTCGTATCACTAGAGGGTTAAGCTGCACCAAAGATCAATATTATAAATATTCCAACAATTTTTAGTAAATAATGTTGTAGAACCGATTAATAAAATTCACTAGCGGCATAAATTTATTAAACAAATTGGCTAATCGAACCGATTAGTGAGATTTACAGACAAGAACTAAAGCTCTGTGTTAATCTAAATTTTTTATTAATTTTTTATCGATGTGAAAAAAACGGAAACTCGACTGATTTTTTGTGATTAAGAAACATTAAACTTTTATAAGTTTTTATCAAAATTTTACATAAATTTTATATACTTGAATAAGAATTTTTAAACAATCTTGCGAAGGAATTTCTTGTACCGAACGGAAATCATATTTAGACGGTCAATTTAATCAAATTGACCTCTCAATCTTACTAAACGTTGAAATATTGAGAATATAACTGTGGCAGCTCCGTACGTAAGAAACAATTCCTCGTATCAGTACCCACAAGTTGTGCAATTATATCTAGCACATGCGTGTCCAAAGATCAATGCTGATGGCTTAACGCTAAATATATAAAAAAAAACATCAATGAGATTCATAAGATTATTATGAATTATTGTGTCAATATATTATTTTCTTCTTCGATCGTAAATATTGAGAGTGGATCATATATTTTTCTATACGTGATAGAAAGAATGTTTTCCGAGATAATTTGCGGGATGTATATGTGAAACAGTTGTATGAATATTAATATTTTTTTAATGATGGACGATGGATGCGTGAAAGTTTCGAGCATCTGAGGCGTGCAGCGATGAGTTAGCGGTCTCTCGTGAGTTTCTGAAATATTGAGGCGGACAGAGTAACGGAAGAGGGTTGTAAGATAGTTTCTACTCGTTCACGAAGTAGAAGAAGTAAGAAATATGTCAGCAAGAGCAACGACGAACAGAGACGACTAATACGCGTACCGTTGGGACACGACACGCGGTGACAATTTTGCGGGTGTGCTCGACTGGGAAAAGCACCAAGCTTTGAAGAAACTGGGTCGCGCATGTTCATCAACGTTGATTATTATAAATATTGTCAGGAAGGAGATGTGTTCGAACCATACGATATCTTGGAATCTAAAATTTCGTTTGTAAACTCTCGTATAATAATATAAAATATTTAATGAAATATTAAATGAGTATTCGATGATAGTTTCATTCGTAAAACGAAATTAATAATTTCACATGAGAATATGGAATAATGATAAGACCCTTGACCTTTCGAAACGACACTGGGAGGATGAGAGGACAGTGCTAAATAAAAATTAAGCGTTGCGCTGTTTCAAGTTATAACACAGCAGCACACACACCGATGTATCAAAGTTTGTCAGGGGTGAATATCGTCGTCACGGTACTTTGGATAATTTGCGGTTGTGGGAAACTGGCTACAAGGAGTAATTATTAGCTTTTTGTCGTCCTCGCCCTCTTTCACCTTTTACTTATACCGTACAACGTGTATACATGCCTCGCGTCACAGGAATATCAACTACGTAGTCAATGGATATACCTTTATCGTAGGTCGTAGGACCAAGTTGTATAGTGAGCAGTGTGACTTTGTCCCTTAGCTTGTGTGCTCGTTCTACTGTGTAACGGTGATGACGACGACGACGACGATGATGATGAAACGAAGGTAGAGGAGAAGGCGTGTTACAAGCTCGAGTAGCTGAGTAGAGTGAAGCTCTTAGTAGTTAGTACCTGTCGTGCGCACATGTCGTGCATCTAGTAATAAGCTAGTCACAGTGGATCGGTGTAGGCCATTATACGGCGACAAAGTATATACATCAATAATTCGTGTACGTTACTTATGGTTCTTAACGGTATTTGCGTTTTTTATCGGATAAAACAATATGGGACTATCACATATTTACCGATGAATTCGATTATTAACAAAGATATTTAAATAAAAAATCAGTTAGTTGCGATATTTCAATGGAGTAATGGCACGAATAAACGGCACATGTTTAAAAATCACTAAATATAACCAGCTGGGAATTAATTATAATATAATATGTGATCAGTACGCGTGTAATATTTCAATTGTAAATGTGTACTAAGGTTAAGCTAATGCAAAACACTCTCGCCTTGACAAGTATAGCGAGGGATATTGACGTCAGATATGCATGACGATGTACACGAGGTGTCGGCTTCAGATTTCAATAAACGCTCACTAATTACCTGCCCCATGGCAGTATGCACCCCCTAGCTGCCTTCATCTTCGGTCGATATAACATACATTCCGCTTTCGTCGGAGCTAGGGTTATTAACTCGTTTATATACGTCGCCCGTGTAATTTCCGTTTTGGCTCTCTGTTGCGGTCGTAGACGTCAAGACTCGAGGAAACCTGCACACGACTGAATACTAATTAGCTCGCTTCTAACTCTCACGCCCAATCAAAATTGCAATGATGTAAGAGCTTCGTATATTATGGACGAAAGCCAATAACAATAGACAAAAACATATTTCTAAAATATTTTAAAGTAGACAATTTGGGTTTCCTCATTTAAAAATTATTAACTTTTAGGTACAATAAATTCTTTAATAAATTAAAAGGTATCGTGAAATCGTGACAGTAACAATAAATTTAGATACATTTGAAGAATAAAAGCGAATGATTTTTTTAATACATATATTGGCTCGGGAGATTGGGCCCCGTGAAAGCTTCGAGGGTTAGTCGAAACGCCACTTTGCTCAAGGGGCGTTATTATAGAAACTACGCGGAAGCGGGTGAAGAAATCGTGACCGCACATCCGTTACGTGAAAATAGACAGCCCGTAAGCATCGTTCTCACTCGTTTGCTCGTTCTCAACTCGTTCTGTCTGTGCTTTCATTTGCTTTCCGGTTTCTTCTCTCGCCCTCGATGACTTATCTCATCCGCGTTGGTGTTACGCGTCTTCGTATAATCTGTCTCACTCGTTGTTGCTCTCCGTCTCTTTCGCTTTCGTGACCGCGGTTCTACGATATACACCGCGCGCATTCTCGTCTTTATATTTAGCCACCCTGTCATCGGTTCCGTCCAATCTACAAGCGCAATAATACTGTCTCCAGTCATCGCAGTTTCGTAATCATGAGACCACAGTAGAGTTTAATTAGATACCGCGAGTATGAAGGAAATTGCAAATACCGCTGTCAAATAAATTTACACTCATTGACGATTTTTCGTTGAGAAATTTTTACTTGTGAAGGATACTAATTTCGAAAGTATGCATCGTTGACGTATTTTAAAAGTAGCGAGATTCATTGAGTGTCGAATATAAGCTCGTTTATGAAAATTACGTTTTCTCGTGTATGTTGAGTTCTTGAGTTCGAACACGGAATTTCATTAATAAAATTGGCGCAACATCGCAAATGTACTATCACTTCTTCTCAAGTTGAGTAATAAATATACAGAGAACTGATTTCAAGCATCATCACATTTGAGCAGAGTAACTCACACTCTTGATAAATTATTGCAAATAGTATGACCCAAACAGTCGAAAAAATTTAATAAAGACATCACAATTTAAGAATAATATTATTGATTTAGATGAAATTGAATACTAGATGTGTGGAAATTCTACAAACTTGTATAAATTGTTGCATTTTATCAGGTAGATCGATTATCGTCAGAAAAATATTGGAAATAATTATTTAAAAAACGCTGTTTAATTGAAATTACTCGATTCACGATTATTTGGACAACATAAAGTCAGTGTCTTGAAAAATGTAAGAAACTGTATGATTAAAAGGCTTTATCCATGAGTAAGTAATACCGTAACTGAAGACAGATAGTTTATTCGCGTTTCTACCTGATGAATTGAGAAAAGGGGAATTGAATTCTGGGGATTGAATTAATTTACTGGATATATCGTGCGATACGCTACGAAATTCTATTTCTAGACATTGCGGTTGAATTTCTGATGGATCGGCTTACGTATTGTAATCTGTTTATGTCGCTTCGTCGACAAGTCCGATATGTACGAGTGAGATAGACACGCAATTACATGCATCCTCCGAAAACCCCCGCAAACCTCCGCGTACAACGGCCTTCTCAAACGCTGTATATACATTAGTACACTTGTTGAGAGACTGGACTTGAGGCTCTTGACAAGAGAGAAAATGGTTACGATAGCGACTCACGATAACCGCGTTTTACGTGTCAGACGATACTAAACGTGATACTCTCCTCCGCGGGTGCGGTAAAAGATCTGTCTCTTCTCTATCCGTCTTTGTCTGTCTCGCGTCTTGCGTTTAATCCGTCTTCACCGACAACTGTAGTCTCAACTTTCATTTCCTTGTGCACGTAGAGACAAACGCGAATTATTTATCACTCGAGTTACAATCTCGCTATCGAACATCCGTGTCATTCCCGTTAACGCAAACACGCGAAGATACAATAACATAAATTATGGAAAAATATTTGTTGTGCTTTTAAGTAGAAAACGAAGATAAAAATGTGCTCCGTTACTGCAATGTATATATATATCACGTCCTCCTGGAATATAATACCAAGTGTAAAATAAATTTCAAGATACGTTCGCGTAACTATTATTAAAACGCTCTTTAAAAAACTTAATTAAACGTGTTTTTTTCCTTCTGATTATCTGTATATATTAGGATGGAAAATAAGATTAAAAAATAATAAAATAAAATGCCTCATTACGACGACTCGTTTCTCGACTCGCCGTTATTTCGTCGACGTGCCAAGAGCTACAGTGTTCTAAAGGAAGAGGTGCCAAAATCTAAAACCTTCCAGATCACTGCTACCCCCCTCTTGCTAGCTGTGACAAATCAGGCAAGAAGCTTGACCTCGTCGGCATCGACCTACAGCCTGGAAGGTAATGAAACGTGTCACGAACTCTGTGAACAAATAATATAAGCTAATAACCCGAATAGAAAATTTAAGGCCCTATCGCGGCAGGTAAACCTTAGCGAAACCTGAGTTGCGCTGGATGTAATCCTACAGATTTTCTACTCGGGAAACTTTTCTAATAAATTATTATCGAAAATCTAAAGGATTTGTCAATTTTTTTAAACGTGTTTGTTTAGTTAACGATTTTTATAAATCATCAATACGTAAGTTTAAGGTAAACTTAGCTGATGAAACATTACGAATAAAGCTTTCGAAGTTCTTTCGAATGAAATGAGGTTAAAGTTAAAAACCGTTAAGATTCGCAATGTCTAACGGGCTCTTTGCCGTCAATGTTCAAGGATCTTTTGATACAAAAAAAGTACAAAAGGCCTACTCGACCTTCCTCCTCTCCATTCACAGGAGAAAAGAGGTTTTGGTATCAGCAACGTGTGGGACTGCATGTCCTCGTTTTTTTTTCTTTCTCTATCCTTTTCCGCTACTTTTATTTTTTTTATTCTTTGACGTAATCGCGAGTTTGTGACTGCGTCATACATACGTATTTTTGCCAAGGCCTCGAATTTTCGCAGAGCTCTTTGTATGGACGGACGCTGGTTCACATAAAATTTTCCTACGTCCCGCAATCTCGGATTATAAGCTCGCCTTGTGTAAAAACGCGAAAAGTTCACACGTTTTATGCCGTTTATGCGCCTGGGCTTGAGGCTCTATTCTCGTTCACGGCGTACTCGGAAATTCTTGGCACGATTGGGCCATCTTCCAAATCTTCTCTCGTCTCGAGACATTTTTATATTCGTGGTTTCGCTCGGACTATATATTTTTCTATATTTAGGTTGAGTTTGAAGCGTGCAACGCGTTACGAGTGTAAATGTACAACAGAAGTTATCGTTGTATATATTAATATAAGATGCACATGGAAACACTTAATGGGATTGTACTGCATTCAAGTCGTTATAAAATTTAAGATTTTTTAATGTCGCGTTTGTTATAATATTAAATGACATTTGGAGTTCACGACTCGTATCATAATACAACCCAAGTATTTATTCGGGTGCCCTTAGTGTTGAAAATGGAATTTATCATTGAATATCGAATGAACCGATAACATGATCTTTAAAGCAAAATATGCAAATAATTTTTTTTTCGCCCAATGGTACACCTTCAATATAATTGTAAATTTTATTAAATTTAGAGAAACGTGTGTAGAATTCACAAAAAAAAACAGCCACTTGGACATCGAATATTTAAGCTGTCAGAAAAATGGACTAAATAACGACATTCTGCGATACACTATTTCGATTTCAACTTGAAATTTCTTTATTTCCAAATTTTCTTAAACTGTAGTATGTACAATTTTTTTTTTAAACAAGAATGCAAAGTAGTATCTTGAATTATGAGGAAACGATAATTGATGAACATACTTTCTCGTCGAGATGGCTTCGTGAAAAATGGAATACTTTGCATACTTTTTGTTTTTTTCTTAAACACGTATGTTTTATTCAGTCGTAACTGAACAGATGCAACTTCGGTGTTTCACTTTCGATACAATCGAACAACTGATTTAGTTAACAGTAGATTAAGAAAAAAAGTTTATCGATACATATACAACTTGATCACTGTAATTTTTACAAAAAAATATGTTTCGATAGAAGATGAAATAAATGTAGAGATAAATCATGAGAAATTTTTTAAGTGTCGTATAGCTCGCAACAAAGATTTATTAGTAGTCGAAAAGTGAGCCCTGAAGGAGTCCTCCGTCAATCTTGTTAGGTTTGCTGGAACGAGCACGGGGGCGTGAACGTACTTTGCACGCATGCATAAACCCATTAGCACCTATACCACGAAGGCACTAAATGTCCCGTTCTATACATACCCCTCAACTCTATAATATCAGTATCACACACTGTACTACAACGGGTGCTCATGATCTCATGATTTCCCTTTGCGTTAGCGACACGTTGAGAATTACGTATCCCGAGTGTATACCTATACAAGACACATGCATGTACGATGTACATACATGTGGCACATACGATGTACATACATGTGGCACGTACTACGAGACTAGGCGCGTTTGCCCATCCGAACTGTGCACACAGAGCTTTAATACGCTCGTCTTTCGATATAAGCACGAAACACATGGACCAATGGCTCTAGAGGTATTTCCAGCTTCCGTGGAATTAGAATTTACCGTCGTATATATCGGAGTGTCAACGGCATTCCCTCGGGCGATCTATATTTATGGGTCTCTGGAAATAACTCTGATGCACCCGGAAATGAAACCTTTCCCTACATACGTATACACCCTGAAAGATTTTGTGGTAAAACAAGAATAGTGTGTAGAGTTGAATAGTGTGGTTTTTGGTATGTCAACTGTTGATAATATATGTCTGAAAAAAATATAAAAAACCGTTTGATAACACGTTTAGGATTTTATAATTTTTGCGTCATCTGAGAGGAAACTTTATTTTTGTCAAAAATATCTTAACTCAGATTTACACCGAGACAAAAAGTTTCATTGAATCAAAGAGATTTCATTTAAATCTTGGCTCGTGAAACTTTCATTTGCCGTTAATAAAAATATATATTTCAATTAATATACTATCTTTTATTTAATTAATCGCGAATTGTATTAAATGCGGTGACATTAAATCAATAAAAATTGTGTCGAAGCCTACCAATCCCTTTTAATTACTTCAATGAAACTTTTATTTGTTGCTCAGTCTCATAATGATAGTTGATTGCATTTCGTTAAAATTCTACATTTTAAATCTCTCGAGCGAATTTCATCAAATTCTGTAGTGCCTGCCGTGCAATATCGGACACGTTCACTTTGGATGCTTTACCTTACTTTATTTTACTTTAAGGAAGTTAAGGTTAAGGTGTAGTAACAGAAACATTACATTTTTTGTTTGGAAACCGCGCGCATGATGCCTGCAACGCCCCCCCCCCCCACTCACACACACACGCGCACAAACAAAGACTATAATGGTACTTTTGCGTCAGAAGATACATGCGTTTCGCATATCGCGTCATTTTTTTATGTGTCTATAAATAGATCGTGATGCTCATTGATGATAACCGAGGAAAGGTTCGATAATCCGTTTAATGTTTATTCATTATTACATACCTTCGAATGTAGTAATGTATTCGCGGATACCAACCTCCTTCAAAAACTTTTTCATTTGTATATATAGATATATAGATACAACACTATTAGAAAAAATAAATCACGTCTCCCGTCAAGCGGCGGCACGCATGATGCTGTCATATAAATATCTTTTTGAAACGATGATTTTAAATATATTATTCATTTGAATAAAATAAATAGTTTCTATAGTAAGAACTACCAAACAAATGTTTACTCAAAGGTCATGAAATATCCTCATCGTGGTTCAAATGCATCACATCATTGGAATCGAATAATTATTTTCATCGAATCAAATAAATATTTAATTGATTCAATGAAAGAAATTTTAATATGCCGATTTATTCGAATCAATGAAATCTTTTCTCTCGGTGTAAATGTCTTTAAAATATGTTGAGTAATACGAGAATCATTCTCAATCAAAATGTCGGGTGCACGTGAACTCGTGCACGTGCGCATGTGTGTATTGTGTTACGTGCCTTGACTTAAAACATTCTTGATAGAAATGAATTTCAGTCTCATAGCTTGCACTGTAAGAGTAAAATTTGACACTCAGGTTCATCAGTTACCATCCTTTCATCGCGGGGAAACTTTTGGTTGAAATCTGTTCGACGATTAAAATTTTATGAGACTTTCTTTTTTTTTTCAATGCAAAACGACGTAAACACGTTAATTTGACCAAACTGCAAGCTAGTTTTTTACAAAAGGAAAGTTACGACCAAATCGGTACGAATGTCCGGCTATTCTACTTTGCAGGCTTTTTTTACATAGACTTTGAAAAATAAAAACTAAATTTTAAAATTCTAGTTCTATTTGCAATGTGCATATTTGATTTAAAAAAGATAGAAGTTACTTGCAATTCGATTTAATAATTTTCCGCTTTTCTTATAAAGTTGAAAAATCGTCGAAAAATATTTCCCT
The DNA here is from genome assembly GCA_963942595.1 of Cylloceria caligata. NCBI lineage: Eukaryota > Metazoa > Arthropoda > Insecta > Hymenoptera > Ichneumonidae > Cylloceria > Cylloceria caligata. The sequence goes on along the minus strand of OZ012704.1, from coordinate 70,569,985 downwards.
CTGTACGTTACGTGTAAACGAACGTACGTTATAATGCTGACGCGTGAAAGAGTTTTGCGACGGATGAAAAGTTTTTTCCGGTTCGGACGTGTAAAAGGGAAGAAAATGCTGGATTTTCTCCCTGGCTGGTCTCGCGAGTGTTTCGCGATGTGGAATTTTCTCTTCCTCTCGTCGACGCCTTTGGGCAAAAGCGTCAACGTCGAAGAGTTGAATTTCGGTTTGAGCGTATGGCAGTGCAGTATGTGTTTAGAGTTTGAGATGGCACGTACAGTGCCGCTGTTCGTGACAGATCGTGCAGACGGCTAGCCCTTTCGCATCACGCCACTCCCCGACCCTGACCCCTGCGGCTCTTCTGCGTCTCGATCGGTCCGACTGACTGGATATTAACACTATGGTACCACGATTGTTTGGCTAAAACCTCGCTAGCCCATTCGTGTACCGTCCGACTCGTCGACCCTCGATGATATCTCAACATGCTCTATATTACAAAGGGAGGGCGGCTCTCTCTTCTCGTCTATCGCACATTAACGTTACACGCCTATGTAATATCCTAGTGCAAACATAAACACCTAGCGATACTATCACTGAAGCAGGAGCCATAAATTGTAATAACAATCCAACACATTGTGTACCGAGTAAATAAGCATAGAGAATAGTATATTCACTAGTTTGGCGAGATAATTAATAGCAACGAGAATATTAATTTTAGTTGGTTCAAGTAATTACACGAGGGGTTGATTGAAAGAGATTCGTACAGGACAGTACGGTCAAATGTGTTGGTAGAATCGAAAAAATGAATTACGGTACCTTTTACTTTTTTATTTTCCAGTTCTGTCACCTAAAGTACATTTCTGCAATAGTTGAAATAAAATTGCTGTAGTGTAGACTAAAGATTGAAGTTTTCCGTTTGGTAACCGGAAGCGGCGACAACGCCACGAGAAATAGCATTTGTGTCAGATGAGGTAAAGTATTAGATGGAATCAGTATCGGATGGAGTAATTATTAGATGAAATATGACAGAAATTGATAGTTACAATTTGCTATTGTTAAATCGAAACGAAAAGTAACGACAATCACACAAAGTAGAGAAACTTCGTAAAACAGAAAGCGAGGTGTAGAGCGCCGCGCATAACCAACGATGGTCAGCGAGACATCGGTGACGAACTATAACGCTGCCAAAAAAGCGAGTGGCAATTCGAAAATCCAAGTAACGTTCATCACGCAGGCAAAAGTAGAGTCAACAGAAAAAACTCCACCGTTTCAAAGCATCATTCAAGATACACAGCGAACCATGCCACTGAAGACCCCTGACGACGGCTCGCGGTCTTTATCACTGCGCTTAACAAACTAGACGAGGAGGTGGACTGTTTAACATCTGAACTGAAAGAGTTCCGCAGGGACAACTTAGGTTTGCAAGAGACCTTCAAGGAATTCACGCTCCAAGTGACTCATATATAATAATATATATAATATGCGAAGTAAAGACATGCCCTGAGACATTGACTTAACGAGAATGAAAGGTCGAGTTTACGAGCTAGAAAAAAAAAAACGAAAAGAAGAAAGGGAACGCAAAGAAAAGAAATTAAACATTATTATCAACTCTCTAGACCTCATCCAGCACGATCTGACGGCAAGAGTGCAAGGAGTTCATTCTGAACTACAGGTGAACTGTGCCGTCAAGTCAGCACGCCCCATTGATAACAGGAGAGAAGGAGGGTGACCACTAATATTGTCGAAACTGGCAAGACTCCAAGAGAAGAAGAACATCATGGCGAACAAGCGTAAGCTCAGAGGCATCTAAGTCTACATTGATAACGACGAGACCTGGAAGGATCTTGAAGTGCACATGTCCATGGCAAAGCCAGCAAAGGGAAATTGGTTCGAGTGCAGTAATGAAGATACAGGTAGAAAACACGCAAACTCGTCGAGCAAAACGAACTCCAGACACTCTGAAAAATCGAGGGAGGATAAATAACCAGAGCAGCACCCATCTCGAGCAGTCACCACGGTTACCACGTTTCCAACGCAATGGAGAACGATCGCCCAGTGTATCCCAGACTACTGCTCCCTATATCCTACGAAACGACACGGATACACGAAGAAAGTTACGTTATTCTTCGCTTAAGTAACAATATCGGACCAGCCGTACAGTCTGTAACCAATAAAATAGAGGAAAATAGAGGAAAATAGAAGGAAACTCTAGTGAATACTTGAACATTGCTAGCAAACGAAATCAAACTCTCAGTCTACGAACCTCATAACATAAAAATATTATTTTGTAAGTTACACGGTCTGCAAATCCTTGATGAAATGCGTTAATAGGTCAATACTATTTTATAAGCAGTGTAAACAGCAGAACGGTGATGAAAGTAGGAAGTAAATGTTTTTCAGTGAGTAATCCGCGCGAGACCACCACCCACCGATGAGTAAAAGACTACCAAAGAGAATTCACTGTAAACGACAAAGTTTAATTTAAACTTTCACTCGGGCGAGTAGCGAAGCTACGGAATACACGAAATATAGTTATAGCGAGGGTATATGGAGAAGGAAGAGGAGGAAGAAGCTCGAGAGAGGTTTCCTGGGTTATTTCGTTGGCTGAGGGAGTATTGCCTACGGCCACGATTTACCTTTCCCTCAAACAACTCGGCCTCTGGTGCTCTGATAGCCAACTTTATCTACAATAATTTCGTGTTTTCTCTTCGTTGCAATTAGAATAGTTACCAAGATTATTGCACTCTCTTGAAGAAAGACCTGTTTATAAAAAAACATTGGTTTTGGTATTATTAAATATTTTCTACACTTGACTATTATTCTGCATCTATTTAAAAAAGTTCTAGTATATTTAAGGGGCTTTACCAGGTAAAGTGGTGTCTAGTCAGAAGGGAATAGTTACTATCAGGTAGCGGGTATATCGACAAATATATGCGTCAATATCGATATATCGACACTCATGGGATTAACTTGTTTTCTTGTAGCTGGAAGTTTCTATGGTGAATATGTTGACCAATATTAATTGCGAGTTCCGGAATATTCGGGATTGCTTTTATATACGCTACATTTAATTAGAATGACCAACAATGCATCAGAAATGTATGTAAATCGTCTTGTGATAACTGAATTTTTTTATTGAGCGTAAAAATGGTAATTTCCATAGCAGTTATTTAACACGAAAGATTAGAATAATTTTTTATTCCATGTGTGGAAGTCGTTCTTAACTGAAAACACATTTTTAGAGGTAGAGGACGAGAGGGGAGGGGGCGAGTCCTCATTCTGGATTACCATGAAACATTTTTCTCACCACGTATGTGTACAACGCCGTGGGAAGCTCTATCTTGTATAAACGCTGCGCCGGGGATTCGTTCTCGTGCTCTGTTCAACGCGAATCGGGATATGCTAACCACTGTACAGCATGAGTGAGTAAACATTGTGAGAGTATAATACAACGTGGATTTTACTAGACGATGCACGACGCGTTGCCGGAGTTTAGTTTAAATGTGAGGTACAGAACATCCGGTCCGCGACCAACGGTGTAAACCACCACTTAATCAAGCCGTAACCATGAGTGTCCTTTCAGCCAGAAGCAGAAGCGGCGGCCACGCTCGACGACCGAGCCCTCCGGGTGTGCGAGTGTAGTTGGCGGCCGACGCTTCCTCCAAGGGCTGTACTCGTCCGCTCTCATTCTCATCGACCTTCTCCCTCCCTCTATCTCTCGCGCCTTTCGATTTTTCATTCCAGCAACTCGGAAAGAACCCAGTTGCACTGTAGCACGAAAAACATCGGACACTCTCCGTCTCTCGTGCCTATTTTCTCTGTCAAGAATTCCTTCCTTCATTCTCGATCATCGTTAAAGATCTTTAATATAGGTACCATGTACTTTATTTACTGTTATCCTTAACCGTTTAATTACACCGGTGTTGGAATTGGAAAAAATAATAAAGTTCGTATCGTATGAAAGAGCTCAGAGGATAGAATAGTATTTTATTTTCGTTGGAAGAGTTGCTTGTATTGTGGCTTCCATTACTCTTTTGGTATCGCATCGCTTGCTGGTTGCACCGGTGACGCTCTGGTCGAGTTTCCAGAGGCACCAAATAAATTTTCCAGTCTCCAGAGTCATAGTCACTGGGTATACTCATGCAGCAAGTAATTACGCCAGAGCGCCGGGCTAGGCTTCTCTCTCTCTCTCTCTCTCTCTCTCTCTCTCTCTCTCTCTCTCTCTCTCTCTCTCGACGAAGCTCGTTATTACGTTGCAATAATTCACTGTGCTATGTGTGCGTGTCTCGCTCTTTCTTTCAAATACTTGCTGGACTTCGTAATGTGCATAATGCCCGGTCATAAATAATTACACCTGCTGTATACCAATACAGACGCGTACAAATAATTCGAATAATCTCATCGTCACGAAGTGACCAGCTGGGCTCAGTTTAAGGAGCGATACGTACGCACACTTAAAAGTCTTATGAAAATGCCATTCCTACGCGCCGTTTATTTTTGCGTAGTTACGATTGCAGTTTTTTTTTAACAGAAAACCGTGTCGTACGAAATTGATTAAAGCAAAATTCATTTCGGACAATCATTGCATAAAACAACCGAGATACGTACGTAATAATAATATGACGGAAGTCAATCGTTGAATTATATACCGGTGGGATAGTACCCTCATCGGTTCGAATGGATCCTTTATCGCATTGTGAATAGAGTAGCTTAACATCCTCGTCGTTCACGTTCGTGTCTTCATAGAACATGGGACTATAAATTTACCTCTGAGGAAAAAGCTTTTTCCCCCCTCGATAAGTGCATTCATGTGCGCCGAAGGTTTGGTAGGTCGATAGCCGGTGCTGGTGCATTTCCTGTCGCGTTTTAGCTCCCAGGGCTTCAGGAATGCTGAGGGGTATCCTCCCCGCTGCCGCTGGGAATTGCTTCCTTCTTCCTTCTTGCTTATCCTTTCTCTCCAGCCCACGAGTCACACCGATATGCTATGCTCCTGCTGCTCGGAAACCATTGGTACATTCGTGAGACTTCAAGAAATGCGAAATTCCACGTTGAAGGAGAGTATGGGCATCCCAGGCTGCCACTGGAAGGGTAAAAATAAATGAAAAGAGCCATGAGCCTGGCCAGCCGCTTCTTTCCCTCATTCCCTAGGTTTTCCTCTTTTTTTTACCTTCTGTATTTTCTCCCTCGTTCTACTTCTGTTTTTCGTTCTCGTTCCAAACCCCTGTCGTCTCACTATGTGTACAACTCGACCTTCATCGATTCTCATTCATGCGCGAACTTCCGCCTAAGTGAATTTGCGATCGCAAGGTAGTTTTAGGACGACAGACGCTGAAAGAGCTGCATATAGACTGAGAAGAAGAAAGCGTCGGGGAGACTCTCTTGTCTACGCGTTTCATGCCACATCATTCTATGTAAAAAGTTGTTACTCCGAAGTGGAAGTGCTAGTTCCGGCTTCAGAATGCTCCGCAGTTACTCCATCTTTGTCGCTCTAGAAGTTGCGGCTATTCTAAAGCTTTTGTTGAGGGCTTCAAGAATGATTCACCGAACTTTCACAAGACTACATCAGTCTCAGAGCAGTCTAGACGATGCAAAGGACGTTACATTGAGGACGTCCAATTGGCGTATCTGTGCCTCCTCATTTCTACTTCTGACGAACGTGGAAGATGCCTGCGATGAATCCAGACCTGAATTTCCGGGTGAAAGAGCGAATCGAGAGGAAACTCCACGGAGCGGAGCGAAATTGGAGAGTCTCGATTTCCTCTTGGTTTCATTTCTCTCACTCCATAACTCCTCGCTCGCTGCACTAAGATGAATATTCATTAAAAGTAAGTTCCCTGCATTTCGCTTCGCGTTCACATCTTGCTGATGATATTCCAAGTGAGGCTAGTTGAGCGAGCGTTTGCTAGGCGAGGCCACGCCTCTTCGCTCCTCATCTTGCATCCACTCGACAGTCGTCGTTCATCCCATCCAAACAAAATACCCGATATTTGTCTAAACTGAAAGAGGAGGAGGAGCAAAGTTCATTGAAAACGGAGCTGCTTTTACATTAAGAAGTCATTATAATTCATAATTATCAAGAAATTAGACTCGTTCGCCATCGAGAATATTAATTTAATACACTGAATTACGAATGGTTGTGTAAAGTACTATTTTCTTGTTATGAAATGGTCATTTCTTATTTCCGCAATATATCTGATTGAGCAACTATCGATCCATTACGATGAGTCCTACTAACGTACGAACCATTAAAAGTGATATGCCAATTAGTATCACGATCACAATTACTAAATACAATCAAACTACCACCATCGTCATTATTCGAAACAGATGTACAATTTCCGTAAAGTTTACCGAGTCTGTATTCTCCGTAGAGTCTGTATTTTCCGTAGAGTCTGTATTTTCCGTAGAGTCTGTATTTTCCGTAGAGTCTGTATTCTCCGTAGATGCGTACATCCCTTGCAGTTTCTGCAACGAGAACTCGAAGAGTCGAGATGGATAAAGCCTTATCGAGAAATCGATGACTGCATCCAGCGGACGAGGTAGTTTGCGTGTGGGCGTAAAAGAAAATCGTCTGTACGACCATAAAATTTTTTTGTGAGTACACGCGCGCGAGCGCTTGTATTTGTACATGCGTGCGTGTTCGTGTGCGTATACGTGTAGGACGGGTTGCGTGGGTTTTGCTACAGAGCCGGCTGATAAACCTTGCGATACACCTATGCTACAAACAGGTATTGGCTGTGGAGTCTGTATATGCCGTTGCAACGAGAACGCTCGAGGCCATCGCGTTCTGGCAATGACACTGACCCTTCGCATCACCGAGAATAGAAGCAAACGCCTGCATACTTTACAGTTTACACGGTATTTTTAGCGAGGCCACAAAGCCACGTTGTTAGTTCTTCCCCTCTCGGTTGATTTCACAGTATACATATGCATAGGTATACACGCTTAAATTATAATAACGATCAGCCTGGTCCCGCACGCAGCCTACCCCCTCGCAAGGGGTATTAAATCCTAGCAGATTTTCACGACCCCATCAAACTCTTCTGAAAACATGCTCGGATGCACTCTAAAAACAAACGTGTTGTTTTGACACGCTCCAGGTGTGTGTAAATCGTGCAGTCACTTTTTACACATTCTAGGTACATTGACCCCGCAATGCGTGTCAAGATATTATATTTACTACACGTTTCACATGCGTTGCCCATTCTTGACATGCATCCTCGTATATCGATCAAGATATATATTTAGCGGGATATTATGGAAATAAAAATTCTAACGTATTCTCCAGTAAATGAATGTTAAATGTATTTATTCTTTAAATGTATAGACTGTTAAATATACGATGTTCAAATTAAGCTTCGCGCGGTAATGACACGACTCCACACTGACGACTGGTTTCCATGGTCGATGTTCAATAGCTTGTATCGATTTGCATTATAACCTCAAAACTTTCAACACGATTTATTAAGAAATATGGGAATGAAATTCAATGACATTTTTCGATTATATTCGGGGCATAATTCTGTATTTATTGTTGATAATTTATTGACGTTTATCTACTCATTCCAAATTTTATGGTGGGGCCTAATGTTTATAACACTCGTGTGAATTTTATACTGTGAAAATTGTTAAAATGAATACCAAATGGGTTAACTTGTCAAGAGTTCACACCAATCGCCTGTAACACCCTGGATTTTTGAGATTATCCATTTTATATAAAACACATCACATTTTTATAACATCCGTTCTTCAACGTTACTTTTTATCTTATTTTAACAGTAAAAATGTTATGCTCAATACCTCGAGCACATGCTATCTACAACAAAAATATGAAACATCCGTTCGGTATAGTTTTCGAATGAAAGTGATTTCGTTTAAGTAGAATATGAATTTTTTAACACCAACAGTTACTATTTCACTACAGAATTACCTTGGAAACTTGTGCTGTCGCGTACGTATCGCAAATACCAAGAAACTTTTTATAGCCTTACGTTTCACCGTAGAAATGCGTACACATCAAATAATTATGACCAATGAAAATTTGCTTTAGAATCTTTCGATCACATCTCTCTAACATCTGTAACAAAACTATGAATGGTGTTTTCGATATGATTTTTAGATGTAAGTGATTTATTTTAGAATACGAAACTTTTTATTGACAATTGCACTACGAAAGTACACTGAAAAAAAGTACACTTGGGGCTTGTATTATTATTAATATACTCTTAATATTTGCGCTAACCCTCTCGTATATATTATACAATCACAGACACGAACCTTTTTACACACATCCCACCGAGAGATATTACCGTTGGAAGGGTATCAAGGGTATCCAATACAAATTCCAAATTCAATCATTTTGGGCCCAACGTAAGGTCACATAGACTTTGATCATCCAATTGTGCAGGTTATTACAAAAGAGATGAGAAGGTACCGCTCATAGATTATCTTCTATTTAAAAAGTGTTTACTGTATTATCCATTTCTTTAATTTTTTTATTTTAAAAATTTACTCCGGGCACATATTCTTTTATGGATTATCTCTGAAATTTTAACGCCTAATATTCACATGTAGTATCATTACTATCGCCATTCATCGGGTGACGTCCATCTCACCCGGAATTCAACTATAAACTGTATAATCGTGCAGTATGTTTCAGCAGCAGTGTGGCTAGTTCCGATAGATTCTCTCAAAATGCGTGACAATGCACTAACTACCGTGTAGAGAACATAAAGCTAGTCAATAGTCTATAAGGGTTGAACTAGTGTAACGAGAGGATGAAAGGTTTCTGGCGCGAGACCTAACCATCGGTAGGAATAGAATCGAGAGGCCGAAACCGGAAACAGAACGAACGGGATTTCCGCATGAGCTTGCGGATAACATCGAGCTTGATGAGTTATCGTACGCTCGGAAGAATGTGCTAATTACGGTGTCCCGAGTTTATACCGTTAATACGCTCGTACGTACATGGCTCGGTAGCGAAACATACCAGACTACGCTACACTTTAAAGGCATACAGTACAAGTATGTGGGAGTACATAAATACCAGTACGTTATTCGAACTGTCCCACAGGGTTTTGTCCGACTTTCCGTTGTCTCTTCCCGCAGAGTCAGAGCTGTAGAGCAACGTTATGCGAAGTGTTTGGGTGCGTTACAAAGCCGACAGACCAGAGGGTCCTGCGGAAACGAGACGACACGTTCTGCCAGGAAAAGCTGAAATAGTCGGAGCGAATGACCTGACAACCCCTGGGACACGACGGGCCCTCTCACACCAAGCTTGCGATGAAAACGTGTTTCAAGAACAATTCGTCTCTGTTTTCAACTTGCCACCACTGATGACGGTCCCGCGGGTCTACCGTTACTCCTACTACTACTAATAGTGTCTACGCTATAGATGTGTATGAATGGCGCAACGAAGAACAAGTTAGATTTATTACCGTTTTTTTCACTTTTCCGTGGTTGCGAGAGTGGGTCGAATTAGCAGGTCGAGTGATCTATTCCTGTTGTCATCCAAAGCATCAACTAAAAATAAAGTTTTTAATTATTTGAACGTATGAGACGGTTTCAAAATTATTTTACAACAATATCATTCGATCATTGGCATATATTATGGATAAAAGTATTTATATTTTTTTATTTGTCGATTTTTTAATTATAATTTATTATTTATTTATTTGCCGGAAGCTCACAGTTTATATTTAATTAAATAGATATGTGATTTATCAATGTCGCATTCGATAGGTAAAGTGAAATATAAGTTTCGGGGAACGAAAGAAAAATGATAATGAAGTGCAGATCGTAGTCTGAAAATTTAGTACGTAGGTCTCTCAATAGAAATTGGAAATGGTCGAGAGCACTATCGAGTTTTATAATAGAGAAAGAAAATCTCGGATCTACTTTATCCCACTACCTCGAGAACCATAATTTTTTCGCCAGATATCGAGTTCACGTATAATAGCTATATAGGAAGTATGTAGTTCGTTGGAACACCCGAAGTAGCCACGAGCGCGGACTTTACGCGAACGACTCGACGAGGATAATGGGTTTTAGTTCGATGAAATATCCCGTGAAATGTGGGTATGGCTCCATAAATGAATTGGCGAACGAGAAACTTCTCTGTGTGCTACTGCTGCTGCTGCTAGGGGTGGTGCTCCCCGATTTGGTAGCGCTGACTCATCCCCACATTCGTTCCGGCCTGTTTCGGTCAATGCGAAGAATGATAATTCGTGTAGGTGCAATATATATGTGTGCGAACTTTTACAAATGCACCGGCAAATAGTACTGAATTTATTATTATTAATTAAACTGATTTCAATATAATTATAGGTAAAGAGGAGAGTGGAGTTAATTTAGTATCAGTTTTTTAACAAGAATATGGGTTTTATGAAAATGTCATAACTCAGTGTGCGCCTAAAAAATTACACAAACGGAGATTCTTCAAATTTTTTAATGCTTTAATCCAACGATACGTGTCAAGTGTAGATATAACTATGAATTATTAATGTATTATACGTGGGTAATACACAAAAATAACATAAGCATCCTATCATATTATAATAAGTGTTATTTCTAGATAATGTTGAAAAGTTATAAAAAGTGTTTAATACAATTTCTGTCGATTGGACATGACTGACGCTATCAATGGGCATCGTGTAATAAACAATGAATTTGGTGCAAAGAAATATATATTTGAAGTGCTTATATCAAATATATTATTATTTATTTGAATGAAATTAACCGTTTCTTTTTGTTGTCAATGAAATAAATGTTTATTTGAAGAAATAACAATGTTTCCGTAGTGATCGAAATGCATTATTAAAATGAAATAAATATTTAATTGATTGAATTAAGACGAAATATTATTTTTTTATTTACTCGAATAAAATAAAACTTTTTTTCAAGTCTCTTATTTCGATAAATAAATTTACTCGGTGATGGCGGGAGATATATCTTATCCATTATCCTCGCAATTGCCTATTTCCCAAGTCATCGCTTCGTACTTCGATAATAATCAGCCGACGAAGACTAAAAGAGATATCCCTAATTGCGCCATTATTTATCGCAAATTCAGAAACGAGAGAAAAACTCGGTGAGTCACGAGGGACATTTATCTCCTCGTACTCGAGAGATTCTCAAACGAAATAAAAAAGAGGGACCCGCTCGATTCGTCGAGCGTTTAACCGCACCCGTGCTTCCAGTGATACGATAAAACTTTTTCTTACACGACAGTACTTTCAAAGGAAGCTTCTGTATCTATACAGAAAATTACGAGAAATTCGCGAGGAACGGGAAAACATTTTCCGGTTAGAAAAGTGTTCTCTACGTTCGAACGAAATTTCGTTGAAATTAACACGAAGGAGCAACTCTTCTGCGGATTCTCTAACCAGGTACCACGTACTTCCCGTCATTTTAGAGTTCGCTAATGACTCTGGCTGCTAGCGATCTTCAACTTCCGGAAGATGCTCGAGAAGAAGCTCTTCGCACTTTAAGTCGGGTCGGTTGACGGACTTGGCTCCTCGAGGGCTTCCTCGTTGTCTTCCCTGCTATTCAACCTCTATTCTTTGATAAAGGGGCTTCTGAACTATGTGCTTCGTGGTTTCACTTCTCAACGATCAACGTCACTCCGAGTTGCCTAGACCTTAATACGTTAATAACGCAATCTACGTTAACTTTTTTCTTTGATTTTTAGACGAAACTTCTATGATACGTCCTGTGGAAGAAAAATGTATTTTCCAATCTAATTTTTTCATCACTGCCTCTACCTTTCTGATTATCGTGTCTGTTATATACACTTTTTGGTTGAGTTATTCTGACAAGTAATATCTGAAGCTGTTTTCTTGTTACTAGCATTTTATCTGATATACAGGGTGCGCCATCTCAATCTGGTCGATGGAAGTATTGAATAACTCTGACAGATTTTAACCGACCAGCGTCGTACAACACGTTTCGTATAGGTTATTTCAGTACAATTTCTACCATGTATCGCTATACGCCAAAAGAACGCGCCGAAATAGTTTCGCTTTACATTGAAAATAATCGTTCAGTTGTGTCAACTCAGCGTGCGTATCGTAAAAAATATCGCGGACGTTCTGCGCCCAAAGGCGACACTATCCGTCATTTAGCTTCAAATTTCATGGAGCACGGGTCTGTAGCGAATCTCCAACATCAAGCTCGACCGCGTCCAGGTCGTTCAAATGAAAATATCGAAGCTGTTCGACAGAGTGTTGCAGAAAATCCAAATGTCTCATACCGCCGCCGGTCTCAGCAATTAAACATCAGTGGAACCACTTTGAGAAGGATTTTAAAGCAAGATCTTCACATGTTTCCGTACAAAGTGCAGTTGACTCAAAAGTTATTGGAAACTGACAAGCCGCGACGCTTGGCTTACGCTAATAACGTTAGTCGAATGAAGGAAGCTGAGCCGGATTTTTGGGAGCGAATTCTGATGACCGACGAGGCTCATTTCACCCTCTCTGGCGCTGTCAACAAACAAAACTGTCGCATGTGGGGCACCGATAATCCTCATATTATTCACGAAACTCCATTGCACGATGAGAAAGTGACAGTTTGGGCCGGTGTTTGCTCAAAAACCACCATTGGACCATTTTTCTTCAGAGCTGGTGAAACTGTCAATGGGGATCGATATCGGTGGATGTTGGCACACTTTGTTTTACCACAAATGCGTGAAAAAGGTCTTAAGGAATTTTGGATCCAACAAGATGGTGCGACATGTCACACTGCGCGCTCAACAATGGACTATTTGCGTCGGAAGTTCCCAGGACGTGTGATATCAAAGAAAGGTGATATTGACTGGCCATCAAGATCGCCGGATTTGACTGCACCGGACTTCTTCTTGTGGGGATTTTTGAAAAGTAAAGTCTATGCCAACAAGCCGAAGACCATAGAGGAGCTAAAAAACAACATTCGAGCCGAAATCGCAGCGATATCGCCCGAGACGCTGGCAAATACAATGGAAAATGCCGAAAAAAGAGCTCATTTTTGTCTCAGTAATGAAGGCGGACATTTGATCGATGTGGTTTTTGGAAACTAATCAAAATAAATTGTAATGAATCAAATTTAATAAAAAAATACGACTTTGTGAAATCTGTTGAAAATTCTCTAAGTTATTCAATACTTCCATCGACCAGATTGAGATGGCGCACCCTGTATATAAAATATCCTTATAAACGAAATTTAACATGGACGGTAACTAAAGTTAAATCTTGTAAGTTTCGATACCGGGTACGGTCTAGTGCAAATATTTCTTTTCCAATCTTAAAGATGATTAATTCTCCTAAAGATAATGTGCTACACGTTTCTGTCGTTCTCTCTCGGTCAACCATCTGTCGCCGAAGATGCTATCTTACTCGTACTCGTGTCAGCTCAGTCGGTGAAGCACGTCGTCTTAAAACTTCATACGAGCTCTCTTCCACTTTTATTCACGACCTTTTACTTCTTGTTTCTTGGCGACGATATTTACCATTTTCTCCCCTGAACCACATTAGCATTGCACTCCTCCCCTGCATAATACATCTCAAAGTCGATCGCAGACTAACTTTAATGGAACGGAACATTGGACTAAGGATTAAACTCCAGGATGGTTGTTGCCAGGGCTTTCGAGGTTGTGCTCACTCAGCTCCATAATCTCAGACCGCCATGACTCTGTTCTATACGTATACATACATTACATGTAGCTTATGAAACTAACCGTGCTTTGGGAAGACGATTAATCAAGAATCGTACTTCGATTTATACGAGCGATAACGATGCCACAAGCCTCTGTGCCTTGGCGGGTTTCGAACAACGTTGCGATGCGTTGCAGCGCCGCTTGCCGTAACGGAAGCCATCATTCTCGTGGAATGCAACTGCGGCTCGTTGCGCCGGAAGCCCAGGATTCATTGGTCCGACCTCCTTCGGGTCAGGGAGCGAAGCTATACTCTCTGCTAAAGTTGAATTCTACTTCTTGTATATACGACACAGCAAGTTTCCTGTTTCTAATACAATGGTATCAAGTGTGCGACTTTAAAACAATTCCAGAGATGGGTACTTCTCGGTATTTTTAAATAAGCATATTTTGCTATTTCTACTTGATAATTTATAACATAAATCACCGTATAATATATGTTACATGTGTTAACATGTAATCACGGTGAATGTAGATCACTTTCATAAAATAATTAATATTAAATCAATTGAGAGATTAATAAATAATAAATATCTATTTTAAAGTAGAGAAGAGATGCTCTCCACTACAAAATATCGTAAATTTCATTAAATTTATCACTTCAGAGTCTGCGGGGTCTTGAAAATAATTTATGAAAAATAAAAAAACGGAAACAACAAATAGAAAAACAGAAAAAGTGCTTTTTTCCGCATAGAAGAACGTCCGGCGTCAAGACGGTTCTCTCTTAATGGCGTCCGTTAACAACGCGCTGGTGTGCAGTTTGTCCCGTGTTTTTTTAATGGAAATTGCCTGGGTGGATGGAAAGTACAGTGGCTCTGTGGCAGAGCATAATGTTTCAGACTCGCATGTTCCCTGGAGACAGTAGCGAATAAGTAGTAGTAGAAGAAGAAGAAGAAGAAGAAGAAGAAGAAGAGGAGAACGTATAAGAAGATAAAGAAGGGGAGATCGAGGAGGATGGAGAAATATGGTCCAGTTCGCGTGAAGCATTTTATCGGAAGTGGATGATGTCACTGTTGGTGATAGGGCGTGTATATAGGTTCGGAAATAAGATAACAAAGGGTGAATTATCAAACAGAATCCACTCCAGCGTCGTGCAAGAGCACGAGCCAATCTAGATACACAATAAAGAGATCTTTATAATTGATTGCTTTATTCAGCTAATTAACCGTTTATTTTCCTTTTCAGGATCCCAGTTATATCGGTCCTTGTAATTAATTTCACGTCGTGAATCGCGTCAACGAGAGTCACGCTGAAATCAAATAAAATTAGCAATTTTATAGTCTGATTGTTCAAAGTCCTGGAGGTAGAGCGCGAGAGAGACATACAGAGAGAACGGGCAGTAACTATTAGTGCCCGAGCACTCGCTGATGAATACCAGTAATTAAAGTAAAATGTGACGAACCAACTGCGAGAAAGAGAAAATATAAATAAGTAAAACCAAAGGTATTCAGCGCCGATTGGTGCGCACCGACGTCGACTATAGCGACGTCGACTATAGCGACGACGATAACAATTGCATTGACAACTTAGCTTCGACGGAGCATTCGAAAAATCGTAGAACTACGGATAAATGACGAGTTGATTATCAACTCTCCGAGCCACTCGGACGGCAGACCTTTCACTGTTATAAGCGAGCTGGAAACGCATTGTTCGAACTTTTTCGATTAAAACTTAAATTTTTTCCCTCTCCTTGGCATACACCGTGATAAAATCGGAACACGATCACGATGGGATTATCATTTACGTTCGCGGGATTTTCAAGTCCCTTGCGTCCACGCTCTCGTATCCCTTTGTCCCGAAGATAAACCCTTGGGCTTCAGTTAAAATATTTCATGGGAAGACTCGAGGGGTATTTCGAGCTCATTGTCGAAATTTGAAAAAAAAAATTCGTAGATTCAATAATAGAATTAATTATACGCTGAGGGAAATAATTGATAGAGCCAATATAACGAAATTTTAATGAGATTCATCAAATCGTTACAGGAATCATTATTTTATTCAAGCTTTTCTATCAGAGTGAACCTAAAAACCTTAATTTTTACTACTTATTAGGGAAAGGCAATGACCATAAGTCTTTATTCTGAAAGATGTATACATAATTGTGAGGTAGACTTTTAATCTTAATTTCTCGAGTGATAATTATAAAGTTAGATTTTACTTGCATTGTATTCATTTATGACTCTTCTATTAGGTGAACCACATTACCTACTGATCCCTTATAATGCTAATATAATCTGGATCGCTCGCAACCCTCATATTCTATCTCTTGTAACTATTTAACTCGAGGGTTAGAAAGTTTCTCTAAATACACTTTAAACTATCGCATCTCTCTCGTTTCAACGCGCTTTTAAGCTCGACATTTAATCAGTGGTTATCTATATTATGTACCAAGATACTTCACAGGCTGTACAACGTGCAAACTCCCTTACTCCCCCTTGGCTCTTGTTCGCGAACGGAGCGAACGTCATGCCGCTACCATCGCTATACGATAATCCATAATTATTCTCATTTCATTAACGTTCAACTAGATTCGGGCGGAGCCATACTGCAATATGAAATTTTAATATTAATTAGTACAAGTCCCTTGTATAGTTTTAGTGGTAATGGTGCTCAGCTCGACCGTAGGAAAGCTCGTTGCGTCGATGAGCTCATTCAGTTAATTTGGGGAGAACTCAGAAGAACCACAGCTAATATCTAGAGTTATGTACATGTACAGTATACATGCATAGCACAATATTTGACCATCGTGGCATCTATACTCAAGTTCCTTTTGACTTTTTTTATCCTCTACAAGAGGTTCCATATAACTTATGAAATAAATAATGCATTTGCTGTCTCTTTTTATATTATTTAGACGTTTTAAATAAACTAAGAACAATAGTGAGCTGCCTGAACCAACTTGAACGTCAGAAAATTAATAAGAGTTATACGAAATCAACTGCTTGGACAAATGAATCATTGACCCAACAAATAAGTTGGTTTATCCAACCATTGTTCCCTTTCTCACGTCTACAATGTCCTTTGGTTTCTTAATTCGCCTCTCGTCGCAAATAAACTATTATTGGATTATTTTTTACTTCCTCACAGAGGAAGCTATGTATTTGTGAAAAACATTTTTCTCGAGATTTTGATGTCAGAGTACTCGAATAATTTCAAACTGTCGAGAAATCTTATTTTTTTTAAATGTCGATGCGCACGCGCGTCCGTTGTGTGTGTATGAGCTTGCAAAATTGCAATAAATATGTCTCGAGAATGGGTTACTCGAGCATCCTGAAACTTTGCATACTTTTCACAAATCTCTAACGAATGTTTTATTTTATGGCTGCTTGAATTTTTCGAAAAAAGGATGTACACTCTCTAACTTTCGTAAAATTTTAAGCTACAGAGTTAAACTTTGTACAAGAATAGGCCAAGGGACAAAGTTGATCGGTATTGAGTTTTGCAAAAATCGATCGAGGCGTTCAAATTTGATAGAATCATGAATTTTTGTAATTAAAAATATATATATATATTTGCTCTAACTTTAGTTAATTTTCATCTATCAAACTTAAACTTGGCATACAAATTGACTAGATGATAAGGATACTTAGTCTTGAATTTCGTGAGAATCGATCGAGGGGTTTAAACTTTATGAAATTTGCAATTTTACCAAATTTTTCAAATTAAACCAGAATTGAGATAATCATTACGTGTGGAGGAGATTCTGTGGGTTAACGAGAATCACGAAGAAGCAATGTGCAACTTTCAAATGATCACTCTTTGTTTTATACACAGAAATCCTAAATCTTTAACACTTATCAAATGATGTAAAATTGTGACGGATGTAAAATTTAATGGAGGATGTTGCGGAAATGTAACGACAACGTTGCATAGTCGCAAAATCCTCCATAAAAAAAATTAACACATACATCTTTGATATTTAAGATACGACTTATGTATAACTACTTTCAATCCAAGTATATTAACTTTTATACTAAAATGTATTACAATGATACATTTATATAACTTTTCATATACTTTAACTACGCAAATTCGCAAATTTCTGCTGCTCCTTTAGTTTATTTTCAAGATATAGGTATATTACAATTACTGTATCGCATTTTGCTGCAATTAATCAAAGATATACGGATTTTACGTAAGTTTCTCGCGTAAATTCAAACAGAAATTGTAAAAATGAAATGCCATTGTGCATTAATGTAAGAGGATGGAATATTAATATCACCAAAATCTATACAATGTTTCTGAAACATATTTATATTGAATATAGATGATTAACATCTTTGAAAGTAATTGTACGTTATTGCATCCGAGTTTCCTATATCATGTTATCATATAAAAACTTTATAAAGTGTAGAAAGTGTTGGAACAAAGCTCGCCAGCTTGGGCGTCTCTTTATGGACAATTCAATATTAATCGACGTACTTTCTAAAGAGAAAATTACGATGAAAATTAATGAGAAAGCCCATTTTATTTGCAGTTTATTTTATTTGAATGTATATAAACTGCGGGCCACGCGTTCCAACGACGTTATACGATTTTACTCGTTAGCAAAATTCGAATTATAGACGTTGGTTGTAACGAAATCATAAAAGCATTGCTTTCGGCACCGTGGAACATCATCGGTAATTGTGCAGTACGATCGCACGCATCGAACGCGCGTAACCAGATCTGCACATATAATACGTATGCATACATAGTTATACATATATATATAGTTGAGTTCACAGTGCTCGACGCATCGTTAATTTTCTCGTGGCTCCGCGCCCCAGGAGAAACCGCGCAAATTCGGCTACGCTTTTGAATCATAAAGTACATTTACAGCCTCCTAAAGCTCGCGCGTATAAGCGAACTCAACGCGTTCAGGCTTATACATTTCCATTAATGACCTCGAATTCTCATACACGCGCGCGCTTGCGAATCACTTTGCGTAAATCTCGAAGCAGCGATTGTGGTCGGCGAGAGCCCAAATGACCAAAATATACGAACATATAAGGAAGCGTCATTAAATAATGTGCAACAAAGAAGTGTGAATATGGAACACGGTTTTGAGGTTGCAGTTATACAATATATTTTTAAGTATGTACGATAGAATATATCATTACCAAAGTATGCGAATTGGTGTCTTATTTTAATCTTAATAACATTCATTTGAACGATAAAACAAAATTTTTTAAATAAATTGTACAAAGGAAACATAAATAAAAATAAAAATGTACTATTCAGTCGAAAAGTTAGCTAATCGTTCATGTTTCAAACCATTGTACAATCGTATTTTGTAAGAAACAGAACGCAGAGTTAATTACGTACTTTTATAAAAAAAAATTTGTGCTGTCAATTATTTACATAAAATTTAAATTTTATATAAATATAGTGTGTATGTCCGGTCAGTACGATGGATATTTTCGCGAAACACAACTCAGAGTGCGAGATACGTTAACGCGATTCTAAGCGCGGGAATGAGATACCTGATTCAAAATCCACATTTGCGAATCATTTTAAATATCTGATTTAATTGCATGAATCAATTAAAATAAAATTGATCATGTTTCTCGTACCCTGAGTTGTATTTCGCTAAAATATTCATCCTACTGACCGAACATAGACGCTATATCTATATAAAATGTTAAACTTACACCGTCGCTTGCCTACAAATCACTAAGGTTCATAAAATTTATAGTTTTTATGTTGTTTTTACTGTTACGTTATATATCACAAATTTCTACTCCGAACAGTTAACGATGGCTACTTTTTTTTGGATAAGATCGATGAATACGAAGCAAAATTTAATCGTTGAATGTATAGCTTCATATTTTAACCGCGTGTGATATTTATATCCACGTGCGATCTGGCATTCGCACCGGTTTCACTATTACGTACAATAAACAGCAAAAAAATAAAGAAGGGAGAGTGTATTTAAAATTGAGGAAACAAATCATTGTAATAAACTTTATACAAGTATTTTGGCAAAGGTAGAACATTGAGATAAGTATTTTCCGTTCCAGTAAGGCGATGAATCCGATTTTGATATTATAAACGAGGATGTTGATGGGGACCGAAGACAATGAAAATGGAGAAATTTATATGCACGGTATCAGTTTTGCTGACGAGCATCGGGGAACATATTCTACGGCCGCGTGAAGTCACATTGAACTCCAACGGGACTTGGGTAACAAAAAAAAAAGGAAATAAAAAATAACGAAAGGAAAACGAGAAGAAAGTGAAAAAGGTCTGCGAAGAAACGAACTATATTCCAAAAGGCAAGAACGAGATGAAGGAATGAAGGACGTTTGGGAACAGAGTGGGAAAACAGATTTCCACTTCCTTCGCTCTTGACTTTACGATCTCTTATTCTATCTTTCTCACACTCGACGAGTGTGAAACTCGAGAAGTTTATAAGGCGATTGTACAGCAGGAAGAATTCTTACTGCAAGCAAGTCACACCGCTGTAAATATCCTTCGGGCCAGACGGTAAAAAAGACGCGAGAAATAAGAAACTTTTTTGTTATAATACACGTGATATGAAACTTAAAAGATAAAGAACGGGAAGAGAAAATCATCCTGGAAAAAAAATGTATAAAATGGGTAAAACTGATGCCAACCATTGCAATTCCAATTGACCACGTATCAATAACTATTATCGGTTACAATAGTCCACTGTACAAAGTTGAAAAAAAATGTACAAATATCGTTAGTTTATTTTGCAAATAAAGGGTTTATAGGTATTTTGTTCATAAATACGTACGTTAATTAACTAATTTTTTTCTAATCCTTTCAGAGTGATGTCCTTCTTAAGAACCACACTTTGAATTCGAAAGTAAATCCTGGAATAGAGTGTGACAGAGTTGTCAACGAGTTGTCGTCTCTTTCTTAGATGAAAACAATAACGGAAAATATTCTTAAAATACTTGAAAAATGAAATTATCTCAAAAAAGTTATTAACAAATCTTCTACGTCCTTGCGTTGTCTTCAAAATATATAAAATGTCAGAATATCATGCTCGTGCAACTGAAACGCATTCAATTACTATTCCATGCATATTGCCTGCAGGAATAATTCAAATAATGATGAAAGACAGTGGGCAAGCAGAGTCCAGGAGTGAAAAGTTTTTCTCGTTTTTCTCCTGTCAGTCGAACGTCTATTCGCCCGCGACGAAGACGACGAGGTAAAAGAAACGGGAAAGACGAAAAATAAGAGAAAGAATAGGAAGAATAAGAAATGCAACGCCGAGACGAGGCGCGGGCGCGCAAGAGCACGTGGGGGCGAGGCGGCTACTGCTCGCTGGCGCTTCGGGAATCTCTGGCTCGCGGCCTGAGTGCAATAGAGACGGAGCGTAGGTGGAGGAGAAGGATAAAAAGGGAGAGAGAGAAAGAGAGAGAGAGAGAGAAAGAGAAGGAGAGAGTGAGACCGTGGATGGCCCGACCGTGGATGAAGCTTCACGGTTCAAGTTAGTTAGCAGTCGATGCGCACACGCGACGCGCTCCGGACGCACCGACGGCGCGTGTTCTATACCCGTGTCTCACTCATTTTGCGCGTTCACCGTACAGAAACAGTATAAATCGCGCCGTGTGCACTGTGTGTCTCTCTTTGTTCATTACGTTTCCGGTCGACCCGGGAAATTTGCGGTTTTCCTAAATCTACAGCAGCGAAGTTTCCAATTAATTTACAAGAGCGTACACTCAAGTCTATAAAATAAAATTGTTCCCTTTCGGAAAATTGAATTAAATCGTCCAAGTGCGTGTTTCTTGCGTTTGGAGTACATTGTAAAATATGATTATTATCGATATACGTAATTGAAATTTAATGTGCGATCGGTGAATGATAAAACTTGAGGCGTGGCGAGGACAGACACAACTGAGAATCTCGGACGAGGTAATGTCATCGAGGATACTTCAATATTTTTATATATATCCTTTCAACTCTCTTAAGATACTCATAAATAATTTTTTTTTATATTTCATCTACTGCATTTGAAACACAATTTTTTTTTCATTTTTCATTTACATATTTTAATGGCAAGTGAAGGGTACAATATTTAATGCAATGTATTTATCCTGCAATACGAACATTTATTTCATATAGAATATTAAATACTTGCAATTACAAAAAAGATTCTGTTGGATATACAGGAAGGAGCTTAAAAGGGTTTAACTGTGAGGGTAAAAGTATATTTTTTATTTCTCGTTATTACTTATTTAAACGATTTTAACTTGCACGTTTAAGCTAATCATGACCGATTTATTATACTTGATGGTAAACACGATTTAACTTTTTCAATTCTTCGTTGTCGAGAGACTTCTTCGATCGATACATCGCGCGAGTGGTTCCCAGACTCGCGTCGTTTTGACGTGAGCTGTGAATCAATCAAGTAGTCAACGCCTCGCATTATATATATATATATATATATATATATATATATATATATATATATATATATATATATATATATATATATATATAGGGAGAGAGAGAGAGAGAGAGGTCATCATTCATTTTTTTATACAGCAACTCGAAGTGACTTTTGATCAGTAAGCAATCTAAATATTAAAAGATTATATTTTAATGACATTATTAAAATATATGTTATAATATTAAAATTAATTTTTGTTGTTCTTTTATTTATATGATCTTATGAAGATGCATATTTATTCGACGCGTACAAACTGCATCGTCGTATTTGCGTTAATGACGAGTCTCCTTAGCGTGTACGGTTAAGAAATGACGAAGACCTGACTCACTTTCCTGCTGGGCGTGTGTGTCTGGCACAAGATTCATAACACTTTCATTGTTTTAACTGCAGAAAAATAACTAAAAAACGTTGCATATTATTGGAATTCATATTACTGATAAAATAAGTAATTACTATTGGTATTCAAGTAGTAAACATGTTCATGAAAAAAAAAAAGTTCAAACATTAGAATTTAATCGTCAATTATACACTTTAAGAGTTTAACTTGTATCGTGATGTTGATTTTTTATAATATCTTCTGCAGTAACATTTATAACATTTTAACGTCTTCGTTACAGTGAAAAAAATAATAAGATTATTTATTTTCTTGAACTAATGTATCGATGCGATCCAAAAAGAAAAATGTTGACCGCAGTTTAATATTAAATTTGTTTCTGCAACGTAAAACATTATTTTGCATTCCAACACCTTTTTCTTGCCTTCTCTGTCGTAAATACATTAACACGTAGTCCGGATTACAGATTACATTACATACATTCAAAGGCAATGATGTAACATTCCTGACAGTTAGTTCTGAAGCATACACGCAACGATGACGCGCAATCCTGATTATTGGAGCGGAATTAACGCAAGCAATGCACATACCAAGCTTATCGTTATGTCTTAAAAATACTTCCTATAGACTTATAACCTTAATTCAAGTTATTAAAATATTAGTGACGTTTTAGTGTTGAGCGTAGAAAGTTAAGGTAACCTCGATACCGTACGCTTTACAAGCGAAACCTCGTCTCGATATAGATTTGTCTAACCATTAATTATCTATACAAGTTCAATTCCTTGATGCATCGATTGCATTATACGCAAATGGCATTGGCGAACGAATATTATTATGAATATCTTAAGAAGTAGATCACTTTCAATTTCCATATGCCCATGATCGTGTTTAATGAAATTTAGTGATGATATCATGGCAAGTGCACGGCGAGCTCTCGATCCCGACACATATACACGGCAAATGTATATTAATTCATGAATATAATGGATACTGGTGATGACCTTTGATTCGGTGTTGGACGAGCACTCGTAAGTGTGAATGAAGGCCAAGCTTGTTAAGTAATCTCTTTCAACCTCGTTTGTTTACACGTTCACATACAGCTGTACATATTCTCGATTATTCTTCTGAATAATTTCTTTGGTAAAATTAATAAATAATATTAATTCATATATTCATCGAAGTACCGTACATGAAAATAAATTATAGAATCATACGATAAACGGAAAGATGCAGCCAGTGCAGCCATCCAAAAGTGATGGAAATAAAAAGAAATTGGAAAGACGAGACCAGTGCTAGACCACGAGACGAGGACACGAGATACAGTTAATCTTGTCCGAGTGCACTGATCAATATACCTTTAATGAATCCAGAAATACTCCCTTGTTATCATGAATTAGCATAGATAGCGTGTTGGAAAATCGATATTCCGGTGTTGGACAATAGGAGGAGTATCAGAGATAGAGGTAACGGTATTAGCACACCGGGAATTATCCATGAGCCCCTGTAAAATGTGATAGGGCAATTTAACACTCCTATACTACTGATAATTGGAGTTCCGCCAATCTTCTTAATCTCCTCCCTGATAATATGCATATTCTTTAACATCATTTTGCGAATATTAACATATATTATTGTCGATTAACGGCCATACCGCCATTTTTATATTCTATTTAAATGCAAAAGTTCATCCAAACTATATTCGAATTGAAATATAAATGTATGTAACATTTATTGCATGTTGCATATCATTTTATGTGCGAGGTACGATGAGTAAATAATATTAGAGAATCTATTAATTTTTAACTAACAAATTTGTATTTTCTGTTTGCAATACAAAATGGCACTAATGACTTCTATAGTGTTCCATTGAGTTGGAAATTGTATGTTTGTTGGAAAAGAAAAAGTTTTAATAATATTACGTTGTTTCATAAAAATCGATTCATTTTGCATCCATAAATTAGTATAAAATTAATTGTCTCTGGAAGATACTCAATTTTTAAGGGAACGTTGATACTTTATTTAGCAGATGTTGTTACGCGTTACAAATCCACGGTTGCATTAACCAAATTTTCTTGGCAAGTAAACCATTTAATTCTCTTAAGTTACCTCTCTCGGTTAAAGAGGAAGGAAAAAAAGCAAATCTTTTTTGACGGACTTTACAGTGCTGGTGGAGTGGGGGATTACGTGTGTCGGTGATAAGCCGGTTTAAAGAGAGTGTACAAGCCGCGGGGATAACCGTCGGCAAAATCGTCGCGTCGTGTCGATAGCTGCTTCCCGCACTCACTTTCGTAAATCCCGCGGACTCGCCGTCGACGTGGAATCCGATTTTCTAAATCCTCGAGGCTGTCCCGTCTGATTCTACCGAAGCTATAATCCGTGCGTCCCGCTTGTCCTCTCTGCGATATGTACCCTTCCTATTCTAAAGAGCCCTTGGAAAAATGTTCCTGCTCTCGTGGACTTGGCCCATGGGCTTCTTCCGCATATACCGTTATTTCTCGTATTTTCCTCTTCGCGGATGCGAGTTGCAGATGCAGCGGGTCTGGCCCGCTCAGCTCGGCTTATCGAGCTTCCACGCTGCTGCTTTTTCCTTTTTTTTTGCAGGTGCAAACATCCTTGCACCAGCGGAGAGCGATGCGGCATTTTTCTTTCCTCGTATAATTTCTCGGTCTGTACGGAGTACGGAGGATCAAACGACGCGCCGAGCTCCCAGACGTTAATTACCAGTACTCGCGGACTTGCCTCGCAAGAGTTTAGAAGAAGGTGAGAAGTGAGATAGAAAAAAAAATTGAATAAAATAAAGAGAAAGAAATTGAGCAAATAATAAAATAAAAAGTAGCGGAGAAATATAATCAAAGAAACGCGAAAGCAAATCAGTGAATAGCGGGTGTGTCGTTCCAGGCTTCAAAGGAAAATCGTGTCGCACTTTACCTCACTTGCCTCCGTTAAGTGAAGTCAAAGGAAAACACGTTGATGGAATGCCTAGGTATACCTAGGTTGCCATTTCTGTTGAATAAACATCAATGTATGAGAAAAATCGCGAAATATTCAAACGCCTTGCTCTTTACAGGGTTCACGATCGAGACGAAGCGTAGCCGTCGTTGTAATACAAGTTTACAATTCCAAAGTATGGCGATGACATCAGGGCATCGATCATTTATTCAAGAGATGATGATGCGATACCGGTCACGCCTACGCACTAGCCTGCGGTTCTAAAACAATGGAGGAATTCCTTATTTAAATTTTTTTAGCTTCAAGAAGCTATTTATATGTTAAATACGTATGGGTGGACATCAAACATATTTATTTATCGAATGCAGTGCGCGTCGTTCCCTATAATTGTTACGAATAAATGATTTCTTATCAGAATTGTAATATCAAATTGTTATTTCTACTTCAACCGCATGTTGATAATCAATTTTGTAATATACAAAATATAAAGTTCATTGAAATTTAATAATTTTGGTAATTATTAGTTATTTTTATTTATTTCAGGTGTTCGTCTATATAGTTCGTTACTATAAATAAATAAAAACACAGTTGATTTTCCTGACGAATCATCTTCAAAAATAATATATAAATAAAATATAACTATGTTTGACTATTTTATTTACATCATCCCTGTCGTACAGACTTTCAAATAAAAATATTTGTAGAGTTGAGATTTAATTGAATACCATTATCTTAATAGCGGGTCTCTTGACTCGTTCATATATTCCGAATAAATCATTTCTATCGTGTTTTAACAATGCCGAATCTAATCGATATTTCAATTAATTCCGTTATTCTGTTTCGATAAATAGACAGAAAGTTTAACCGAATACCTCGGATGCTTGGTTGCGACTGATTGAACTTGAAAATGTCTATTTCTAGATGAAACTCCACGGGAATACATATCTGAATAAATCATTCGCGAATGAATAATTATAATCTCTATGCATAACTGAGCGAGAGCGCTATTTTCGAAATATTACATCCGCGGTATTTCGCAGTATTTTAAAGCCGATATAAATTTAATATTATAGACGTATCGAAACCTGGTTCCGCCGAATTTCATACGTAATACATACAACGTAGAGAAACCCCACAAATTTCAGTATGGAAAGCTCGCGTTTCAATATCGAAATTAAATCTCGTTGAATCTTTCTCTCTCGTGCAGTGCAATATAGCATCACTCACCGACTTCGTGTTTTGTTTCTACGTCAAACCGTCAGTTGCACGCATAAAACGACAAACACAACATTTTTCAAAGTTTTTTATCGAACATCAATATAAAAAAAAAGCTTGGGGTGGTATTCATTCTTCTTTGAATGAAATGTTTACGTAGTATGCGTACAAAGTTATTAATATCAAATGTATTTTGTCAATCGCACAAAGTACTCTGTTTTTCGTTTATATTTCAGATATTTCCCAACTCCTGGAGTCATTCGACGAATGTAAAGTCATAACTTTTCTCGGTCTTCGATTTTTCAACTTGAGAACCGATTCGTTCGAGAGTTTTTTTTTCGGAATTCTTTTTCATCTATCTTGGGCCCTCCCGTTTGTCGTACCCTGCAAAGGGGGTGTGACTGAGTGCCTTTATCCCGACTATATTAGGGTAGACTGTACAATCGTTGGTCTCGATCACTGCTACTTTATGTAATAAATCTTGCAGACTGTAGGAACAGACATTTACATAGTTGGAAATAAATTTGTAAATGAAACTTATTGATGTTAATGAATGAACTTTGTTAATATTGATAATAATAAAATTACCGTACCAATTTAATTTCTTTAGATTGTATCATTTTCTAGAAGATGCTTTTCGACATTTAAGCAAACAGATCTTGTCTTGAAATAAATTGTATATAACATTTTTAATTATATAAATTAACAATGCTTATACTGCTTATGCTGATGCGTATGTCAAAAATTGTATTTATCATTTTAGGTGGCCACTCACTGTATAGTAAATTTATGTACCACGTTTACGATTCTAGTTCGAGAGACCTGACAGCCAAAATGCTCCACACACGTGTTACGTCGTCGTTACGTCAACCGTTAGCACATGCCGCACTCACATTCCCTCTCTGGTTCTCGTCTGCACCACTAGCCAGGGATGAATGGGCCACGGTTATTCTTTTTTCCTACCTCGTTATACATATCCCTACATTCGGGTGGTAAGGGCGCTCAAAAAAATCACCGAGAATTCGGAAATACGAGTACCATAACTACCGCGTGACGATCACGAATGCATCTATACGCCACGGGGAAAAGGGAGACGGCAACGACCGAGTTTTCCTCGTTGGTTCCGATGGTACACTCAATCAGCCGAATACTGGTCACTTCGAGCCGTATAGGAGTATACTCAAACCTATAGGAAAAAAGAGAAAAAGACGGAGAACTGGAAAGGATGAGGTAAAATTGGATTCTAGTTCCCTCGATTCTTTTCACCCTGCAGCGGCAACACGAAGTTACGGCCCCTATATACCTCTAACACGCGCGCGCGCAGAGAGAGAGAGAGAGAGAGAGAGAGAGAGAGAGAGAGAGAGAGAGTCTCCAATAAAACTATAAGTGCATCGAGCCCTTTGATCCTGTACGAAAAAGTCTCTGCGCACTTGGGTTTTCAAGGATTAGAACTCTGGAAAGCGATTTCTTGATTTCTTTACTTTTCTTTTACCCAGTCTTGTACTTCTTTCGTTCACTGATTTTAACTTGGTTCCAATGCACTTTAGTGAACCGTACTCGAAGGACTTCGATTTATCGAATTGAGGTATTGGAATCGATGGTTTTCATGGTACCTCTGGTTGGTACGAAGAATATAGAAGGGTAGGTTGTATCTGTGGTTATGAAAAAGTGTTATTCTCAAGGGTTTGCTTCTCGTAGCAGATACAGCTAGATAGATAGAGCAAGAGAGAGAGAGAGAGAGAGAGAGAGAGAGAGAGAGAGAGAGAGAGAGACTATTCTGTAATTGCAAGTTCGTTGATTCCCGGATCTTCTCTACGCGTCATTAAACCGAGCGATAAAATAAATCGACGTCGTTGACTCTCCGAAACTCGTCGTTTTCGTACTTCTCCACTCTTCGTTATTCTCGTTGCAGCATCTTTATATTCCACCCCCTTTCGTGACCCTTCGGTAGGTTACGAATTTTTAATGGTAGCCTCGGGTTACGTCGCTTCGTCGTCGTTGTCGCCGTTGTCAGCCCTTTCTCGTTATACCAGGAGATTCGTGTCTTAGCAAAGACTCGCGGAAAAAGAAATTCTCTAAGCTCCTCTCGTTCCAGCGTTTGCGACAACTGTGCATCACGAAAGTGTTTCCTCTTGGTCGCTTCAGGTGCTTTTCCTTCTCAGACGAACTAGTCCGGATTCTCTTGATACTTTCGAAGGAAAAGTTGGATGCTCTCGAAGACACGAGACGGTAAGGAAAAAAATCTCAACGACCTCTCTATAGTTTCAAGGTGCCTATCTGTCGTTAAGAACAAATTATTCCTATTGTTTCTATTCTATTTTATACGCTGAAGATGTAATTGTACTTAATATTGACCGGTAATTCAGATAAGGATCGAACCATTCAAGTATCCTAATCAAGGTTCGTTCACCCATGAATTACTTGATTGAAATAAATTGATTTCACAGACACATGTCTCGCTACGTCGGTATACACAGCTTTACCAACGCTCACTTTCCGCAGATGATAGTAATGCCATTATGTCAACATTTTAATATTTCGTGCAACTCACATCCAGAATATCTAAAAGTACCGAAAACCGTATCGTGTATAACAACTCATAAGACTGGAATAAGCGAGTTTGCGGATGACAGTAACGTACATGCAATCCCCGAACTGTTTACACAGAGACGGTACAGTCCTCTCGGCTCTCCACTTCCGGTGAGTGCACTTCGCGCTCTTGTACACGTAACATAGACATAATAAGTACCTAGACCTCGTCGAGCCTCGCCATATTCCGCTCTTCTAATGGCTTTTTCCCGCATGTACATAGAGCGCACCTACAAATGAGAGAGGCAGAGCACGAGTAGGCTTAAAGAGGAGTAGAAACGAGGAATATCCACGTCGTTAGTGACTCGTGAGCTCTGTCTCGCATCTTAGCCCTTCCACAAAGTTCGCTGCTGTTTCCTAACTCCAGTGCCCACAACTCGTGAACTATATACCATATATATAAAGTTCACTAGTTACATATATATATATGTATACCGATGTATATGTACTGTGGGAATTTCTCAGCACCAATGGCCTTTATGTCCTCCATGCCGCGACAACGATTAAATACTCTCCCGTACTTCGACGATAGGATTCCTTCCGTTTCCATAGCTGTGCGACTGTACTATAAATATTACTGACAACTATAGTTAGGGGAGTTCGAAGAAACTAGCGGCATGTACAGGTGAATTCGTACATTTCTGTTACAAACAAACCTTTTGCAATGAAACGAAGCTCCAAGGAAACCTACATGTCCACAATAAAATAAATGAGGATCTTGAAAGGTAGCGATCGATTAAGTACTTTCTCTTTTAGTTCAATATAATTTTCATGTTATTTTATTCTTGTAGAGAAAATGGAATAAGCTTTGTTTTAATATCACTTGTAGATTTGTGTAACAATTATGACTACCATTGCCCGCTGGTTCACGTTATTCAGGACTTCATTCATGTTCACTGCGCAAAATTGTGTAAACTGTACTACTACTGCTTCGTTGCTGTTCGTCATCTTATTACAGCGGTTAATCTATACAGTCGATCCCGTGTAAACTAACATAGACGACATTTTTTTCTACGGGACCAATTGCGTCCAAGTCCACCAACTGGAATGATTGTAGAATTTACGATCGCGACTAGGATATCTTCTCCAGATCTATGTATATCTATGTAAAATCTATGTAGATCTATGTAAGATGTATGTAGAACTATGTGAGATCTATTTAGATCTTCATAAACCTATGACGATCTATGCACATTTTTGTCGCCATGGCAAGGTTCCCATTCCAGTTTACAATCGTCCCAGTTGGTTTACTTTCCATAAACGATCCTTCGAACATCTTTTTACACAGGTTGTCTACCTTACAGTTATAGTAGATAAAAAATGGCACACGTATGTGCTAATAAAATTGTATTTTTGTCGTTTATTGTTGGCAAGGCAGATAACTGTACCGCGTAGTCCAACCGTTTGTCGATTCGCGTGTCTCTCGTTTCAACTCGAGACAATTTCGCCAGATTAGTTTTCTCATTGTTCCATTTAATATCACTTGGAAAAGTCTGGCAATTAACGTCGAGCTGAGCTTTAAACGCGTTTTCTCATACTCGAGTGCCGAGAGAGCTCTCCGAACACGTGGAAGAACACTTGGACACATTTCTGTCCCTCATACCTTACTTTAGGTTTCTTGTAGTACTCACGCTCGACTTCTCTCTTCGTTACACTATCTCCAAGAGCCTCTCGTGGCTTTATCAGAACGAGAGAAGTGCTTTCACGTTTCCCGTGTGTGTACAATACTTTTCATCTCGTTCTACACCGACGCTCTTTCTCCTTTTCCCTGTTTTCTCAAACATTATGTAGGGGTTGGGTATTGGTAACTGGTGACTGTAGCGAAACTAGAGCCCTTAATGGATCCAATGTTTGCATCGCGAAGAGCATCGGATCCAGTGCACGATTCACCTCTACCCATACTACAGTTGCTTTGCTACTTTCCTGGTGCAACCCTCTACCGCTCTTCGAGTGCCTTCGGTTCGTTCTATCGTTCTAGTGGAATACCCCGAAGAGGAAACACTGCACCAACACGGATACTCTTCCTGTGCTCACCTTCGATCTCTCTTATCTTTTTACTACTATATGATCCTCAAAGATTTGCGCAGTCTGTCTCGACGCGAAGTTCCCTTGCAATTCCTTTTGCGAATTCGAGGCCATGTTTGCCAGGACGATTGATTCGAGCTGTAGAGATGACGAGACAGTCCACTCGATGATGGAAACTTTGCTCTCAGATTGAACCGGATTGAACTATTCGCGTGCTATGGCCTTTATTTCAAAGTCTGAAAGCTCCTTCTGCGTTCAAGGAGCTTTCATTATTATAGAATGTTCTATTGTTTTATTTAAAGTTCTCTTGATGTTTCATCGTTTCCTTTGAGAAATGGTATGATTGTATGCGACGAATATTTGCAATATGCCCGTATAACAGAATGATTAAATGTCTGCCAAATATTGATGTTGAGTTGCCAATACACTGGCAACTGTACGGAGTCAGCATTCACCCAAATCAAAATGAGTGCCGGAAGAACGTTGGAGTGATGACACTAATCTTGGTCATTTGTCCGTTACGTTAACTTCGAATTAGTATTATTTCACAAATGAATGTTTGTGATAAATGATATAATGGCCAATGTCACAATTCTAACATTTTTTTGACAATGATTTTAATTGGGATGAGTAACGGTCCGGTAGTGTCACTAACTAATAAAATAAAATAAATATAAATAAAATCCCTTACGCAAAAGGTACGACTACTCGTGTATTGGTTTGTGTAGAGATGAGTTCTGTAGAACGGGGTTGCTGTTGCTGAAACAGTGACGAATCATCTTTTAACTTAACCAAAAATGAAAGACTATGTCACTTGCCGTAAATGAATATAAAACTTTGAAAAAAAATGTTAAATTGTGAATAAGGAATACAAAAGAAAGATTGTTAAATTATATTTTTTTTGTGCTGTTTTAGATTCCTCTACACTATTAAAATTGTCTTAAAATTTTACGGCTACATCTCAAAACTTTTAATCTTCGGAGTGAACAGATAAAAATCAATAAATTTTTATCAGTCGATGCAGAATTATGGCAGAAATAAAATTCAAAAATGTCATTAAATTTTATTCATTTATATCCAAGTGATATATATTTAAAAATATTTAGGTTATAATGCAAATTGACATCACTTATCGAATACACCGGCCATTGGACATGGGTCGTCGGTGCGGAGGGGTACGAATATCGCGGAGAATGTCAGTCAAGAGTGCTTCGTCTTCTTTTGACTATTAGATGGACGATTCCAAAATAAATTCGTTACCGTAATGTGACTTGTATCTCACGTATTTTATTGTATAGCACAGGCACGGAGGTTCTTATCGTTCTTCGTCGTTGCCATGATATCAGCCCACTAATTCAGTGAGAGACGTAATCTTGACTCTGATAAATATGTGTATGTGTATACATATATATTAGCTTACCTTCATAGAGTAGGCAAGGTCGCGTAGCAGAGCCTTGAGCAACCCTCACGGGGTACGAGCGGAGCATCAACCCCTTCGTGACGTTGGTGGTAGCGGAGTGGTGGTTCGCGCGTAATATATACTCTCCCTCTAATATCCTCGGCGAACCGTGAAATTCCAACTCGAAACGCGCGGTTTCCGTTGGCCCACCCTCCCAACAGTTTCGTGGTGGTGGTGCCCGCCGCATTCCCTGGACATTGAAGCACGTAATTGCATCGTTTGCAGCCAACTGCGCGAAATGGGTCCTGTGCTTGAATTGTGCGCGAGACGCTCGATCTACTGCACCCGCTATCTCGGTCCTTGCTCAAGTACAGTTGCAGTACAGTTTGTAGCAGTTTCCGGGCTTACTATCATTTTACGGAAGTGACGTCCACCACGTTTCTCTGATTGTACAAAGTTTGGCTGAACTGGACAATCGTTAGCACTGTAACGGTGGATGGCCAATCGAGAACGAGCCAATAACCAGTATTTCACCTTAAAATAACATTCGTTGTACAACAGACTCTTGACCAGGCTTCTGAAAATTGTTAAAAATATAACATTCAAGTACAATCAATGATTAATTAAGATTTTTATTATTAATAATAATGTAAAATCTATAACAATAAGTACCATCTGGATATGACATTCGCTTGAGATGACATTCACTGTACTTGCATTTTATTTACTTTATTAAGTAGTTGCACGTGATTGTGATAACGATGAAACTTTTCCTGACTTTCTGTACCCAACCCTCGCGTTTCTTCAAGCATCAATTACATATATCGTACTGGCAAAGCCTTTTATCTCGCAGTAAAATTGCTCAACGAGTATCTTGAAATAGTTAGCATTTCTCGACTCGAATTCACGAATCCGAGTATACCGTTCTCCCTTGGGTCTCCTTTTCCCTGTGAACTTTTCGTCTTTGACGCCTCAACCTCAGCCTCCCTAAATATAGAACTCGTTGTGTCTCGGGACCGCTCGAGCATGTTGGAATAATCTTCTCTTCGACACTCTACTCACTCCGGAACTTCCAACAGGTTCGTCAACCTAACTTTAAGCACTTTTTTATGCTCCACAAAAAAATTTTGGGACAAACTTGTTATACGAGCACTCGTTCTGTGCTGTAGAGACAGAGAAAAGTCGTTTTTTAAATTGCTTTTTAAAAAGTACTTTTGGACTTTGGGTATCAGTGTCGCGTTAAGACGTACTTCTTGTCGTACGTATTTTTCTATCTCTCTTACTCCTAAAGCTGAGGCTACAAGTCTCTCGATGTAGTATATTATGGGCGGTGCAACAACCTCTTGGGGTTTATTTCGGTAGATCTTTCGCGTGTCACGGAATGCGACCGAGTACCGAACGCTTTTCTTCGCGACATGCATACTGTGCACTGCATAACCAAGCGGTTTTAGGGCATTGATAAATATTTTACTAAATTTCTTATAAAGAGCTCCATTTATTTTATAAATCATTGCTACATATTGCTGAATAAAAAAAATATACATACCAATAAACAAAGCACTGTTTATTATTATTTGTTTCAAATAAGTAGACATGCAGTTTGATTTCTAGATTTTTATTGTCTGATAAACGACTAAACTCTTTCGTGGTGTTATATTTTATTTATAATTCAGCTATTAAATATAAAAATGATCAATCAATACGCCACTTAGATGAGAATGCTTTTGTATGTATATTAATCAATTAAATGCTTAAAAGTAAAAGACAGTTGTACCCAGTAGAGAATCAATATTTATATTCAACTGATGAAAATCTTTTTTTTTTTTTTATGAAGTACTATCACAGGATACTTATTTCATATTATAATTGTAGCGAGTATCAACTCTCTATCGATGCTTTCAAGTACTACAATGTTCATCTATTAATTTCATCAGCTTCCGTAATGAAACTCAAGTGCAAGACAATAGAGCTGAGGCAAGATTAACGTGTTTGGCTGCATGTATATACTTCATATGCTATAGAGTATAGTGTACTATCGTTCATCTCTCATCATTCTAGAGACAATGATCCATTCATCGATCTTCCGTGTGTGGTATCTCTTGATTACACGCAGCCTGAAGCTTCTGCAGCCTTCGTCGTTAGGTCCTTGCCCCTCCCGCCGGCAATGCAAGAGTCTATCGACGCACTAACTCCAGCAACAGCTCATCAGCAACATCAGCTTGGTGAAGGGGTTTGGGGGGGGGGGGGGGGGGGGGGGGGGCTACAGCCGAGACCCCACCAGTTTCCTCGGTACGATCGTTCTCGCTAAGCCAAAATCCATTAGTCGATGGCGGTATATATATATTGGAGAGGTGGTGATGCGCTTTTGCTGCAACCGAAGCACTCGAGGCATGGACTCACCCTATTAACGAACTCGCCGATAATCAATTTTGACGTTGGGTAATTATTGGCTTTAGTAAGCTCTCAACATGAATTACGAGCCGAGGCGTCCGACTTTACTATACTAAGAGCACACTATCTATCGTATATAGTCTTGATACTTCCTTCCTTCCTTCCTTCCTTCCTTCCTTCCTTCCTTCCTACTTCCATCCTCCTACCTTTCTCGTTCGTTCACCAATCTCAGCTGATTTTCCACTTTCCAGATCACGTGCTATATAAGTAATCTCCTCTACGACGGTAATCTATGGTTGGACTTTAGGGGGTTGCACGATCATATTTTGAGAGAGAGAGAGAGAGAGAGAGAGAGAGAGAGAGAGAGAGAGAGAGAGAGAGAGAGAGAGAGAGAGAGAGCCGGAGGGAGAGAGGGAGAAAGAGAGTAAGGGAAGCGCTGGCTTACTATAACGTTCTTCATCGGAGGCACAGGAGCGAAGTGGATTTTCTTGACTCTGTCGAATGAAGCAATCACTCATTTCACTTTGGCGACACGATGTCCGCCATTCGTGGGGGAAACCATCGTGACCCAACCACTAGCCGCACGATCCAAGAGTTTCGATCGATTTTCACGTCTAAACGAAAATTCATGTCATTATTATTATTAACTGGCGGATTATCGTGGCTTATAAGTTATGCGCGCTCGCTGCAGGTTTAAAATCCAAGCAAGTAATTTAAGGATTATCTTTTTCAGGAAGTCATTGGTTATTCAGGCAATCTCGTTAAAAGACTGTGATCAAAATCAACTTCCTATTTAACGTCAAACAAATGATTTACGTAATAACATTTTTTTCTATTACTCTCACGATTAATAGATGACGTTAAGAGATAACAAAGAGTCGAAGGCATTGGGATCAAATTTGATGTGATCGATGTACTATTCTGTCAACTAAACGGAAAAAAAGGTCGAAAATCCGTCCGAGTCAGTTAATTTTTTTTTGCAAACTAAATCGCTTTTACCATCTTTGACAGAGAATCTTCTATACAGTTAAAAAGAATTTTTAAATAACCGTAAGAGGAGACTAAACTGCAATTTTAACTGTCTATATATATATATATATATATATAGACCATTAGATAGTGCCATTTATTTCGACTGTCGTTGTGTTCAAATGTCTAGCGAGTCGGAGCCTGATTTTTATTCGTTACCGGTAAAGAGTAACGAAAGTTTCTCTTTAGGGCAACGGTAAAATCTCTCTAAACTATTTGGGATTTATCCAACGAATAAATCTTTTACAAAAGTTATAGGATTTCGCCAGAGTCATAGCTCTTTCAATTTCGATACTATGAAAAATGCTAAAACGCTTGTGTTTTAAAGCTCGAATTATTTTTTATCGTTAAATTCGTTTCGAAGCCGACTACAATGTTATACAATAAAACAGTCAACTTTAGCTACCGTTGACGCTTCCATCAGCGAAATTGCCTATGCAGTCATCGTATGCGTCCTCAGTAAAACCATACAACTGTTGTATAAAAGATTTTATCAATCGGATCAACCACTTTAGGGTTGTTTTACCGTTGTCCTGAAGAGAAATACCCTTCATCGAATAAAAACAGGGCTCCCACTCGTTGGACATTTTTAGTCTTAAAAAAAAACACTCCGTGAAAGCGGTCACTAACAATTAAGTCTGAGAGTTACCCCATGACTCGATCAAGTATAAACGTCGGAGTGAGGCACCACTTAGGATTTTATTCCTACTCTCCCGGCCCCATTCCTGACATTTTTATTAAATTCAAATCTATAATTGAAGAGGAATAAATGAACGTTCAAAATATCACACCCTAATATAATAATAATAATAACAATAATAATAACAATTCACTAAGTCAGGTCGTAGCTAAGTCGAAATCCTGCGGTAAATCATGTGGAAAAAACTGCGATTTTCTATATTTAAGTATTTACTCAAACAGTATACAAAATATATTTTTTCGCGGTTAAATTCTTTCTTTCAACTCTGCCGTCTGAATTATGTACGAATGAATCTGTTTGCCAGGACGTAGACTAGGCCTAGACAAGACACAAACCTCGCACAGACTGCTGCTATTCGAACTCATTGTTCTTGTGGTTATTGATGTTAATATTATTATTATATTGATTGCAGGGAATGTTAAGAATTATGCATAAATGTATTGAGTATTTCTGATTAAATGCGAGGGCGTTAACGGAGCGCCCTGATGAATGTACCCTCGTTAGAAGGCATGCGGAATTCGGCATTTACCGCTAGCGGAATCGTGAGGCGGGTGAAGAGAGGTCGGAGCACGCACGTTTCTGTGTACATGCGAATTGAACTGCTCCTGGCGCCTCTCCCCCATGGTTTCACGAATCTACGAGGAATTTCCATATTAATGAAATTAAGCCACGGCGAGCGAATCTCATCGTGTCGTACTACTGGGTACACGCACCCTGCAGTTGCAACGATCATTCAGGTATGTAAACGCAGTTTCCACGGGTCCGCGGGCTACCAAATACCATGCTACGTTCGACTCTGACATTCTATTTCATACGGAGACAGAGCTTAACCTCGGGGGTGTAAACATCGCCTTTCATGTGAATCGGTTATTACGCTCGTTACCTCCAAGCGTATAGTTAATACTGTCGTGTACAACGGATAACAATATACCGGGTAATCCAGGTACGCGACGGATATTTCGACAAATATTTTCATCTTCGATATAAAGTTTTGTATCATGTTGTATTTATTGCAATTAATATTTTCCATCAAACTACGAAAGGGCTGTGTATTTAAATATTTACAATAAGAAGAAAAACTAAAGGATACTTTGTATTTACAAATATGTATAATCTGTACGATAGTCGTAGATCAAATGCCAATTTAACGATTGGACGGATAAGAAAAAATCTCACGTATTCAGTCGTATTCCCATTGGCAAGTAAAGTTTTAGATATTTTAGTAAACCACCTTCTTCGGAAAAATCAGATTATTTCGCTTTTTGAGATCCTACATCGATGACTTAACCACTGATTATGACTTTGCTATCCAGATTCTCAAAAATGTAATAATTTAATCATTTGGAATTAAACGTATACAACCAAACAATCAAACCATATACTGAATTAATAATACAATAATTACAGATGCATCACAAATCATTCTAGGAATTAGCAATTTCTCCGCTTTGCTAGTATCGATCGAATAGTCTCGTAACTTTGGCATTATGATCGGATCAAGCAGCCTATATCGTTCTCGCGGGATTTTAGTCTATCTACATGCAATTTGAAATTAACGAGATCATTATGAAGCCTACGGTCGTGTTAACCGAAAGCATAGTGTTCGCTTGTTGGTGATGGTCGTGTCACTTGTAATGCATTGACATCGTCAACCTAGCGTAGTACACCCTTGAGCCTCGACGTTATCATTGAGTATAGCACACGATGTGTGCAACTAGATGCGTCGCATCTATATGATGTACGAGATAAATTGGCGCATGTGCATCGATGCTCCATCACTCACCAACAGTGCGTGGTATCACTGAATAAATAGAGGAGTACGACGCGTGTACACCGAGAATATTTAACGAGCCAGTTATTTACATAGTGAGAAACATTACAAGGGGTGTACGGTAAACCAATATGTAGCTAAACCCGGTTACAAAAATATGCACTCGTTTATATAGCCTCGATCTCGTTATTGATCTCGTCGACTCATCAACACTAATCTAGAGTTCAGAATCAACGAGGGTTTAATTGACTATTAACCCTTCAAGCATGGATAACACGCTGTGCGCCTCATACGGATCCAGTTGAATCAACCGTATGACGCGCTAAGCGCATTTTCACGCGTGCGAAATTATAAAATTGCTGTATTTAAACAATTTTTTAAAATATTTTTCAAATTTGATATATTCGTCGTTACTTCATTTTTGTTAAGGACGAATATTTTTTGACATTAACATTTATGCGATGTTATGGTATTTGAAAATTTATATTAACTGAAAAGTTATTGTTTTTTTTTTTTTTTTAATATGGAAATCAATATATCTTTGATATGCTACAAGGTTTTGGCATTCGAATTAGTTCCAAACGATGTATTTTAGACCAATGCATCTAATTGCAAAACAAAATATATTTATAAAGCTCTAAATTTATTAATATAACAATATTAATGTCTTTAAATTTTATTAAATTTAGGTGGCTGCGCGGAAAGAGAATATTGTACGGTCTCGTCATTGTCGGTAAATTAGATAAATGTACTTGTCTGTTTTGTTAATAAACCTTGTTGAGCCTTTTGTTTATTAAATAAAAATTTGCCAAAAAAATTGAAAACATTCTTGAAATTACTCGAAATCTCTTGAATGTCGATATATTCGCATAAATTTATCGATATATGCGATAATGACGCTCAACGGTTTAAGGTAACCAAAGTTCACAATTTATTATCTACACAGTCGAAGATATAAAAAAATGCAAGAAATCTTGAAATAAATATTTAATAATTACTATTTTGCAAACTGGAAGAAGAATGATCCATTATTATTCATTTTGGATTGACAATGCTGTTTGGATATTATATTTCAACGCAGCGCAAGCGATGATCCTCTCATTCTCACGCTTGTGGCATAAGCGCGGTACCTGAAGGGTTAAAATTTTCGGAGAGCAACCAATCACGATTTTGTTTATTACCAGTCGGTAAACCGCACCAGGTGAATAATAAACTGAAGCTCAATATAATTCAGTATTGTACAGTAAAAAAAAAGTGATTTGAAGATAAATATAATTTTTATTTGTTCTCGAGTGTACAAGATAAAAATTTGTCATTGCAAATGTTATTGCCCCGTAAAAAAATTATATAAAAGTTAATACCACTTTCGATTAAAGCGCCTCACGAAAACTACATTTATCATTTTTATTGGCAGAAAAGTTGAGGAAACATTGGTGTAATGTTAATTAAAACTTAAAAAATATTAACCGTCGAGACTTACAAAGAAGAAGTTAAGTAGAATAAAACAAAAATTCTACTAAGCTTACCCAGACGTGTTAAGAAAATTTTTTTTTTTGTATCTACCTTCTTTTCATTACAAAGTTTCTTATTTCCCACAGTAGGTATAAGGTAGCTTATAAAGTCGAGCAATTAAGTTATATTCACGATGGACAATCTTTCGTATCACCCTTGGCATAGCTTCGTAGACGCGCAGGTATAATAAATTAGGGGTTTATTAACGAGTATTCGTTATGCTCGTGATACGTACGGTCAGGTGAGATCGTTAATTGTGAAACTCTGTCCTCTACACTGACAAACTGTCTGCGCCGTGTGCCAACCACCACCGGAGCGGTGTCTCTCGTTACTCCTGCTGCCTTGACATGGCATTGCACTCTATATACCTGCGACTGTAGTCTTATCGCAGAGGCGCAGAAGTCCGCT
Source organism: Cylloceria caligata (assembly GCA_963942595.1). Classification (NCBI taxonomy): domain Eukaryota; kingdom Metazoa; phylum Arthropoda; class Insecta; order Hymenoptera; family Ichneumonidae; genus Cylloceria; species Cylloceria caligata. The sequence goes on along the minus strand of OZ012704.1, from coordinate 70,529,581 downwards.
TCGAGAACATATATTATCTATATAACATGTTTCATTTGAGCGATAAGTTTCTCTATGTACATCGATTCACCTGCTATCCCTCGAATATACGTGATATAGGTGCACTCCAGTTTATATCGCGGGTGAGCGTGAGGTCATCGAGACTCGGTATAGAATTTCTGTAGAGAGGCAGAAAACTTGATGGATGCGAGGTAGGTAGAAAACTTGGCCGATGAAAATAGACAAAGCTGTGTAACCATTCCTCATCAGGTTCACGTAGCTCGGAGATTCTGGCTTTCGCGACTTATGCACGTGAATCACAGCCTCAAACGCATGCGCGGATCCACAAATACAACGAGAAAAAAATATATAAGACATTCAACGAAATTTTGACAATAACCCGAACATTTTTTTTAAGACATTTTGTAACTTTAAAAGCATGAAGACATTTAGTAAATAGGACTGTCCTAGTAATTTTATTTTGATCTTTTTATCAAACAGATTTGACAATTTTGAAAATCAAATATTTTCACACATCAAATCAATATATCTGATTGAATATAACTATGAGATGGAAATATTTAAAAAATATTTGATACATAAAAGTTGGGGTTTTTAATGGATTTGAAGAATTTAAAGTTTTTCGAAGTATCAGAAATCTTTCTGATACCACAAAATGTTTTGGCAAGTATGTCATCTTCGATTTTGATGAAATTTTTACAGAATTTTCGTTTACGCATGTAAATATACGAAAAATATATATTTTATGGGCAAGAAAAAAAAATGCGGACGCTCCTGGTTAAAAAAAACTTTGATGCTCTTAATACAGTTACAAAATATTTAAAAAACTATGCACCTTTTTGCTTGGACGAAATATCCTGAAATATCTCATATATATTCGCAATTTCAGTCGCGTTTGATCAGCGGACTCTCTAATGCTGTGACGGAATTTCCTGCTAGCTACCCATTTCCCCAACGTATACCTGTTACAAACAGGTTTGCTTTGCACGCCTCTCACAGAACGTGAATCTAATATACCTAACCTACATGGTTAATGTACATTATATAGAAGATTTCAATATGTTCTGTCTTCGCTTAAGGGAAACCTGAACTCCTTGCACACGTCTAGGCATGTTCACTGCTATTAATGAGCTTACTACCCTTATTAGACAGCTATGATAATTACATTTTGCGTCTGGCCTGCATATACACGTCAATTCTAATGGAAATTATGTTAAGAGAGTTTAGGAGTAAACTTGATTTAAACTCAATTGACACACTACCACGAAGAACATTTTTATTATATTTAAATAAATCAGTCAAGCGAAGGATTATATTTATGTCAACGTGAAATGAAAAAATAAGTTGTAGCGACTACAATTGCGGTATCCTCAGCAGTGAACCAAAGTCATATGTACGAGTATGACACGTTAGGTGCTGTGTAGAAATAACTTCTCAAAAAGGGTCAATGAATAGCGATATGTACATGCGTGCGTGCGTGCGTGCATGTTATAATATACTAATCATCGTATATTATTCGTCCGTAAGTCCGTGTCCACCTCCCGAAACTTTTTTCGTGTAAAACGCGATGATGAAAATGAAGGTGAAGACGAGAAGAGCTTTTGTAGGGCCGCAGCACTCGAGGGGAGGTTAGGGGCTGAAGCCTTCTATCCCAGACACCGTTTTTAAAAATTGTATCGTAATTTTTAGAAATTTATTGTTGAAAATAAATTGCTATAAAAAAATTAATGAACTAAATAATGAGTACAAAAATAAATCGCATGCGATAATGCACGACTCATAGTTAAAACCGAATTCCTCGTATATCATAATTAGAGTTTTAAGAAATTCATATAACGATAAATAATCGTGATATCAAATTATCACTCTTCACTTTTTATTTATCTTTGTCCAGAGATACTAAATCCATCGTTGAATCTTGATACCTCGGAAATCGTAGCACTGCCGTTATAAATACGATAATGGTAGCGCAATTTTTCAGAAAGCTTAAAATTATTCATTGGACACTGTTGGCCGGAAAAGTTGTGACGTGATATAAATTCGAATTATCTTTAACGAGAATTGCGCTAGAGCGTGTACACGTGTATATCATGTGTCATCGGATATTTTCTCTGCATTTTTTTCTGTAGATATTTTTCTCGTGGATTTTTATTCCGTCGGGGTTTTTTTTTTTCATCGGATATTTTTTCCCGTAGTTGTTCATTCTGCTCCTTTTTCCATGGGTTTATTTTTTCATGAATATTTTTTTCTACACTCCGCGTAACTCGCGTCACGAAGTACACACAATAGTACCGAGCAACCGCGAACGTGTTACTCTCTCCAGCGGTTTCGCTTGGCTACGAAATATACTGCTGCTCAAGTAAACATAACTCAAACCAGCGACGAATGTGCCGATTACATTGATAAATTAATTTTTGTTCATAAACGACGTATATGATGAACTCCCAGTATATTAGAATCAACTATTGTTACCGATCATATCATATACAGCGCTGCAGGACAACTAAATAGTACAAACAATATAATAATATTTTTAACACTCTACTACTCCACGTTTGTCATGCTTATTACTGCTCATAGTAACGAGTACTTAATCTTTATACTATACTAACTGTTGCTGCTCATAGTAGTGAATACTGTACCTTTGTATTATACTAACTATTGATAGAATAGCTGTTGGGAGAGTTACAGTTCACGTGTGAAGACTGTTTATTCGATTAATTAGTCATTCATTGTACTTTACAAGTCGAGTAACACTTCACTATAGTAATTTTTTTTCCATGAAGTTGGAAAGATACTACATACAGAATATTACATCATCGAAAATATTATTTACCTTCCTACAATTAATTTTAAGTATCATTATATCATTGTTTCTTCATGAAGAATTTATACTTTTTTTCATGATTTTGAGTCACGTGGATGAATCAAGAGATTATATTCGACGGGAAACCTATTTCTTACGGTAAATTGCACTATTCTTCAGTACTTTCGTATATTTGCTTTTTTATTTCGATCTATTTCGTAAACATAGGCTATTTCCTCTTGTTTTTTGCATATAGTGTTGAGCATGTTGGTTATGTAGAGAAAAAAAATAACGTTTCTATACTATTTTGCTCATGTAAATTCACAATATTTGTTTTCAATATTCGTTTAACCTCTTTTTCATATAGGAATTTCATAGAAATCATATGTAGAAAAAATGTTCGCGCGCGCGCGCTTTGAGAGAGAGAGCACCAGGCGTCACGTGGTACATAATAGAGTAAGTCTTTCGTCTCGCCTTAAGATTTCTTTCTAAAAGGATCGTTAAGGTACATTCAAACTTTTCAGATGTCACAAATGGTGCTCCAAAAAGGCTAAGCATATTAAAAACTCATACGATTCTCTACTAAGTTCCAATACCACCTTAAAACATTTAAAAATATTTAAATATACGTGCCAATAAAGATATTAAATGATTCAAACATTTATGCATTCATTTTACATAAACGTGACCTACGGTAAATAAGATTAAATTTTTAAATTATTTGTAAATATCAAATATATTTCTCTATAAACTTGTATGCAATAAAAAGTGGTAACAATAAAATATATTTTTTACGTTCCGTGTATGACAATAAGAATTAAAAAAATATTCGTAATACAATATATCTTTGGATTTGATTAATTGTAAGCTGTAGGCTATTTTCCAGTAGAGAGATGTTATACGGCCATTAAATAAAAATGCACTTTGTACTGCTTTCAATCTAATTTATTTGCCACAAACGAGAAGACTTTAAAAGTTACGGGAATAAGTGAAGGGTAGTCGATTGACGAAGGGAAAAAGATTTTTAAAATAACAAGCGTGCCTGTGGTATTAGGACGGATTGCCTTTGTATTCACCGTGGTCGTGCATTACACATGCAAAATAACTGTCTGTGTATATAAGCTTGCCGAGTGCATCGTGTATCGTGTATCGTGTATCGTAGTAGGTGAAGAGGAACAGATACAGACGAGAGTATCGAACCTGCTTTACGCGCGCCGAGTACAGACGTTCGATAGAAGTTGAACGTACTATCTGCCTACCTCGAATCCAGTCAATCACGACAATTTGCATATCGGTTGTCCGTGTCGCGTTTCCCTTCCTTTCGTTTCATCCTCTCTCTCTCTCTCTCTCTCTCTCTCTCTCTCTCTCTCTCTCTCTCTCTCTCTCTCTCTCTCTCTCTCTCTCTCTCTCTTACTATTCTTATCTTGTTTGATTTTAGTAAGACATTTGATACTGTACCACACTTACAACTTCTTGCAAAATTAAAAAAAGTGAACCTTGCCGAACCAGTTCTTGATTGGATTTTTTCAAACTTGACTGGATGAACTCAAGTAGTTATTGACGACCATGGGAATTTCTTCACTTGGTTACCTACAACAACGGGCGTACCACAAGGTTCCGCCCTCGGTCCTCTTCTTTTTTCTCTTTATATTAATGATATTGGTACTGCACTTCGATACTCACAAAACATGATATTTGCCGACGATACGCAGATCTATTTTAGCTGCCTCCCGTCTCAAATAAATCAAGTAATAAGGTTAATTACAGAGGACATTGAAGCCATTGCCAACTTTGCAATTTCAAATGGTCTACAGTTAAACATCGCCAAATCAAAAGTTCTTATTTTTGGTAGCAATGCGTATATACACGTGAACTCGATTTTTCTATGTTACCACCGATCTCTTTAAATAGAGTGAATATTCCGTTCGTTAGTGAAGCTAGAAACTTAGGAGTGATCATGCACTGTAATTTATCTTGGAAATCTCATGTTTTGCATATCTCACAAAAAGTACACTTTGCTGTCTATAGGTTAAAATTTTATCGCATGGCCCTTTCTCAAGAATTAAGATCATCGTTAACAATCTGACTGATAAATTGAATTTAAAATTAGAACGTCTTATTAACTACTGTATACGTTTTGTTTTCGATATTCGGCGCGATACTCTCTCTCTCTCTCTCTCTCACTCACTCACTCACTCACTCACTCTCACTCACTCACTCACACTCACACACACACTCACACGAATCTGTCTCTATCATTCTCTTCACCGAATCTCGCTCACTCCCTCGCCCTTCGTGTCTATTATCCAAGCGACCGGGTCTATACCTTTGGTGAAATCATGTCTGATTGGAGTTTCAATCCGAATTCGTGAATAGAACTTGATTTGCTTCAACCTCACTGCACAATCACGACTCTCCCTTCGCGCTTGCTTCACACTCACGATACATACGCCACGATTTTATTGGTCGAGCTTGCGGTATAACCAAGAGCTTGTTTTCCACAGCCGTAGCGTATGCACAATTTTTCAATCTTTTAATTTCAACTCGTACCGCACAATTTTTTTTCATTTACAAATAAAAACCATATTGGTAATAAAATGAAATTGATCAATCTAATACTATTCGTTTTAAATATTTATTGGTACAAATAAATGAAACAACATATTTACTAATAAAACCGTGATACTTATTTAATTTAACAAATATTCTTTTATTCACAGTTGAAGCGAAATGTAAAATGTAACAATTGTAACTTTATTTAACATACGATGAGTATGTTACTTTTTAACATACGCAGTGAAACAAATTTTATACAATCGCGTGCTAAAATATTTATAAAAGCGATCTCAGTTGTATAGTTGTACGTGCCTACTGCCGGGAGCACTTTCACAAATTCCTATGCATTTCAGAGAACGCCAATTTCTCGGCTAAGGGATTAATTTTCATTCTACCAATTTCTTTTGTCCCGTTCGTACAATAACAATATTTTAATGAAGTATGTTGAAACAACAGTGAACAATCAACCCATTGAAAAAATATGCCGTCAAAACAAATAAGGTTTGCATTGTCTTTTTTTAAAATGCTTTTTGAAGGGTCGACGTACGTTATAAAAATTAACGTTGACACCCGGACGCTCAGTTCATTTCGATTCATTGTCGTGTTTACGCTCCCGTCGGGACAAATAATGGTTGAAAGGAGAGTGAAGGGAAGTGGACAGGGTTTTGGTCGTTGTGACGGATAGAATCGACGTCGATCGTACAATTAATTGAGATTTTCACGTTGGCAAGCTTCCTCTCTCTGTACATTGGTGGGCGCGAGCTTTGTCCACCCTCCTGTCTCCTCCATGTCCGACTATTCTATTACGTACACTGGACCATAGAGTCTCTGTACCCATTTACCATCGGTCTCCCTTTGCAGTCTGCACGACGCTGGGCGTCGCAGCTCGCACGCTCTGTCTCATCCCCTTATTTCCTTGCTACCCTTCCGGCATTGACCTCGCGTTCCGAACTCGAGGACACAGCAGCGTGCCTCGAATTCGTGATAATTAAAAATCCGTTAATTGCATACTACCCCCTTCCATACCTGGGATTCAGCCACACCATGCTCCGGAACGAGTTACCATTGAATTCGTTTAGGGGATCACCAGTTCACGCTACACGTAGTAGAATAATCGCTCGATTGATGTTCACTCTTTTTTTTAATTTCCATTTTCGCTGGTAGCTGAATTACGATTATCGATTTTGGTCACATTGAATAATAATATCATTGTCCACGTTTCTTCAACTTTTCTCATATGTCCAAGGTTTATTGAATTGATACGTAAGCCACGAGGAATGACGATATTCAAATAAATAAATTATCGACATACTATTCTCAGAAAGTAAGATTTATCATTTTTTAATTATTATAATCCTAAGATTAAATAATAATCATACTAAATTAAAAAAATATATTTATTGTTTTAAAATGAGTATCGTCGGAATAATCATTCGTAACCCGGATTACAGATTTATTTTAAGTAACCATAATGCGATAAAGCAATGATGTTTTAAGCAATTATAATTATGCTTTTGCCTTATATAGAATGGCGGTGTCTGTTTGCTTTGAACCCCGTGGTTCATTTGTGTCAAACAAGACCATTTTAGTATAGAGGACCACCTATAGTTCCGTAATATGGATCACCGCTTAGCAGCCACTGAGCCCTTAGTAACACGCTTAGGCAGCTTGGGGGGGAGTAGCGTAGGGATTTATTCAACGTGCCAACCTATTGCAATAAAATGTCCTATACATTAAGTCCGCAGCATGTCAGTACACTGCTGCATGGAAACCGGATGTTCATATTCTCATGTGATTCCGTTATGCATTTTACAATGATGGTATCACTTTTATTTAAAAAATTTAATAAATATACGATCGGTTAGATAACTCCAGGCCGTTTCGGAATCTTAAAACCTTTGGAATATTTTTTTTCACAACCTTCCTGGAGTGTACCTAGCCTATTTGTAGGTGATCCATATTAACGGATCCCAGTATCCCGTATCTAGAAACATGTAATAAAAATTAAGTAAGATAGATTATCGTGTCAAGTATTTATAAAAAAATCATAAAATATTCCAATTCTAAGGTTTTATTAAGCGTTTTTTTGGGTAGATATAGCTCTCACCAAAGTATTATTTTATCTTTGAGAGTCACAGATACAAATCGAAACTTATAAACGGACCACATTCACTACTTTTACCCTACTAACTACGTATTTCACGTTATATATAATAACCGACCATTACAAACTGTGCAAAAGTTATGAAAAAACAAATCGATAAAGACAAACGAATGAATCGGGTGTTAAGTAAGCAGCGACAGAGGGTGGTAATGTTCTTAGGGGGTGTAACACCACTCCGTCTTTCGTACCGACGTGTTTTTCTAACGTCTCGATTGCCAGCTTGGCGGCGGAAGAACGTTTTTGTTCGGGTATATAGCTGGCTCTGATGTGGACCACTAGCCACATCAGCAGCAGGTAAAGGGGTTGTCGGTATGAGTGTGACTGTGGGGGTGGAGGGTGTAGCATGGTGCACACGACGACCCCAAAGATACGAGACGTGACCGGGCAGAGAGCCAAGATCGAAGTCTCATTTGGTCCGCCTCTTCTCATTTTTCATCCTCCTTTTTTTTTCTTCCCGTATCTTCAATGTGTACGTAGGCTGCACTCTGATGTATACTGGTTGTACATGTCTTGCGTTTCCATTTTTCTTCAATATTCGAATATCCATATTTCACAAGGAATAACCGTTATTATTCCTTGCTCGAACCAAATCGCGTATCGATTTTATTGGCTCTATCTATTTTCATTCTTATGGCAATGTCTGTAATTAGGACAGTTGACAAACTTGGGATATTACGATAAAATAAACATAAAACAGAGGTTTCGATTTCGAGTTAATTTACATGTATAGATCATTTTTCGCCTTAGCCTGTATAAAGATGTTTATTAGAAATGTGTCGCATAAAATAAATTTAAAAATCGAATGAAAAATTGGTTCAAAAAGAAAAAATAAGTTCACAGTGACCCCTTAGGGTAAATTATTATTTTTTACTTTTCCGTACAAGCGTATGACACTCCGATGCGATATATTAAAAATGTTTATTAATTATATTAAATAATACTTAATAATAATATTTTTTAAATATTGAAATTTATTATATTTTATATAATCATAATATTAATATTTATTAGAAAGCCATGGGAATATATAACTTCGGGAGAACGTAATTTCCTTCGGAAATGTATTAATTTCTGTAAGGCATAATGTTCGTCTTTTAAAAAATCAATTTAACAATATTGTATGAGCGAACGTAATATTTATCAGTTTTTTTTTTAAATTGTTTGTTGCAGAAGTCGAGGAGCGGTCAGGGGGGAAGGCGCGCGGCGGCAAGCTAGCCCGACGCGCTCGTTCCTTCAAGGAAGACTTCCTGGAGAAGCTGTCGCAGATGCGTTCTCCAGCGGTAACGACTGCGGGTGCTGGTGGTGGCAGCGGGGTTGCGACCCGCGCTGCGTCGCCCTCATCACCCCGGACGCCTCGCGAAAAAACCAGCACCGGCATCACCGGTGAGCCATTGGAAAAGAATCCACTGCGCGATCTTCACATTCACGTGCGACAGGTTCAACTGGCACTGCTCCACTTTCGTGACGTTGTGTCCAAGAAGAAACTGGAAATGTTACCGGGAAACGGTACAATTGTATTGGACACTGTCACGACGATACACACTGTACTCAAGTCTTATTTGCTCTATGAGAACAGGTGAGCCTTGCGAATAAAATTTAATAATAAAGTTGCGTTACCGATAACTAATTAGCGTTATTAATTGATTAATTAATATTTTTCTTGCTCTTTTTCCTTCAGTTCAACCTTAGGCTCGGCCACGAATCAAGTATATCAAGCACTGGCACAATTGCTTAAGCTTTGCGACGATGTACTGCTGCACGGTGACAAATCCTCAGCCCTCGACACCGAGAACGTAACTCACGTTATTGGTCTTGTGGAGGATGCCGTTAAAAACTTGGTAGCTCTAGCACATGAGAAAATATCTAATAGACAAAAGCCTGCACCTATTACCACGAATAACAGGTGTGTACTTTAACACCAATTACATTAACATGCGACGGGAGATTTAGCGCACTGCGGTCTGAAGATATTTTTATTATGCCTTGTCTGGTAATCTTGTGATAAAAAAAAACTACTGTGTCATCTGTCATCAACTCTGGGTTACGTTGCAAAAATATAGTATCGAATACTCATTGCTTTGTATAAATATTATACAATCGTTTCAGGACTTCGGGCTACGGGACTGAACTCACGCCACAGAGAAATTCTCTTCCCGACATTCCATTGACCCCAAGGGAAAGACAGATATTGGAACAAACCGCAGCGACCAGCAGTCTGGTCAGAAGCTCGCACAGTTCCGAGTCTATACTGAGGGATTCTAGTCCACCGCCGAAACCACCCCTGCCAGACAGGTGAATACTATCCTGTAGTATATAACTAAAATTGGTGATTGTGTATTCACTACGGAAATCGCGGTTTTCGTATCTCCGATTCGCAGTCGAGTGTTGTCACCGATAAATACATTTGTACTTATTCCGGTGAATATTTCAGGACAAACACTTTCTTGTTGGAGGAGAACAATACAACGGGTACACCGCCACCCTTGCCACCAAAGAGAAGAATGCGGGCTCAGCAGCTTTTGGACGAGGCCGACGGTCTACTGGCCTCGAGTCTGGATCGTGTCTCGCTCAGAAGTCGTTCGCCGGAGGACTCGTCCTCGCTGCTGAGCGCATCGGCTGGAAGTCTCGACTCGGCGCTGAATCACTCGCGCGACGAGGACGAGATACGCGCGATTATGGGGCCCAACGACGAGTCCTTAAACGATAGTATGGATCTCAGCCTAATCGCTACCATTCATGGTAAATAAAGATGAAGAATAAACACATTCGTGTAATACAATTATTCGCGATGAACAACAATGACGATAACAATGGTTCGTTGCTTCATTGCTCGAACCCGAGGATATCAATATCAGTTTTAAAAATGTACAACCTTGAGTGAATAGGAATTTGATGGAAAAAAATTTTTTTAAGTTTAAAAAAAATATTTGTAGTTCCTGGCGCCTGAATATAATTTTTAAAACTTATTCTTAAGTTGTAAATAATGATTACCTTGTGGTAGCATACGGTAAATGCATTAAAAATTAGTAAAACCCTCGACGTGGTAAAACACTCGATATTTAAATAAATACCATTGACAAATTTTCACGAAGAAAACTACAGTCAAGCACAATTGTACCGGACAAATTCGAGCGATACCATTTGTCTTGTACCGGTGCCAAATTCACAATGAAATGTATAAGAAATTGACTGTACATACTCCGTTTCTTCTTCCTTCATCTGTAAATGTTTCCATTGTTCTTTGCTCCGCATGACGTTCGAAATGAGCCTCTTTGATGTAAGGGAGTCTAGACGGTTTAAGTCGATCGGTGGAATCGAGGTGATAATTGAACTAACAGCTCGGTTCTGTGTGTTCCACATCGAGGCTGCCGCTACGGTCTCACGCAGCGAATGGCACGTTGTACTCGCTATATTCGCGAACATCCGCGTATCATCTGGTTCTTCTATAAAGCTGCGCGTGGCGCGTCAACGAGTGTGTTAGTGTTTAAGCCGGCCATTCTCGGAATAACCATACTGAGAGGATTGTGCGTAAAGCCTCGTTCCATACAAGCGAGAGAAGGATCTGCCGCGTGGTTAGCGATTAGTCAGAGACGATGGAACGAGAACGCTGAGTGAGCAGACACTCGGCATATCCAGTGGCTTCAGTTGAGACGGAAACTTTGGTGAACGCGAACGATTTTCGCTATCGTATACATAAATCAAATTTATCCAATTCGTCGTACGACTATGGAGGAGTTAAACGATTCAAAGAGCAAACGCGATAAAACGTTCGACTCCATATTCGCGGATCTGAAAAAAATTTGTTTGGGTATGCGCTTTACGTGTTATAATATTGGTGTCGCTTTCAAAACAATAAAAAAATAAAATAATAAACAAGGGTAATTTTTACAAAATTTAATTGTGTGTTTTGAGCATATATTAACGAAATCCCACACGCGTTATTAATTCACTATCCGTAAAGCCGCCGTTGGGTCACCTCTCTAACTATATATCGCTGGACATAAGGTTTACAAAGATTTTTCATAAAAATTATTTATTTCCTTAGGTATGCAAGTTAACGGAACGAATAGTTACGGGTGCTGGGACGGCTCGGAAACCAGTATACCAAGCACGATGCTGCTGGGTCAGCAAACGCCCCAAGATATACTCAGTCCATTCACCGGTAAGCGATTCACGTAAATTAATAATAATACGCGGTAAAAGAGAAGCTTAGCCAATTTTATATCTAGCCTCCATTAATATTAGAAAGAAAAAACGATTAAGCTGAAATACGACCGTTAAATTTACGCAAGATTCTCCAAATAACTCGTCTGGGCAAAAGCGTGGGTGTAGGTGGAAGCACCCACGCTCCACGAGCTCACGCAGTATCTCACGAGTCCAAGACGAGAAGAGCAACAAAAACGTGCAAATCGTCTCTCTGCTTTTTCAATTTTACTTTTTCTTCTCAGTTATAAGCAAAAGTTGTTATTTCAATTTGCCGCGAGTTTAAATAGCTTTTAGTCGAAAGCGATGTTGCGAGCCAATACCAATTCCACTTGGGAGAGACTTAAGATGTTGCTATGTAAGAATAAGTTTGGTGCGTCAATGTAATCGCATCGGATGCTGTAATCAGAGATTCCCCTTTCAGGTATCGAAGGAAAAATGGAACGTTTGTCAACGCAGACACAAGAGTCCGGTTTCGTGTCGATGCACTCGCAGCGAAGTTCATCGCAGAGTTATACTGCTGCTTCGAGCCTGACGTCGAAGAGTAGCGTGAGCTACAATTCGCAATCGTTTAGCTCGCAGCAACAGTCCTTCTCACAGCAAAAGATCGCCGCTGATAGCAATGGCTCGGTCGTCACGCATCGAACTACGACGAGTAGTACCAAAAGCACAATTAGCTCGACCAATATTACTGGCAACGGTGATCCGGCCTTGCTCGAAAAACTGGTAAACGTGGGTGTTGCATGTTTGTTTTTATTTTTTTTTTTTTAATGCGTTTTTTTCACCGTACAACAGTCTCCTATTAAAATAAATAATTGAAAATTAGCAGCGTTTATTATTAGTCTTTTAAAAGCCAGTATAATAAAAATACTAACAGTCTTGAAATCCCACATGAACACTCATTTACTTGTTGATTTGTATTAATATAATTCCTTCGTGTAAATTCCACTTAAATTATTTTTTAATTTCAATACGTTTTGGTTTTACTAAACACTGCGAAAATATCTTTGACTTGTGACAACTTGTTTGTGCTGTTTGTCCATTTAATCGTCACAATTTATTTTATCGCTATTCGATACCCAATGCAACTTCTGATCGGTTTGCAGGAAATGGAAGCAATTACGGGGCTCGATATGAATGGAATCCCGCCGGCATTGCCGGAGAAGCGTTCGAAACGTCGAAAAGAAAGACTACCATCGCAGTATGATAATGTGCCGGAGAATGAGCATCTTTCGACCTGCAGTTTACACGGTAGCACCGGAGATAGTCCGGATGCCAGTAAACCACCACCTCTGCCTCTCAAAAAAAGGCACAGTAAGTATTGCAATGATTCGATCGAAGATTGACAGTGATACAATAAAGATACTGAGTAATCGTTATCGTATTACCGCCAATCATACATTGTAATAAAAAAGAACAAAAACAATATAACAAGTGTAGAACGAGACTATAGTCGACTAAGACGGTAATTTGAATACACGATCAGGTAAAAATTATATCGAAACTTTCCGTTATAACGACTGCCGTGACCGCGTGAATAGAACGCTGCAGGTCGATACGGAAAAAAAAAATTGTCTGCTGCATGGATAAAAATACTACGATACAACTAGACTAGACAGTAGTTAATTTAGTGTGAATATTTAGAAAATTAATAATAAAAAAAAACAAAGATCCACGTATCACGAAACGTAAATTGATTGTGGTAGGTTTTTATCCAACTGACGCAATATTTTGTATCCCCCAGTGTTCCAATCAGTGGCATATTCCGGTAAGTGGGATCCCGACCCACATACGTATTATCAACTATTTCCTCAGCAATAAAACGAAACACCCTCGTACACGCTAAGTCAAAAAATCGTTTTGCGTTGGCCTCGTCTGTAACGACGAGCCAGCAGACTCCAGGCTTTATCTGCGGCATGTTTGCTGGTTTTTATTTTCTTAATTTCATCTTCTTCGTTACCTCGTTCCTCGCTCCTTTTATATATTAAACAAAGCTAAATCAATCAACAACATCACTTCCGTACATACTAAATTGCGTTTGGCGTTTTAGCTTGTATTTCCCTTTAATCACAAATTATTCTTCTTTTTTTCGTTTGTTTTGATTTTAATAATACTTTCAGCTTGAGTGCCACTCACTGACTCTGTTTTTTTTTCTCACTTCTGTATACTACCGCATTAAGCAGATTTTTTTTTCATGAGATCTGTTATTTACAAGTATGCACGTACATGCGAAATAAAAATGACGCGAAGATAACTATAGCATAGCATAAACGTTGATCATGAGCTCGCGCAGGGAGAACGGGTTCTAGCGATTGTACTTGAGAGAGGTAAACAGAATATCTTCGTCATTAATCGTCGAGTACACGAAGAAGCGAAACGCGTTGCGTATCTCTATTCGCGATTGAACTTTTGTAAAAGAAAGTGTGATTTTTAATAGAACGATGAACTATCGGAGCCGCTTGTGTGGGTCGCGTCAACGAGTGACGATGTTTTTTAATTGCATAAGATAAACAAAAAGTGTCCTCGTGGGTAAAATTGATGACAATCGATCGTTTTAATCGGTCTTCCTGACAATTAGTAAACCGCTCCAACGCTGAAACAATATCGTACCAGCTGCAGTCCCAGTTAAAGAATCGATCGTCATCAACGAGGTGTTGGCCTGTTCGTAGGAAATGTACAAATTCTCCTCTCGAACTTCTTGTCTACGGAGTGACGAGGAAATCGGCAACAGTTCGCGCGACTGTTACGTGGCTGAGTGACACTTGCAATTAAGATAGCGATAAACGTATCAATTGCGTAATAGAGCGAGCAAGAGGGTTTATCTCTTTACACTAATATTGGCAGCACTGGAAGATGCTGTTTATAAGATTTCACGCGTATTCCAGTGAGTTCAATTGTTTCGATCGAAGACGCGCGGCGTACAATCTAACCACAGTACAAAAGTCTTATTGTAGCGTATAGCGAATGATACGTGTATGCGACACTGTCTTAGAATATTTACCGAATGGAATCTAAAGAGCAAATAACACTTTTACCTGCAATTATTTACATGATTTATCAATTGGAGAAATACGAAAAAGGGATGGGCACAACTTGAATGTGAATTTAAACATTTAAAGTTTCATAAAGCTAATTTGAATAATTTTATGAATTTGTTGTTTAAGGGAAGTGCAGAAAAAATGTCGGGATAAATAGGCTGTGTTAAAAAAAAAGAACGTTCGATTAAATTAGTATTGAAGCAACGCACGAATGCATCTACACGTACATATTGACATATAGCAAGCATACATTTGAAAATGCACCTGCACAAACATATCTGCACATAGAAAACATTCATTTGAAATGCAAACACCCAAACCCCCATCGGAGTTTCGCCCATTGACCCTTTTATTCTCTAGCGACATACGCATATGAATAACATACATTCTGATACATTATTTTAACTTTTTTTCGCAGCCTTATTTTCTCAGACTTTTTGATTGTTGTAAATTATCGTTAAATCCGAGTGGTACTCATTCCACACACGAAGACACTGAGCCTGCAATTGTACAGTTCTTTATCCTGATTTTGAACGATCCTCTGGTGCATATACATTTATAATAATCGTTATTTTGGCTCCCGGCATCTCGCTCTCTTCCTCTCTTTTTCTCTTTTTTCTTTTTCTATTTATTTCATATTTTCACTATCGCTCTTTAATTTTGCAAAAAAACGTTTGTTATTCTAACATAAAATTTCGACGATTTGCAGTAATGGCATACATGGAAATGTTTGGAAACTGCTCGCACAGCAACAACGATTTCATATCCGGACTTGGTACGCGTCACTCTGTAGCTGCATACAATTCGATGCAGGCTGAGTGGCAACAACACGAAATGGCGCTTACCACCACACAATCGTGTTCATCAATGGTTCACACCATGACAAGCCTACACGATGGCTCAAAGTAAGGCTCGACAAGTCGAGAATATATTTCGTTCTACGTAGTGATGATAAACTAAACATAAATGCGAAAGACACTATAGCGATCACTGGGAACACAGTGATTTGCTTATCATTATCAAGCTTTTTGGGAGAAACGAATAATGTTTTTAAGAACTTAAACTTAACTGTGAAAGCCTAGTTATTGCGATTTGAACTTAAAAAACCTCGTCAGCGACCGCTGAAACGTTTAATCTAACAAATATTTCAAGTTCTTTTCAATTGAAGTAATTGTGTTGTAATTTAATTTGAAAGTTAAATTATAAAATTATTTAATATTTCAAACATCTATAAATTTGAACGAGAAGAAGATGATGATGTAACATAATTTTTTTTTTCATTTCGAGCAGCATATCCATCAGCATGAGCCCAACTATCAAAGAAATAACAAGCAACTCTAGTCAGTTACCACCAGCGTTGCCACCAAAGAGATCGCGATCTATAAAATCGAACGTAACACCACCGCCAGTATCGCCGAAGCCGACGATAAGCATGCAAAGCATACATACACCGGATCCAGTGATAACGTCGACGCCGGTGAAAGCCGAAGAGCCGCCACATTCAGTGCCCGAAAAGAAAACTTCAACGTCACCCGCTGTGCTGACGCTGGTACGAAAAGAATCAGTGTTTTTTTCGAAAACGTTGATTACTTCGATCCAATCTGTTCATTCTCACCAACAAAAATGTTTTTCTCATATCAGAATAACAACGTAGCATTGGATGTGTCACTTCCACCCTCGAGGCCGGCCAGCAACACCAGGTCCTCCGTGTCTCTTGACGAAAATACGCTTGAACTACGGGATATCGATCAAGATGATGGAATTTTAGACGAGTTGGATATCAGCAAGTACTTGGTGTTGAAGAAGCCGGAAGAAGACGGACCGGATATTCGGGGTGGACATCCGGACGCGTTGCTAATCCATGCTACGAAAGCAAACAAACACGGTAATGTTTTTTCCGTATTTTATTTTTATTTCTCATTTATCGAGATGTAAAACACCCGTGACGGAGAAAAAATTTAACGACTTTTGGCGCAAATGGCTTACACAGCGGACAAAAGTTTTGTAGACTTAGAATTGATAAAAATGTATCTAAAAGAAGTTTAATGATTCACAAAATGTTAATGATTTATGAGAAAAGCTGTGACTATCGTGCTCAAAGATTTGTTCAATCCGATTTTAATATTAAATGAAGTTATATGATGAATTAAATGTGGTAAATAAATTGAAAATTATTTTGTATCGCTGCAGACGAGAAAGAATCAGGTTTGTTCTATGGTTACCGACAAGTTTTCAACAACTTAGGTCGTAGAACATTAATATTTTAATGACAGGTCATTTTTGTGCAGATTTCCTGTATCAGGAAGCGTTCTTGACGACCTACAGAACATTCATGTCGCCCCTCGAACTCATACAAAAACTACACAGGCGGCACCAACGATTCTCGTGTTCGCCGGACGTAGTGAAGCAGCGAGCAGCACGAGAGGCTTTCTCGTTGCTAGTAAGAGTAGTAAGCGATCTGACGTAAGTCCAAACTTCTATTTGTCCATAAATACAGATTACGAAAAATTATCTTCACGTTGAGCAAAATGCTAAAAGCCACGCGATAATCTTATTCAAACAGTATGTCCGATCTCGACGACATCCTCCTGCAAACGCTGATGGAATTTGTTCAGCAGTTGGTGTGCAGCGGAGATCTCACGATGGCGAAAGCTCTACGAGTGAAAATTCTTGAGAAACATGCAACGAAACAGTTGCAAGCGACACAGCCGATTCTTTCGTCGCTCAGCGTGTCGACGAAGCAAGCATCGTTGCTCGACTTCAAGAGCGAACAGATAGCCGAACAAATGACTCTGCTGGACGCCGAACTCTTTATGAAAATTGAAATACCAGAAGTTTTGATTTGGGCGCAAGAACAAAACGAGGAGAGAAGCCCGAATCTCACGAGATTCACAGAACACTTTAATAAAATGTCGTATTGGGCAAGATCGAGGATACTCGAGCATCGAATGGAGAACGAGGCCAAGGATCGCGAAAAATACGTCGTCAAGTTTATCAAGATAATGAAACATCTCAGAAAAATAAACAACTTTAACAGTTACCTCGCTCTACTATCGGCACTCGACAGTGCACCTATAAGAAGGCTCGAGTGGCAGAAACACATTACCGAAGGTCTCAAGGAATACTGCGCCCTTATCGATAGCTCTAGCAGCTTCAGAGCTTACAGACAGGCACTCGCGGAGACTCAACCACCGTGCATACCTTACATGTAAGTTTGTTTCCTATCGAAGTGGCAATTAATGTGGCAAAAAGTACGACGATAACAGGTAATATCAAGTGAATCTTTGAAACAGTTATGTAGACCACGAGTGCCGTTATCTACGTGTTTATCGCAACAAAAAAAAATCGCTGAAACGCAGGAAAGTCGTCCAGATATTAAAAACTTTTCTTAATCGATTATTTTAAATGATATACACGTAGAAATGTGGCAATCTCGTTTAACTGGACGATGTAGAGTTTGAACGTTGAACCTGCTAGTCTGTTGAGAGTTAAATAAATTTATCGAATTTTTAATATATAATCATTTTCTTTACAGTGGACTCGTACTTCAAGATTTGACGTTCGTTCACATCGGCAACAGTGATTTGTTACCGGACGGAACGATAAACTTTTCAAAGAGATGGCAACAGTTCAATATCGTCGAGAATATGAAAAGATTCAAGAAAGCGTGAGTATTGAATGATTTCATGAAATTATCATTTTATGGACTGAAAATTAATGAAATATTACCTTTCAGAACATACTCGTTCAAGAAACACGAGAGAATAATAACGTTCTTCAACAACTTCAGTGACTTTTTATGCGAGGACGCCATGTGGCAGATCTCCGAGAGTATAAAGCCTCGGGGTGGTAAGAAACCACAGCCACAGAATTAAATAAAAACTACGCCGAAGACGTGAGGAGGTTCGTATTAATTAATAATTAGTATTCGAGGGAGTACGAATAACAAGAGTAGAATGCTCCTTAAGGATATGAAAACCTCTGTGAGGTTGATATCTGGTACGTAGCAGCGGGCTCGTGCCCTTTTCGCAAGGAAATAAAATGAAAAAGCGGCAAATATACAAAATAAAAGTTGCCAAATCGAATAATTCAGGGCGCTTGAATAAATTAAATATCTCTCGTGGCGTTATTAATTATAAAATAAATAAAAATTTACTCATTTTGCTTTGAAAATATGCGCAATTTGTAAACGTACGTAAACTGTAGAAATGAAAATAATGCTTCGCATTGTCGCTGATGGATGGGATAACGAGAGAGATTTAAAACAAAGAACATAGATTCACGCGCGCGGCATATTCTACTCTATAGTAAGTTATCGGTGTAAGTTTTATTTATTTTCACGCTCACGTATACGAGAATACATGGGCGTCAATTGTAAAAATGAAATTTTGTAGGCGACCCCTTATATATATAATTCTAATTCACCTCCACTTAACCGTCTATGATTTGTATCTAGAATACTATATGTGTACGTCCATTCGTTATAGCTTTTACGTAGTTAGAAACGTTTTAATAGTCAACATCGTACTGTTGATTACCACAAGGGAGAACACCAATTACGTTGATTAATGTAGAGCTATCGAGGTCTCGAGACGCAAAGCTCGTGACTGCGAGCTTACGTACAAGAGACACGTGGCACACGACTGAGACCAACTGTTACATATACTATTGTATATGATTATAGAAAAAAAAAAAAGAATTTTTTTTTGTTTGTCCGCTGGACTTGTTGATATAAATAGTTGTCCGAGTTTTCAGCTTCGATTCGATTCGCTATGTAATACCTAGAATTACTAGGTAAATTATGGAAAAAAAGAAAGAATAAAAGGAATTAAACAAGACATCGGAAAGAATAAAACGAAGCCACTTGCGTAGCAGACATCGTCGATCCGTCGAATATTAATTATAAAGGACACAACCGTAAATACCGAAGATCTGTCAAGCTCCCGGCTGCGGAGACGAAATAAATCTCCTAGAGAATCGACACTAACTATATATTTATATATATATATATAGGAAAGCTCTTCTTTCACTCAACATTCCAGCATGTGAAAGAGCAAATAATAATAATAATAATAATAATAATAATAATAATAATAATAATAATAATAATAATAATAATAATAATAATAATAATAATAATAATAATAATAGTGGAAACATGGCCGGAAGTCGAGTATATACTCTTTAGTCACTACTCGTATGATAATTCTCGTATATAATTCGCAGGAACGAACCCGACGATTTCGATAGCGGCCAATCGCGTCAATTTTATTTAGTTTTTATGAACAAGAGAAAAACAA
Organism: Cylloceria caligata; assembly: GCA_963942595.1. Taxonomy (NCBI): domain Eukaryota; kingdom Metazoa; phylum Arthropoda; class Insecta; order Hymenoptera; family Ichneumonidae; genus Cylloceria; species Cylloceria caligata. The sequence continues at coordinate 70,509,514 of OZ012704.1, read as the reverse complement.
TAAGAAAATTATAGAAGAAAAACTGTGTTACGGACGATTCAATGAAACCGTTGGGTAGAACCATGCTATGTATCGATCGAATGAGGTGAACGTGTAATACGAACCTGAGGGTATTATTTATATTATTAGTATTCAAGCTGTGTCATAGAAAAATTTTACTGTATGCATGTGTGTACGTGTGTGTGGATGCGTGTGTGTGTATGTGTGCAAAAATTTCGTAAGTCCTGGATATAAAGGAAGGCCTAAACGAATCGTAGCCCGCGAAACCCGTACAACATAAAGCTTTTTGTCAATCCGATTGAAACAACCACGAGAAGCAATTACACCGAATACAAGCTAGAATTATTAGAACGTTGCCTTGCAAATCAGTGTCAGATATGTAGAGGACGTAACACCAATTTCTCAGAGATGAAAGTTATGACGTTGATTCGAATGAAAGACGTGGGCGAATTTTTGTCTTTAAACAATAAAATATCTAAAAGAATTTGAAATCTTTCCATTAGCACAAAGACATAAAATTCATAAAATTTGCTTACGCCTTTCTCTAAGAAACGTATTAAATGTTTAAACAATACAAAAATACCATTACACAAACACACTTCGAGAGGATTTATACAACTTCTAACGAATAAAAGAAATATCAAGTCTACATTTTAGTGCTAGATAAATCGTTTAAAAATAGAACACGTCAACAGCAATACGTAATAATATTTCTTGTGCATTGGATAGAGCTTCGCGTGCGTCTTAAGCAACAAACTTACAATTAGTGATACTTTTTCGCACCGAATCGGGTACAATTATCGTCTGTGCGTGTACGTATTTACGGGGGTCGTGTGTATGTACGTGGCAAGCGTGAGTGTCGTTCGAAGTCTCTTAGGTTTCCTAGCTAGCTTCGTGTATCTAATATATATTATTAATTATCTAAGGAGGTTTATCAATGTTGTAAATAATTTTATTGTACCAATTGTTTCTTACACTACTGCGATTATCCGTAGCATCGATTATCGTAATTTTTAAATGTATCACACACACAACACGCGCGCGCGCGCTCGAGTACACACACACACACACACATGCATCAACCTTTAGCATGACATCGAGGTCATAATTTTTAAGTTTTCTCATTGAATCATTGTGATGCCATATTACATTTTAGCATTATCCTGTATCTATCGAATTTGATATATCACAATTTTTATTTAATTTACGATTAAACTAAAAGAAGGATAAAGAATTACATTTTTTCATCAGTGTTCTTTCTTTATTTATTTATAATCGAGAAAGGTGCACGACATTTTTAGCTTTTTTTTTATTCTTCGCTTTATTATTCCATCCTGTGACACCCTGATTGTCACGGATTATCCTCTTAAATCCTACAGTCCCTGCGATACAATTTGCAACCGTTAAAATTTTCAAAAACTCATTCCCTTCACACGCTGTAACGGTATAACAGGTAGTCGGTGTTAGACGAATAATGACAAAAATTAATTAAAAAAAAAAAACACGAGTGAGATCGAAATGTGAATGTGCAACGAAACAAAAAAAAAAGTAACCTTAGACTCGAGAACTATTGATTAATTGATTAATTAACTGTAAGCTCTTAAGAAAGTAAAACCGCGGCTGCTTCCTTTCGATTACGATTATCGTAGACATACATCTTAGATAATTCATGCGCAATTCAATGTTTTTTATATCTCTCACGCTGATTGTCATAGCTTACAGAATAGGATCGGAGGATCTTCAATTTTTATCTATAATCGCGATTGTCTTTTTGTCTTTCTTTTATTTTATGGATATATAAAACTATGGAAAATAACGAATGAAACCAAGGCGAGGGTCTTTTATGTCGAGCAAGACGAAATTATATTCATTTGTAAATATTTTTCAAACATATTTTCAGGGAAAAAAATATAATTTTCGATTAGCCATGCGGTAACGAATGAAAATCAAATAACTCTCGCCGAAGTCAGATTTAAAAACAAAAAAAAAACCAAAAATATTCTATGTGTGCCGTTGTAATAGCTAACGATAATTGTAACACTTAGCAAATATTATAGGAACAAAAGAATACCACCATGCAATTATTAACTATTTCGTGTGTTAAAGAAGAAAAGCAAAAAAAGCATAAAAAAAAAACAAAAACAAGTCTCTTGGAAAATACTTATGTGTGTAAAACTTAACGATATAGAGAATCAGTGGTAAGTATCTAGAAGTTTAAATACACACATCGCACCGATGCTCGAGGTTACGATAGATCTTTCTTGTTATGCCGAGAATTATCGTAACCTCGATTGTTACAGCAACAGTAACACATATCCATAAAGCTCAGCATTATTCAAAGTACGAAATAGACGTAAAACGAAATCCACGGGTTGTAAACTTTAGGAACTATGTCCGTCAGAGAGTTGCATTAATATCCTCGTAATTATGATTTTTTTTTATCGACTAATCAACCTGATAAATCCGTTGAATATTACATTTTATCCTCCGTACGATTTAACAAAAATTTCAAAGCTGTCGGAGTCATTGATTTCACATGCGAAGATAATATTTATAAAAGTGACGGATACAATATGATTTATTAAAAACAAACAACGTCGTTTCACTTTATAAGACTAATAACATGAAGAAAAAAAAAACGAACACAATACTAAAGAAGGAAAAATCGTTAGCATGCTTCGAAGGATTAAAAAAAAAAATACTAATTAGCATTTCACAACGAAGCCAAGAGTCGACAAATTATTCACGAATTTACGTGCAATAGCTTTTACGAAAATTACAGACAATGTACAAGTCTGTAAAGGGCGACCAAATTTTTGCAAAACATTAATTTTCTATAGCAAACCGGAACAACTTTTTCCCGAGGAGCCTGTACAAAAAGAAAAAGAAAGAAAAAAGAAATTGATCGGTTCGTGGCACAAAAGACTTGTCGAGTAAAATAAAAATGTTCCCACCTTCCGTGAAATATCCTGACCCACAGTTCATTGAGCATATCATTGGTAAGTGAGTGATATTAATTATACACCCAGAGGATCCTCTTAGGTACACATACACTCTACAACTAATAATAAACAGATGACTTTTGATGGTCGTAAAATAACAAAATAGAATAAAAGAAACGAGAGGAAAGTGGAAGTCAGTCGTTCGGGTGATTTATTAATTGAAACTAATGTATTGTGCATTTTCGTAGTTTCGTCTCGCTATCGTCATTATATTTTTCTATCAATATTTTTCATTACGAATAAGAAGAAAGACACGTGAGATCACGAGGGTTCGAATAAAAATACGATTGTATAAAAAAGAAATAACTTACAGATTGTTTATGCAAGTACTCAAGTATATTTTATGTTCTTGTGATGTTTTAAACTGTATGAATTATAAGCACAAACGATATTTGTATGCGTACGATGATTCAAAAACGAGAAACCATTCTTGCTTGTTTGTAATTGGAGCGAGAGTGTATGAAGAACGATGAAATAAAAATAATATGTGAGAAAAACTTATGTGTTAACGTGTAATGTTTCCTTGAAGATTGAGGATATTCGTGTTGCAGTATATAACTTCTTCGAGCAAAGTCCTCACGCAGTCATTAATGACCGTTCGACGAGCGTGCGCTATCACCCACTGACGTATGATCATTTTGCGGTAAAGCGCTCGTGCAACTAGTAGCACCCGGATATATAAAAGTGTAACTGAAAAAAGAAATAAAAAAAACAGTGTGGAGATTGCCCCTCTCTCTCTCTCTCTCTCTCTCTCTCTCTCTCTCTCTCTCTCTCTCTCACGCACTCACGCACACTAACGCGATAATACAGCAATTGATTCGATTGTAATATGTCTAATCGTGTAAATAATTAATTGTTTTGTCAGCTCGATTCCTCAATGAAATTATGGAATTAAACTTATATTCTCGTTTCAATTATTAATTAATTTATATCAATCGTCTCATTGGAATTTTAAAAGATAACGAGACGCTTTCAATCGAAACAGAAAACGAACTTTTACATTGGAATAAAGTCTTAAAAATTAAGGCAGTGAGGATTTGATACAAAATTGACTACATTTCGAATATCAAATTTTGAAAATATGAACGGTGAGCGAGAACAGGACTTGCCGGGTCAGGGCCAAGTCGGATCAAACACCGTTAAAATCGGATCAAGCCGACACTTGTCCGTTATGGTTTGACACTTCTAGGCTATAATTAGCTTGATACAATACAACGTTTGATCAATTTTTAGCCACTTCCAGTTAAAATTGAAGCAGACTCAATTTTAGATAAGATAAGCTGCAGTATGATTATACATATGTACACGAGTAACAACTTAAGTTCATCGAGACATAAACGAATATGAACTCGATCGGTAAGGTAACTGCGGTATCACGAAAAATTAATAAAATACAAAGCAAAAATTGAGAAAAAAAAACCGATGCAAAGCACATGGCACATTGCTTTCTCACAATTTTCCACAGTTCGCAAAGTGGAAGTTTGTTGAACGAATTTGACTTTCTCGTGAATAAAGCTTCATGAAAAATGGAGAATAATGAAGAAGCGATGTGCGAGGTTCTACTCAGCAAATAAAAATTAAACACTGAAGTGTTACGAAGTTACGATGATCGAGACATTTTTTGGTTCAATAATTATTTAATAACAATTGTAACAAATAATTTATGATAGTGATGATCGTGAATATAAAAATATAATGTTTTATCAAGTTCAAACGCCTGTGACAATTTTAACCAAATAGTTTTTATTGATATTACACAAATACCTAAAGTTTTAGCGCGTTGCGTTAAATATTTCAAAAGTAGAATCATTAACAAATTGAGGAATTTTAATTACAGTAATATCCTTTTACCGATCTTGACCAAATTAAATATCACAATTACAAAAATAAATGCGATCTACAGACTATTTTTCGCGTGTTTATGTTTTTTAATCGTGATTCTACATGACCCGCTGTCCGGAGTCGACTTGACCAGTCTCCAGAAAAAAAGGTTCATCCGGAATGGAAATCGAAAGATGGAATTGGATAAAATGTAAACGCAATCTAGGTGAGTATGAGTAATGTCTTGACACAATGGCGATATTTTAATACTTTTTTTGCGGTATCGATAAAAGAAAAAAATATATTAATCGAAATATTAATGACCCGAAATAACCCGCGCTTCCCTACTACGGTTTAGATTGAATTTCCAATTAGAAAAATGTTATCTCTACTATGGAAATTTTTCTTTATACAAGAAAACGGTAATTCTTTACAAGAAGAACTTCGCCCAATTTTCATATTTTAAAAATTATTTTTTCGCTACAAATGTTTGTTGTGACTCCAACAACAATAATCAATGGGGAGAGACCGAAAAATATAAAACACAAAAAAAATCCTACTTTATATTATGAAAGATAAATTCATTTTATTATGAATGTTTCATTATTTCGTTTGGAATTAATATGTTGTGCAATAATTTCACAAATGTTGTGGGGATGGTGCGAGTGGAGGGTGGAGTGCAGGGGGCAGCACAGCCGCCCCCCCCCCCCTGCTCACACATGTACTGTTCCTGGTATAAATATTTCAACTTTAACGTTTAATATCTTAGTTCGGCGAGGAGACTGCTGATTTTGCCAAAGGAAAAAGTTGTTCCCCGTACGAAAACGCGTCGAATGCACTTATTACGAAGGTCATCGAAGTATATAGGCTCGAATTGTGGACATTTACCAGATAAAGAACTTCAGATTTTTTTTGTGTGTCGTATTTTTCAGTCTCCCTCCATTGATTGTTGTTGTCGGAATTGGAATTGGGAAAAGTCCTTGTAAACCATTACCAAAAAAACAATTTAACTATATAAATATGTAACGTGGATAATTCATAGGATCGGTTCGTTTGATTACACGAATATTCTATACATTAAATATCTGACACAGGCTTTCTTTTTTACATCATTAAAAAAAGCTATGGACGGTATTTAAAAAAAAAAGTAACTTGTGGCATTACATCGGGCCGAGACTCATACATCGTCATCACCGATGAATCGTTAATAAGTGACTCGTGCGGAAAGAGCGCATCACGATGAAGAAAAATTCCAGGAAGGTTTCGACCGTGAATTCATGGTAGCGCAATAGCGAGCTCATTCACGCGTAGACTTACCGTGAGAGTTTGATTTATGAAAGCCAGGTCAGGGCTGGGGGCTTTTCGAACGAAGGAAGCGTCTAACGCCGTAACTGCTACCGTTGGTTCACTGATTGTGAGATAGGTTTTTCACGTTGTCCGTTGAAGAGTAGCTGAGAAGCCCCTCAGATGTTATGAAAATATTCGAGATAGTCGAGGTAGAAGTAACAGAAAGAGTTGGTGTGAAACCAGTGAGAAAGTTGGTGTTCACGTTCGGTTATGATTATTAATGTTGAAGAAGAATAAGGAAAAAGGGGGAAAAAAAGAGGACACCGAGGTTAAAACGATTGTGAGTCAAAAGACATTGTTTCGAATAGAATTTTCGAGGTTCCCATAGGCGTGCGAAAGTCGATAGCAATATCAAAGTGCCTCATGAATCTCTAAAATTTCACTCAACTTTGTATAACATGAGAAAATGTAACTTTTTGACAATACCAACCTGGTTGATACCACGTCAACGACCACTGTCAATGACATTGACGGATACCAACCTGTGAGAAAAAGGAAGAAGAAAAGGGCGCCGAGGCTAAAACGCTTATAAGTCAAGAGATAATGTTTTAAATAGAATTTTTAAGATTCCCATGGGCGTGCGCAAGTCGATAGCGATAGCAAAGTGCCTCATGAATCTCTAGAATTGCACTTTTTCTAATTTATATCTTTGTCGATAGCACAATTGTCACAATGCCATTGATAAAGATATCAACATGTAGGAAACAGAGACGGATACCATTCATTTCGTTTCTTTTTTTTCTGTTTAAATTACACGAAATTATTTTTAATTCGAACTTTTATTCATTTCCAGGATAATTAATCGCAATTTTGTTTTTTTTATTCCAGAATTATAAATTCAACGAATTTAGCGATAATTCCATTCGTACCGTCCCCATTCATAATTAACTTGTAAAGTAATCAATATTGCATACAATGTAAAAAATATATATAAATAAAAAAAGAACGACTGTTCGAAAGTATCGAGAAGTGCTCATATCTGATAAGAAATAATAATTGCACTCGCGTGCAGATATTTTCTGTGCAGTTGACTAATAATACTTCGGAGAATATTGAGACCGCGATGAGAATTTTACCTGATCCGCCGAGGGCGTAAACGGCAACTACAATGTAGAGGCAGCAGCAGCAGGAGCGGCAGCATGAGAACCCATGGCTGAGTAAATCTTGGCCTCTGGAATACCAAAGGGGCACTCTCGAGTTGTGTCTGCAGGACTCTTCGAGTCAAACCAGAAAAACCGGCCTGCTATCCTCTCCGTCTCCTCCTATCTCTCGTTCTTTCTCACGTGCCTCCTCCGCCTCCCACACTTCGTCGAAAAGTCCATTCCCTCGACGTGGTGTATAGTCTATAGACGTAGTACACTATATTGTGTAGAAGCGTCGACTGCCCATATGGATCCTTGTCAAGCGCACGTATATATAAGCGCTCCTATACAACCACCATCCATCTATTGAACCGAGTATGAATGCACGTGACGATTTACTCCAGGCAGCATCAATACGAATTATGTCTTGAAATCAATTGGCAAATCTGACGAGAGTACTTCAATAATAATTGCCGCTTAACTACTAATATGAAGTTTTATACGAAGCAATGTACCATTTCATTCAATAGCAGCTAATGAAGTGCCTTTGGTCAAGCCCAAAGTTGAAAGAATATTGATTAATCGGTTTGTAATTGCTGTCTAAGAGATCATCGAAAACTACGATATTACGACAAAATTATTACGATGTTGCTTAATTTTCACCAATATTCATCGATGCTCAATTGTTATAAAAAAGCTTTTAACCTATTTTTCATCATTCAGAGGATGTTTCTGAATCAAAGTAAATTAAGTTGACGTGAATAACGAATGATACTTAATTTGTTGCTTTTGTTCAGAAACCTCCCGGGATCCTTGAACGAATGGATAAACATTTTTTTGATAACGACTGCGGTATCTTGAATAATCTTAAGAGAATATGTTACATGTCGTTTGCTCTTTCCGCGTGGGACTTGTCTGAAACTTCTTGTCGATTAAAATATAATCAAATGTAGTATACCGAAAAAAATAATTGAATCTATCTCGATAAAGTCATACGTCGAATAAGGATTGTCCGTAGAAATTATTTACAATTTTTTCCGCATTATTCTATAAATAAACAATTAAACAAATGTTGTTTAATTTTAAACCAATTTGTGGCATTAAAAAAATGCATTAACTTAAAAAAAAAAATGCAAGTTATTGATTTTATTTTTATAATATAGTTTCCTGCGATTATAATTGACCAAAGTTAATCTATTTTTTGTTATAATTATGACAAGAAAATATATTGTTTGGCTCATTATGACATACGTGGCGATTGTTGAGTATTCGAATAATCTTTAAGAAATATTTAAAAAGGAAAATTGTTAATTTTTTAAAAATAATAACGAGTGTTCTTCAATTATGATAAAATAAAGGTAATCATCGGTTAGTCGTTGGACTCGGTACGACGTAAGTGGTCATTGTTGAAAATTCAAAGTCACAATCTTATCAACGTTTTGTTTTATTATCATTGTTGCTATTTATAACTGTTCCACGTGCAGACTTGGTGACCCTGTGGATCGAGCTGAAGACGAGACGAGGTGAAGAGCAGCTTCTGTGTCTGGCAAAGCCGCTGCATCGTTGATTCTTCCTTTTCTCGTTCAGTGGTCTTTTCTGCGGTACGTACTACATATATAGCAACTAGCAACCGAGACCCTCTCGTGTTTCATTCCACGTACGTTCTCGGGAGTTGGACGAAAGGTACTACAGGGCTCATCTGAGACTCGGGTTAATTCGTTTGACCCAACATTCAGGCTCGGTCTCTCGGTTACTCGGGCTCTCAATTATTCTTCGGCGACAAGTTCGTTTGATTGTTCAGTTTGACTGGTATCGGGCACGAGGTTGCAGGCGCATTATTCTTCTCATGAATAGACGAAAAACAATTATATTTCAAATGTATCAATTATGATTTATATTTTTTTATTTAATTTCAATTTTTTAAATATCAATTTCACACCTTGTAAGTACTTACGTATATTATTAAGTTAATTGGTTATATAAAGAGATTAAAAAGAATTTAAACAAAAATAATTTCGTCAAATAAATTTAACAAATTGTTCATTAAAAAAAAACATTTATATCTCAATAATTGTGACACGTAATCGTTTTGTTTGATATGCAATAAAAAGAAAAGATCGTTGTACAATAGAGTGAGTAATACCAACGGATGAGGAACTAAAAAAAGAACTTATAGTAAAAGATCCCCCCGTTCCTCACAGCCTCTTCTTTGCCCAGGTTAATATCCAGTGAGTAAGCGGTGGTTCTAGTAGCAGTAGTAGTAGTAGTAGTAGTGTAGTAGTAATAGTAATAGTAGTAGTAGTAGTAGTAGTAGTAGTAATAGTAATAGTAGTCGTCGTCGTTGCCGCGAGCGCTACTTGCTCGACTCTTTTCTTTGTCCGAGAGAGCATCAGCGTCCGCGCATATCTGTGAACGCGGGTGTGAGTAACACAACACGTACCTTGTATTCCGATAGGCTTGATACGAGAGAACATATTCTCTCGACGAGGTGAACATAAGTATTGAGAAAAAAAAAAAATGAACGATCCTGCCAGGATTCGAACCTGGAATCTTCTGATCCGTAGTCAGACGCGTTATCCGTTGCGCCACAGGACCTTAGATGTATGTAGATCATATTCTGATGTTCAAATCACCAAAATCTTTATTCAATTAGCCTTTTGTTCATCTGATAAAGTTTTTTACACCGCGGACCATTTTTTTTTCATTAAAAGTCAATTAAACATCGAATATATATTATAATGAAGAAGGTTGCACGCTCAACACTGAATAGATTACCAATGGTGGCGTGGTTAATCATGAAAAAATGCCTGCAACAGTTTCGAGGACTTAACATTATATCAATTGTACATAAATATATGACAGGTTCTTTATACAAATACGTTAACTTCCGCGTATAAGTATGAGAGTACACCGTATACGTCATATTAAGGATAATCGATATAATTTCTTTGTCCGTTAAACGTTACGGGAGACATTTTGTTGTTTCTAGAATCGACCACCAAGTTCGCATTAATAATTCAAGATGTTTACCAACATAAGTTAACCTAAAACTATTGATGTTTGAAGATAAAAACACTTGGAACTGCGTAATTAACGATACTTCGTGTAAGATCAATTTAACGAGTGAAAACTTCTTTTTTAATAACCGTTAGGAGTAATTATGTGATCGGTGAGGATTCAACGCTTATCAATGAATATTTTTAGAGGGTGTTTGACGCGTTCGTTTCGCTGAAAAGTTTATTTGAACGTGACGTGAATATGCTCTGTGGCATTTCATGCTGTTGCTCGACTACCACTGGGAATGCGGGTTGACCGTAGTCATTATCGATGATCAGCGTCGAAATTAGTCAGGCATTGGCGCCTCTCTTTCACCTCCGCCTCTCTCCGACGCATTGCAATTTCACGAGACCATGTACATATATACATAAATGTACTATACATATATAGAGGCGATCATCCAACAGGCTTTATGCTGAATACAATATTTCGCGCGTTAACCTCTCATCATTGTACTATACCTGTATAGTTTTCATAGTCTAACGTTGAAAAATACGTCCTCAGAATGGTAATGCGATATAAGTTCGTCATTCGCAGAGGCGTGAGTTGTTCACTTGCTCGGATCTCTGTTAGTTTGGCTCATACTGAAAGTTTTGTACTTTACGCCAGACGCCGAGAAGTGACGATTTTTCTGAAAAAAACATATAATTTTTGTAGCCACGTGCGAATACAATAATCATTGTATCAGTTTCATTGGTGCAGGAACGACGGATGAAATACAGCTGAATTGGTTACATAAAGTCATATAAAACGTTAAAAAGGATATTAATAGCCAGAAACACGATTCCACCATCAATTGAGGAAACTGAGTCGGCAAGAGATGGTTTTCCTACACGCACGAGAGAAGAATAGATCTGTTTGCTAGTAGCTTCGGATGAGATGGCCTTCATTTACTAGCTCTCTCTCTCTCTCTCTCTCTCTCTCTTTCCTCAGAGAAAATTTATTACTCAAGATTTGTGAACTGCGTTGTAATATCAGTGTCGTAAGTTGACAGCCATAAGATATTTTAAGGAAAGACCAGTTAAGTCGGTGATTATGTCAAATTCAAGATAAAATGTTGAATTAACATTTTCTATTTTGTTGGTAGATTGAGAAATTTATATGGTAGAAGGTAAGTGAGCTATCTTGATTCCGCCCACTTTCGCAGATACGTGAGGTCAAATTAATCCGAATTTTGCTATGAAATTATATTATCGGGCGATTTATTTTGGCAATTAGACGGTAAAAATGGATGAAAGTTCCATGACAATTTGCTTGATACGAAGAACGACATAATGTTTATGTTTAAACAATGTCCAGTATAAATAAAAATGTAAACATTTGTGTGAAGAAAATATTCATCCGAATGACGATAGTGTACAGAGAAAAATAAAAATATTGTTATGATTGGTAATTAACCCATTAACGTTAGGTTCAATACGTTACGATCCGCAACAATGTTCAATTCGTAGTTTTTATTACTGATTAAAATCTTAATTACAATCGTCTGTTAATAATATCACAAGGACAGAAAAATCAATTCAGAGATTTTCGTGTCAATATCAATAGGATCACGTCTTATATAGAGAAATTATTGAGAGCTCGTCGAACAAATCAGAGAATTCATGTCATAGTATTTGTCCATGACAACTTGAAAATGTGATAAGGCTAAATTGTATTTAAGTTGTCATCTACGTGAAACATAGTAAGTAATGAGCACGTGCATCCGAAATATGGCAGTAATTGCGATCTGGTTATTCCGGCGTACTTCTCAGAAGTAAATTTTTATTTTTAATTTTATATCTTCGAGCTAACCGCGTGTAGGTTTATGAGTAATATTTTTACAAATCTCTTTCTCAAACCAGTGGACAGAAGAGCTGCTTTTAAAAAATTGCTGGCTTGAGATACGATGGATATAGAGTTCCTCGTGTCTGTTTATTCACTTTAAGACGCGATCAGCATAATTATGATCTCGAAAACCGCAAGGCTCGCGTGTACTTGTACAGCGTGTAAGCATCGGCCAGGTATACACGGGGTATATTATCGAAAGTTGCCGTGTAGCACTATCTTTGTCGACGCCAATGCATGCGGTCTGGCTGCTCCTGCTGCTCGCTGTTCCCTTCACCCGAGTCTCCAACCGCAAAAACATCGTCGGATAGATTCGTGAAATCCGAGTCGAAGCGTCGTGCTGCAACCACGGCGAAGGTCTCACCGAGGAACTACAGCTTACCGCAGCCAACTGGGGAGAGTGAGACAGAAGAAAAAAAAAAAAAAAAAAAAAGAAAAAGGCGAAGGAGGATGTATCGGGTCCTGGTCAGCTTGGTTCGAAAATTTCTGTCGAAGCTGTGCACGAGGCTCCTTACGAAAAATTCTTGGGCGATATAGGCTCCGAGTTATTTTTGAACCGGTGTGGGGCCCCCCGTTGGGTCTCGCTCGCCAACGATTCGTCCTACGAGGGGCCTAGAGGATTATTGGCAGCGTGGCATTTCCTTGGATATCTCGCGAGACCCAAAATTGCATCGGTGCATCTTCCAGTCACCTTCGTCCATTTCTCGATGACATTGTTGCATATCAGCGAAGTTATTCTACAATCGCTATTGATATCGGCTAATGAATTTGTCTGCGCGTAAGCTGTTTACAGTAGATTATGTAATTAAAGATTAAACGTAGCTGTTGCATTTCATTATTACGAGTGTTGCAACAGTGTACAGTGACGCAACGATGCTTCTTTCGATCAATCTTTCGTTTAAAATTCTTTGAGCCTGTGCAACCTTCTCTTAATATCCATTGATTTTATAAACTGCAATTCAAATGCACCGTCAAACACTATTATTAAAAGGCAACGGGTATCATTGGGAGCCTCAGACATCATCGGGAATTCCTGTTTTACCGTCTTATTTCAGCGTTGATCGAAGTTTTTGCATTAAGAAAACTAAAGAGAAATCGAAGCAGTTGTTTCCACTTGAATGCAATCGTAGAAGTGGTTTTCTGATTGCCAGGAGGGAAGGGAGGGCGGGTTGTTTAGTTAATTAATATTAATACAACGAAAAGCGATTCAAAGACATCCACTCATCGCCTTAAGGTCTGTTTTACCCTATATGTCATGCAATAATAATTATATGATAAAACTGATATAATAAAAATAAATAATAAATAATCAAATTCGGCTGATCAGCAAACACCAAGAAGGAAGATTTAATATGCAATAAAAAGTAATTTAAGTATTGATTTATTTCAAAGCCTTTCACATTGCCTTGAGGACATCGTCGTCCATTTTGAAAGTTATGGAATCCCTCCATTCCTGTGCAATCTATCCTGCAATATCAATTATTCTAATGGTACGGAAGGGCCCGGGAGGATTATTCAATTAGGGTTTCTCCCCAAGATTCCTTCTGGAATTGTTTGTGGAATCCTGCGCTATTGGATCCTCGGTGAGTTCCAGAAACCAAAAGGCCCCCTTCTTCGATGAGATGCCGATGGCTACCCCCCGAGCGTCAGTCTCCATGGCAACAGATCGGCGATCCAAGCGATCGCAGGAACACACACCGATCTATGGAGTATTCGACTGCGCAGGCGTACCGGAGGATCGAGCGACGCTCGCTAAACTCTATGCTTCTCGTGGTGGTGCTGACGACCGTTACGAGGAACGACAAGGGGGCCAGCGAAGCAGGCAGAGCCACAGCAGCAGGGAGCAGCTTGACGGGTTCTGTTCTTCGGTGTTCGGAGAGGGGGTCGACGTCAACGGAACGAGGGGAAGCCGAGTGTGCACGCCGATCAACTTAAAGAGTGGGGAGAGGGGTCCCGGATCGCGTACGCCAGTACGCTCAGTCCCCGACGCCACGAGAGCGAGCGGAGAAGAGAATGAACCAAAAGAGCAAGCTTTGCCGTACACCGAACTCTCGCTCGACAGAAGCGCGTGTGTCGCGTCGTCGTGCACGCGTCTAAAATATTTTGTACAAATATTAATAAATGTATATATAATAAAAGAATATTATATAGAAAGTACTCTCGATATCTGTTTTTATCGAGAGCAGTACGCAACGATATTCCTTATCGAAGTCGAACAGGTGTATATCCGTGAAGAAAGTCTCGATCTATCACCTGTGGACTGATAGATCAACGACTCGAGGAGCAGAAGCGGAGCGGTTTACCAGCGTTCATTCAGCCACGAGGACAGAGAGAGAGAGAGAGAGAAAGATAGAAGAAAAAAAGAGGGAGGCACGCAGAGTGGGAGAGAGAAAGAAAGAGAGACAGTGATACATTACGAAGCGAGAAAGATACCGAGTGCGCGTACGAGTGTACGGTGATAAAACGACGTGTAGTAACGTTGGCCTCGCGCCAGTGACTGATACTTCGGATGAGAGCAACAAAAAAGAACTATAAGAGAAAAAGACGTGCGAATAGTCCGGTGCATCGTATCGCGGAGAATCGAGTCAGTGTATATCGAGAAAACTGAAAGCTAGTGACGAGTGACGAGTATCCTGACGATTGAGTGACGTGACTGAGAAAAATAGTGAGACGGCAGGAGAACGAACGAACGATCGAGAGAAAGATAGCCGAGGCACGCAGCACACGTCGTCGGTGTGTCGTGTATTAGCTGTGCGTGAGCTTAGTGATAAAGCAGCGAGCAGTGCCGCGTTGCTTGTCGTGGCGATTGGTTCCTAGAGTGTGCGTCTGCGCGGGTGCGTTACCCGGTGTGCGTGCGCGTTTCGAACAAGAGTAAGAGGAAGGAAAAGGACCTCGCTTCGTACCCCGACTCGTACCCCAGTGAAAAGACAATCCATTGTCTTTGTGCATCGACTGAAACCCAGTAAACAAAGCAGCAGCAGCCATGTTTGACGTATTCGGGTCCGTAAAGGGCCTGCTCAAGCTAGACTCCGTCTGCATCGACAACAATGTATTCCGGTTGCATTACAAGGCCACCGTAGTCATACTCGTCGCTTTCTCCCTTCTCGTTACATCTCGGCAATATATCGGCGATCCCATCGACTGCATCGTTGACGAAATACCTCTGAACGTCATGGACACCTATTGCTGGATATATTCGACCTTCACGATTCCTGATCGCATCGGCGTCGTCGGCCGCGATCTCGTACAACCGGGTGTCGCTGCCCACGTGGATGGAAACGACGAGATAAAGTATCACAAGTACTATCAGTGGGTTTGTTTCACCCTATTCTTCCAAGCTATTCTTTTTTACGTTCCACGATATCTCTGGAAAACCTGGGAGGGCGGAAGAATCAAAATGCTTGTTCTGGATTTGAATTGTCCCGTTGTAAGCGACAGCTGCAAGACCGATCGTCGAAAATTACTCGTTGACTATTTCTGCTCTAATTTACACACGCAAAATTTTTACGCGTATCGTTTCTTCTTCTGTGAACTTTTGAATCTCGTCAACGTCGTCGGACAGATATACTTTATGGATTTCTTCCTCGACGGTGAATTCACTACTTACGGATCGGACGTCGTTAAATTTACGGAAATGGAACCCGAGGATCGTATCGATCCTATGTCCAAGGTTTTTCCAAAAGTTACCAAATGCACCTTTCATAAATATGGTGCTTCCGGAACGGTCGAGAAGTTCGATGGTCTCTGCGTCCTTCCGCTCAACATCGTCAACGAGAAGATCTACGTGTTCTTGTGGTTCTGGTTCATTATTCTCGCCATCATCAGCGGTCTCAGCCTCGCTTACAGAGTCGCCGTCGTCGTTGCACCGAAGCTTCGTTACCTTCTTCTACGAGCACGCTCGCGTCTTTCTTCGCAAATCGACGTTGACAATATAGCGCAAAATTGTCAAATCGGCGATTGGTTCGTCCTCTATCAACTCGGCAAGAACATCGATCCTCTCATCTACAAGCAACTCGTCGCCGATCTCGCAGCATCCTTCAGTGGGAAACAGTCTGCCTAACGATCAAGGATTTCACGGGACGAGCTAGATTTTTACATCGCAGCTCACTCCGATCGACGAAGTTAAACGCCAAGTCTTCGTTGCGCATAAAAAACTGATAATGTTCGACTAATATTATTCAAGATATCAAGAAAATAATTCATTAATTGTTATTGCATTCGACCTCTCGTAACGATCGCCTTTTTTCGGACATTATCACGATTCTATCGGTTATCTTTCGTCAATTGATTTTCTTTCTGATTTTTCTTACGAGTCTTTTTATTCCTGTCAAGATCAGAGAAAGAGAGAGAGAGAGAGAGAGAGAGAGAGAGAGAGAGAGAGAGATATTCGTAATTCGATTGGTAATGTCAAAGGCTTACATGTTTTTATGTAAATCAATCTTGAAAAGCGAATATTATCTGAATTAATTATTTGCAGGAACGAATTATTTGATGAATCAGAAAGAAAAGTATAAAATATATTCCGATAACGAAATATAGCGTACGCGTTGAATTTGATGAATGTCGATCGAATCGATCGGTTTGTTTGAAATCGCAACTCCGACTCAAGCGTCCACTCATCCCCTCTTCACGTTCTTACTTTGCATTTCAGTTTTAACGTCGATTTAAAAAAAATTCATTATTATTACTTTGACTGCAATAATTGAGATTTCGGGAATAGTCATTAGACGGAACTGATGCAAGAGGCTCGCCTCGTATATGGATATTGCATATTTGTATTTAAATGGATCCCCGGAACGTGAGAGACTGGAGGCTTCGTAGACTCTAATTGTGTGATAAGCGGTGGACGGCGTATAATTCAACCGTGCTTGGGTAGAGCTCGCCTCTCTCTTTCGCTTCTTCGCATATATCTAACTTGCCAATTTCGAAAGAGAGACGCAGAGACGCAAGCTCACTGCCTATCTCTCTGAAACTTCTTTCTTTTTCTTTATTTTTCGTCTTTCATTTCTTTATTCTACCAACCTGTACCTGGCATTTGGGTTGCTCAGGTACATTAAGATCCGGTTGGTAAAGCGCGGCGCCATATTGCTCGTAAATTCTTGCAAACAGAGTTGATGCCGGTTCTCACCCTCCTTCTGATCCGCTTCCACGAGTCACGATTCTGTGAAAGGATCAACCAAGTGGCAGAGTAAAGAAATTCAACATTAAAAAAAATTTGAAATAACAAAAAATCTATACACACACACACGTAATTATATATGTGTGTGTATGTATTTATATATGTATCGATATGTATATTAGCCGAATTATCAGAGGGTGAAAGCGATAAAGAGAATTGGATTTATTACGAAGCAATTTGGGTCTCTTCCGAATTCTCTTCGTTCCTTCGACGTAAATTTAAACGAAGGAACGAGGATCGTGTATTATTATTATTACTATTATTATTATTATTATCGTGCCGAATATACGCCGTCCTCCCACAGTAGCGTTACTACATTATCCTTATACAAATTTCTTCGATATCTCTTTTTTTTCTCTTTCGTTTAGCAGTTTCAAGCATAGCGATAATAAAAGACACAATTGTATACACACAGACACACGTACACACAAATCCTCCCTCGATAGTTGATAGTAAGAAAAAAAAAAAGCATAGAAAGATATATATATTATTATATATTAATTATAGATAGAATTGTGTAGATATTACATCTGTCTTCTTCGTTGAGAAAGTGAAACACGTCCATTCCACGTTGTTCGAGGGGGCCAATACATTTTTTTTTTGTTTTATGATAATATAAACAATTCGGTAATTGTTTTTTTCTTTTTTTTCTTTTCGTTTCTTTTCAATGACCGACGTGTCGTGCGGTTCTACCAATTAATGCCGCCTGAAAATCCGTTTAAAACACGTTCACCGGTTGACGCCGAATAACGAACTTGAAGTATTGAAGCAGATCCACGGAAACCGGTGATACGCGTTTATATCGGTAGCTGCCTTTCACCTTTTTCAATTAATTTAATTATACACAAATGTATTATCATCTTGTAGTTGATTAAGCGCGAAACGCGTGTTAACGATCGATGGGGCACGTGCTTTTTGCTCGCTGAATGCCACTTCCATATTATATATATATATTTTTTTCTTTGCTAACTAGTAGAATATACATAATACAGCTTTACACGATAAGAACCTAGAGAAAAGACAATAAATGAATATTAGTAAAGATACATAATGATAAATAAATAATAAAATTAAAGCTTTTTCTTTATTACATTGTTTCTTTATTAACTATGATTTCTAACGATTATTCGATAAAAGTAAATAAAAAGCCTAGTGATGTATGCTCAATGTAAGACTGCCAATGAGTCGTCCACAGGACAAGAGTGCGCGTTCTCTTATCGAAATGTCTTACGGGTACCGATTTAACAAAAAAATATCGAGAAAAATATCGGCGACGTAACTCATCGACCGAAGTATCGCTTTGACTCGAGAGCCGCGCATCGCGAGTTCTTTGAAACTCTTCCTACCACATGTACAAGCTGTTCGAAACAATTGAGACAACAATCAAAACATAATCATGGGACCAGTGGAGAGAATGCCTTAATGCATACTTCTCAACTAGCATTTATCGAAAGTAATTGAGTCGTACGCTATATAGTCGACGAGCGCTGCTTTTTGCATTTCTCTAGCGAGAGCGGAAGCTGTAAACCCGCATTGATTGTCCAGTACGAGAAGTGAAAAAAAGCAAAATATTTACCCGTATAAGTCGTTGAATTTAAGTGGAACGTAATTAAAAAATTTTGAGTTCTCGCGAGTTCTCACACAGATTATTTAGTTAAGGTTGAGCTGAGATTACGACGTCGATGAGTGTGCGACTGTGCTCTCGCGATCGCGTTGATAAAAAAAAATCTTGTGATAGTAACTGAGGTGACAATTGTTCACGTTCTTTTTTTTTAACGATATAAAAATGTATTCTTAGGATAAAAAGGAAAAAATACATATTTTTCTCATGTAATCATACGCTCGGCGCAGTTATATAGAGAGCACTAGATAATTCAATGAAAATCTCGGTACATTTTTGTAACAAGACGTGGTAGCGATCTTTCCCTATATACACTCACATACTCTCACACATTTGTATGAAAAATTGATATGCGAGGCACAAGAGACAGGATAATAAAATATATTGTTCGACTATCTGTACAAATCTTCAAGTTTGTTATTTTTGACAATTGATTAATCGCAATAGAGGATCCTGATTATTTTTCACTAAACACCTTAACCTTCTCAAAATATTAAAAAATGACACATCAGCGTCTTTCTAAATTACAAAATATTTGATATACCGTTAAGGACGAGTCTTTCGCAATGAAATCTGGTAAGAAATTTCTTTTTTTAAGGAATCCTTATTTACGAAGATCTTAGAACAATCAAAAATGGTTTCTGACAAAAAAGAAACAAGCAATTTGCAGTACAAGTCAATAAGTAAAAAATATATAGGATTCGAAAGACAGTTCGAGGTGAAAATTAATTAAGATTCTACTGTACGCCCCTTTACCGGTTGCTTGATTTTTGCTTTTTCGATTGAGAAAACCGATAAAGGATCTTTTAATTCGTAAATAGACTCCATCGAGCCACGGAATTAGAAAAAGTTCCGTCTTATGTATCACGTCTCGTTCGTAGACGCGGAAAATAAAAAATGAAATGTACAGGACGCGTGAAAAGTTAATGCAAATTATAAGCTCATTATTAAAATAATAATTACGACGATTGTGGGGTTATAAAAAAAACTGAGTGAATCTAAATAAAGATAGTTGCATAAGCAAACAAAAAAAGCAATTGGCTGCAATTGTCAACACGTTGACTGACACTTCCTTTTCCATTCTCCCATCTCTAAACTCAATCTTCTTGATATCCTCGCATACAGAGTCTGCGGCTAACCGGAGATGTATCAAAGTTGCGAGAGAATCGACTATGCATGCGTGCAACCGTGTTCTCTCTGCGGTGAAACGTTGGTGAATTCGTGGGTGCAACAGCGGTGATAGAGACTCATGACCACCTCGTTCAGCACACGCGGTTTAACCTTCAATCTATTCGTAATAGCTTGCGCGATTCCGAAGGGGTTTTCTACGAGCTTGGATTGCGCGACTATTACGCGCTATTATAAACGTAGCGTGTAATATAGCGTGTTTCACTCATGCTACCACGTGGTTAGACGCGCAGCCTTGCAGTGTAATGCATCGCTGCATCAGGTTTAGTTTATACGATGCAGAATATCTCAAAATGATTTTGTTTGAACGTGAGATACGTGGACTCATCTTTCCAAACAAGAATACAAAATTCTTCGAGTAATATTATCTTAAAAAACGTTTTTTTTTGTTTATTTAACAAAGAGTGAGAAATTGATATATTTATTTTTTAATTTGTCGTGTCATCTTGATACGATGATGTACATTTTTTTTATCAATATTGTCCTTGAAGAAAAACCATAAGACTCTTTCGAATTATTTGAGAATCGTAGTGCAATGTGATAAAATAATGAGAAATGTTATTATCGTTTGGAAATATTATTAATCCAAGATGATACACTATAACAGCATGTAACTTTGTGATCCCAATTGTCAAAACTTTATCCTAATGAATAATATGTTAACGAGAAGATGAAAAATGAAGTCTCAAAGATTATCAAGAAGTCTTAACCGCAGCAAATTCTGTTTAAAAAATCCTTACGGTTAGATTTTTACCCAAGACAAAAAAAATGAAAGAATACACGCGAGTCGAAAATCCTTTTAATTTCTTTAGGAACAGTGGGTAAACGTTTATCGTTGCCAAGCGTAAGTGAAGAATGATCTGCAGGTTGTCGATGGAGATCATGCAGGTTGCAGCGGCGAGGTCCGAGTATCGACTCGGTTGGCCTTCGAGGTGGTTGTACGTAACAACTGAGTCCCCCCCCCCCCCGGGCTTTACGATATCGCGTACACTTCGCTTCGCGTCCTCACCATCTTTTATTATTACGTTGCCCTCCGTTTGGCTTCGAACAGAGCAGATCTCCGTTTGCAGACTTTCGCGAGTCCTACAACGCCGAACGTTCACTCGGTGCACTCGGTCGATGGATATAGTGAGAGAGCGGCGAGCATAAAAGGGCGTGAGCTCCGGTGCGCTGCGGTTGCTTTGGCTAACGGAAGGTAAGCTGGACAAAGGGAGCGGAGACTCGAAGAATACATACATACGTACTATACATCGTGGCATATTAATACACGAGGTTCGAAGGCATAAAATGAAGCGCACTGTACAGGACGAGAGATACTTAGCAAACTATAATATGCAAGGAACGGCCGCACGAAGCCTCCGAGAACTTCTATATCCAGCTGTATTGCTTATTATTATCGGCTAAAATATCATGTTCTTATTTTGTATTTACCGACTCAGCGACCACCTCAGCGATACAGGAATAAGATCTATTTACCAAAACGGATACACTGATAGTATGAATTCTGCATCTATATATAGTTTATGATATACGAAGATGATGGATCATACATAGTTGCTGCGTACAACAATTATGAAATTTGATAACGTCTATAGCCCGGAGAAGATATTTATTATAAGATGCGATCTCGATGCACTTGTTGGAGTGCTTGGAAGGTAATATAATCCTTTAATACTCATGTTATTGATAGCTTGATTTCTTAGTCAAGATGTGTACTTATTAATTATCACGAAGATAATAAAATGTCAAAAAATATTTGTTATAAACTAAAATACAAATAATTAAGGTTTAATTTATTAACATGTTGATCGCCCAGCGTGACGGGCTCCCCACGAAAACATAATCCGGTACCCAGATCTGGGTAACGCGCGCGTTAGACGTGTTAATATTATGGAAGAAAACAACAATAACATGTTCGTTTTAAGTAAGACTCGGGTAAAATGTCAATATTTTCGGTTAAATTAATTTTGAGATAATCTGTAAAATAATCTAATAATAATAATAATTCGATTAAATATTTTAACGACACAATTTATGGATTATTAAAAAATGTTTCTAGAGAATACACGAATTTCAACAATAATATATCATTTTTATAACATTTAACTGTGTTTTCTCCTAATCTTTGATATTTCATATTGAAAATATTTTGAGTTCTAAGTTCTTTAGTCGAACAACGAAAATGAAAGATCGTGAAGACGTTTAGTTTCATTTGAATACAAATGTTTTCCAGACATGGATAATACTTGACAATGGGCTTTAAAACGAAGCTTCATAATAATGGTGAACGTTTGAAACATCGCTCGTGCTCTAATCGAATTCTATTCGATCCAATCAAAGAAAACTGATGCTCTCTTCGGAACCATTCTCTGTCTTTTCACGTATTTCTTGTCATTCGGTCTTCGTCCAGTGTCTGCGCGTCAGTCAATTTTTCTCCCTTCCTTGTTCTCTTGTAATTCTCGTCTATCTTCGTCTACTTGCTGCGGACGTGCTTGTGGACACGTACAAGAAGGCGAAAGAACGCGGCTTGTTCCCTCCGTAGACTTGTACAACGGCAAAGAGCAGAAGGAGAAGAAGAAGAGGGCTCATTGGGGGCCCAACCAGCACCAGATCCCTCGGTGGTTGAGAAGACCGGTCGCGTTCTTGCTACTTCGAGACTCGTGCAGAGCTCTCGACGCGAGGGCAACGGCCGGTCAAAGTCCCTACCGTGTATATGGGGACAACCGCTCTTGGGGCCCCGGCAATTCGACGACCACGGGGCACAGCACCGTTGATAGGACAGACCGTGCCAGTAGAATACCTCTAAAATACAGTGACTTCGTACAATAACGAATGACGAACCTTTTCTAAGGAACCTTTCTAAGGAAAGACTATTAATAACAAAAAAAAAGAATATTTTGTTATTTTTTTTATTACATTAATATTAAATAAAAAATTTGTTTGCTATAGATTTATTTATCGAACTCAAACGCTTTACGTCAACATTAATTTACCGCGGTAATATATTCTTCTTAAGGGAATTATTGAAAAAATCGCAACTAGAGTTACGAGAAACTTTTCGAATAATTAATTTGACATTATAACAAATAAATTATTTGAGAAAGGATTTTAGCACGTTGACTGCTAATCTACGAGATAACTCATAGATAACTACGAGTTTAATTACTAAAATTCTCTTGACACGTTGACTGCCAATCTACGAGATAACTCGTTGATAACTACGAGACATCTCGTAGGTTAGCAGTCAAAGTGTTAAGAGGATGAAAAAGTGAATGATCAAGGAAAATGACAAAAAGATGCAAAAATTTTTTATATTATATCTCGTTTTGTATGTTTAATGAAGTTAAAAATGTTCCGTATAATTTAATATACGAATCAGATTATGAATTAAATTTGAATTTTATGATTGAGTTATCTAATAACCATACTAAATAAACTTGTTGAGCCAATTGCAAACAAACAAAAAAATTAACCGTTTAATCTAGCCCGAAGAGACCAATCATTGTATAATTTACCATCTTGCGTGCTATCGCTTATTTCTCTTGAGAGTTCTGCCTTGAGCAAGAACGAGTAATAAGCTATACGAGGAGGTCGTGGAAGGAAGTGGAAGATTGATGAAAATTTCTCGTCCCAGGAAGATCAGTAGCAGAAACAGCGTTGGTATCGAAATCGACAAGGATTCCACGAGGATATTTACCGCGAGGTAGGTTTACGGACATGCTGTGTGCGTTGTCAATACCGATCGGTGTACTCGACAGTGTCGATTCCATTCCAGGAATCGAGATAATCGGGCGCGTGACTAACAAATGTCCTGGCAATGAACACACCAGACGCGGCAATGGTGAAAGAGTGCCCGGAATGTCGTCGTACCACGAAGACAGGTGGAAATTTATAGCATGTACCATTGACACCGCTAAGACTAACGACTCAGGAATATTGCTACATACACTTATACGTTACGCTGTTGGCCTACTCGAGATAATGTGGATGATCGAATGACTCGGGTTTTAAAATCATTTCGTATGATTCACGGTACAGCAATGATATTATACGAACGGGACATAGGGGCATGTTTACATATGAGCTAAGGTGGTACCAGAGATCATGCCACCTGAAGATACTTTGAAGCAGGTATTTCTTGTTTCTCAATCCCATTATTCATCGAATAACAATAATTGTCAATAAAGGTCCTCTACGGCATTTATATCTATACGTGTTCATTTTTTATTCAATAAGTTTTTTTCCTTATAGAGCAAGCTTTGCTTTCATCAACAATTTCTTTATCGAGATTATCATGTCACGTCATTTAAAATTGTCTTATGCGTCGAGAAAAGTAGTTAAAAAAAATGTTTGGATGCGTGTGTGTGTGGGCAGACCTTTTAAAATTCAATTGTTTATGTGGCTCAAGAATCGTAAGAGCAATCGAGTTGAAATTTGGTGGCAATTTTGTGCCATTTTGAATTTTTCGATTAAATCCTATGCAATCTTTAACACGAGCAAACTTTTAGCAATTTGATCTTCATAAATGAGTTAACGTTCAAGGTTTGCTATTGAATGTGGCTAAAATTGGAAAACACGTTCGGATTTTGTAGGATTAAAAAATTGTCGAGCAATTTACGTTGCTCTAACTTACGTTAATTTGATCTGTCAAGATTAAATTTTGTGCAGGAAAAAAAACTGATTCCAACGATGCTAGATATTCAATTTCATAAAGTGGAATCGTTAGAAGGATTTGGATTTTATGGCTATTTGAATTTCTCAACTATTCATTGCTTCTAATTTCGAAAAAAAATCACTAAATGAGCTAAAATTTTCAGAAACTACTTAATAACGTTCAGCAATATTTGTTATTAAATAAACATTTTTATATTTATGTTCGTCGAAGCCTGCAAGTACTAAAAATACTTTATAAAACGTGAGAAATTTATAATTTGTTCAACCGGTTATGTCATAACTTCCCATTATTGTTTAAAATTTTCGTTAAAATATCAGGGGTACAAATTGAAAATGCGGGTTTGATAACAGATGGCGTTACTAACGCTATACGCATCAGGCAGTACTGTGACTATGTTCATGTCAAAGCTACGTCTTATAGCTTTAATTTTCAGTATGTGTCAATTTGTCGCAGTGTCAAATTCATAGTTTTTTTGAGCTCTCAATATGTCGAGTTTCGTGCCAACAAAACAGCATTTGCGGGAAGTTTTAATTTACTTCTTTAATTTGAAGAAAAGTGCTGCTGAAGCACATCGATTGGTCTCCGAGGCTTATCCGAGTCATGTTCCATCGGTTTCAACGTGCGAGAGATGGTTTGTGCGGTTTAGAAGTGGTGATTTTGACGTTGAGGACAAAGAGCGGCCGGGCCAAGTGAAAAAGTTTGAGAATGCTGAATTGGAGGCAATACTCAATGAAGACTCGTGTCAAACTCAACAAGAGCTCGCAGATTCATTGAGAGTGACACAACAAGCCATTTCCCATCGTATAAAAGCCCTCGGAATGATCCAAAAGCAAGGACATTGGGTGCCGTATGAGCTGAAGCCGAGAGACGTCGAGCGCCGTTTTTTTGCATGCGAACTGCTGCTCGAACGGCAAAAACGGAAGGGTTTTTTGCATCGCATTGTCACTGGTGATGAAAAGTGGATCCATTACGATAACCCGAAGCGCAAAAAATCATATGGTTACCCCGGCCATGCATCATCATCGACGGCCAAACCAAATATTCACGGCGCCAAGCTCATGCTCTGTATTTGGTGGGACCAGCTGGGTGTGGTGTATTATGAGCTATTGAAATCGAACGAAACCATCACAGGAGCACTATACCGAACTCAATTGATGCGTTTGAGCCGCGCACTCAAAGAAAAACGGCCACAATACGAGCAAAGACACGACAAAGTAATTTTGCAACATGACAACGCTCGGCCACATGTTGCAGCGCCGGTCAAAACATACCTACAAACGCTGAAATGGGAAGTCTTACCCCACCCGCCGTATAGCCCAGATATTGCTCCTTCCGATTACCACCTTTTCCGATCGATGACACATGGCCTAGCTGACCAGCGCTTCCATTCTTACGAAGAAGCCCAAAAATGGGTCGATGACTGGATAGCAGCCAAGCCGGCCGAATTTTTTCGCGACGGTATCCGTAAATTGCCAGAAAGATGGGAAAAAGTTGTGGCTAGCGATGGACAATACTTTGAATAATTCATTTGTTACCATTTTTTCAGAATAAACGTTCAAAAATAGAAAAAAATCCCGCATTTTCAATTTGTACTCCTGATATATTTTGAGGCAATGAGATTTTTGAGGAATTTGAATCTTTTATTTTTTGATTACTCAAATTTCGCTGGAAAATAATGAGGAAGCAACGTGCAAATTTTTACTTGACATCCTTGTTTTTAATAATTCTGAAACTATAAGAAAAAATTATTAAACGAGTCTGCAACATAGACACTTGCACATTGCTTTGCATCCTAAGGAAAAATAATGAGGAAATGTGAACGAGTTTCTACTTTAAAGATTTATATTAACTGCTGTATACTCTGGCTTATCATCTAGAAATGTCTCTCGATAGATCTGAAAACATTTAAAAAATTATATTCAACGTTATGAAACATCTAACATTAATCTATAAATATTTTTTTAAGTTATTTAGTTTATATCTCACGGTTCAGTCGTAAGGTCAACCATACAATCAATGAAACATTATATAAACTAGAATAACATTCAGAATTTCATAAAAAATTTACGCAAATTTGAACGCCTCGATCGATTTTTGCGAAACTCAATACCGAATAACCCTCACCCCCTGGCCTAATCTTGTAGAAATTTTTAATTCGATAGCTAAAAATTGACGAAAGTTAAAGAGCGTACGTCCTGTTTTCGAAAATTTCAAACAACAAAAAAAATAAGACACCCGTTAGCGATTTGAGCAAACATTGGAGCAAACTGACAGGGATTGCAACCCGACTCGTGTGCAAAGTTTCTCGAAAACGTAACTTCATCTATGAGGAAGCAAAATGTATTAAATGTAAACGAGTCAAACGATATTCATTAAACTCAATAGCGTAGAGTGTTTTAAAATCATCTACTTGCGTAAAAAAATCGAGTCCAATAAAAAATTGCGACCGTAAAAGGCTACACAAATACAACCGAACATTTAAAAAATATGTCTTTCGAGATTTTAAGAAATTACGAACAACTCAATCGGCATAAAAATCTCAGCAAAAGAGAATTTCACGAAAACAAATTTTCTTCCATAGGGCAAAAATAAATGTAATAATCATAAATCGTTTTATTACAAATATTTCTTTACTGGTACGAAATTCAAGAAAAATTATCAAAGGAAACTAAAATATTGTACTTGATCGTATTTTAATTAATTTTTTTCAATAACAATTGAATTTTGGGGAGATAACAATTTTGACGATTGAGTGAACATATCACCGTATTTCGTACCAAGATTATTATCCATAGTGTAAATCATAGCGAGGAATTATAGAAATAGACTCGAGCATTGTTAGGGCTTATAACTCTCCAAGTCCATGTTATCAAGGGATTACGGGGGAATTTACCTCGAAACTAGGCTATCACATTCTATCAAATTGTATCTCGTTATACATCAACGACGACGTCTCATCTATATGGCAAGTGGTGTCAATAGTAACATATAGCTAGCAAATGTCGTATTTTCTATTATGATTTATAAGTACGTATCTACGTAACAAGTTTATTAAGAGTAAACCTGAGACGACTCTTGAGTCGACTGCCATAATATTTCAACCAAAAACAGGTAAACGTGTAGAGTTGATAACGGGTTTCATCCAAGTCCAGACTCTTCGCGATAGGTGTGCCAGTCATAAAAAAAATTATTCCCATCATCATCGTCATCATCATAAAATTCGTTAACAGAGAAAAATATATATTCAGCAATAAAATGTTCCCTCAATATCTCCAAGTTCAATTGAACTTTGCTCTTTTCGATGAATTATCATTTTCCAGAGACCGTATATCGATATTAAAAGTGAATAACAGATTCAAATGAATATCTCAAGGACTGCTCAATAAAATATAAGATTTTGTCAATGTTAATTGGAAGAAAAATAGTTTTTACCACATTTGTATCAAATCGTTAGATATAATTAATCGTGTAATTGTTACGTTTGCACACGTTTATTGTTAATAAAACGTGAGAGCGGATTTAATGAAAAGTTGAAAGCTTATTGAATTATCGAGATGTTACCATTATATCAGTGAAATCGTACACAAGTTTATACAATTATCCAGTATTTATCTATCGTTATCGAGGCAAACCTATCCGAGTGTTCGGAGCACCGTCTCTACCGTGCCGTCAATTGATAGAGTGCGAGACGGTGGCCTCGCGTCAAATCTCTGGCAACAGAGACAACAAGCATTCGTCATTAGAGATAAGATGTGCGGGAGACGCGATTTTCTGGCTTGCCGGTTCCTTCACAGTCAGTGCGTAAGTTTGATCGGTCTTGTACCGTAAGACTATCAAATAACAAAGTGATTAGTGCCAATGTCCTCGCAGTGGTTTAACGTAACGTTCACGAAATTTTAGTACAATCAAAGACACGACATTTATTTGTCTTTGAAATCACGAGGACGCTTTATAATTTCGAGTGAAAGAAATGGCGAGCACGGTACTTGCTACATTTTCAACCCTCAAGAATCATGTGAAGCTTAAAATAACTCAAGATCCACGAATCGATAATATTGGTAATGCTTCTTATCGTATTAATTATTACTTATTGAGCAATAATTTTATTATAACGCTTGCATGCCGCGTTAGAAATGTGCAACGACAAGAGACGCTTCGCGATAACGACGTATGTCTGTGCGATAACTCCTATGAGTTTCCTATGACCTAGTTACCGATGTTTTAATTAAAAATATATTGTGTTGCTTGATAAAGTTCGACCGCGACGACGAGTTGTGAAATTTTATGGCATTTGCGATTGCAGTATTCAGGCTCCACTACAGGGCAACGTTCCTCGCACTATTCGCAAGCTCGATCTTGGTCTCGTCGCGACAGTTTATTGGCGAGCACATCAAGTAAGCTGAGGGATCGTTGAACTTTGATTAAACCTAGAAAATGTACAGGTGGAAAGCAACGACAATATTTATGATTTTATTTTTTTTCGTAGATGTATCACGGACAGTGATATACCGACACATGTCATCGACACCTTCTGCTTTTTCACGTCGACTTTTACCGTCGTAACTATCGATTTATTCAACGAAATAATTTCAACAAATTACATTTGTTTATAAATATTTAAAGGTTTGCATGGTAAATCATTAAAAAAATATTTTTAAGGCAAAACACATGAACGCGACGATAGTCGAAGCGGGTCACGTTCCTCATCCGGGTATAGGACCAGCGACGATCGAAGACGAAGTGACGTATCACGCCTACTATCAGTGGGTTCCCTTCGTCCTATTCTTCCAAGCGCTATTATTTTATATTCCACATTATCTGTGGCGCACGACCGAAGGTCAGGAAAAATGATTATTCACATTCACAGCCTTGTGAACCTATGAGTTTCGTCTTCGTTATTCGTTGCTTCGTTTTGCTCGAAACCAACATGTTTTTCCTCACATACGATAACGTTTCAAGGTGGTCGTCTGAAGATGCTGGTATCCGGGTTACATATGGCTTCCTTATCGTTGGGCGATGAGAAAATCGAGATTGACGGTGGAAAAATAGTTCCATCTCGATCGGACCGTGACGCTAAGATCCAAGACATAAGGATGGCATTTATAAATCGTCTTCACATGAACAGACCCTGGGCTTACTATCTGAGCTGCTGCGAAGTACTCAATTTCATCAACGTCCTCGCTCAGATCTACATTACCGACTTGTTTCTCGGTGGAGGATTTTTGGAACTTGGATTAACCGCAACCGAATCGGATTACGGAACCAAAATGAGTCCTCTGGATGTTATGTTTCCCAAAGTCACTAAATGCGTTTTTCACAAGTACGGTCCTTCGGGCTCTATCCAGAAACACGATGCTCTGTGCATTATGGCGCTCAATATAGTTAACGAAAAGATCTACACATTTCTCTGGTTCTGGTTCATCATTCTCGCTATAATCACGGGTCTGAGTCTCGTATGGAGGATTATTACCATGGTTTTACACGCGAGGTTTGTACATTATTGAAATACTTAAATAATTCTTGCAATTCTTGTAATGGTCTACTGAAACCTCGAAATTTTTATCTCAAGGAGTCGTCGATCGCTCTTGAGTAGTTCCTCTAGTTAGATTTTTTTTAGTTCAACTCATTTTTTAAACAATGTGGCTTCTACCTAATATCTTGGTACTGTATCGAACAACAGAGTTTGGCGACCGATTATTTTAAAGCTAGTGATTCAAGTTATCATTAACTGTACCAAAAAAATCGTTTTTGGCACAAAAGTAGATCAATTATTACTTTACCAATGTGATAAATTAGGTTGAAGATTCTACGGCCATTAAAATTTAATAAAAATGTACATTTCGTGTTTTTTTTAATGCAAAATGGCGTAACAGTACTAACTTAAGGAAAATACAAACAGAGAAGTTACAATAAAGATTGATTGGCAATGTATTTGAAGAAATTAATTAATTCAAATACATTGCTACAGAAAAAAAATACAAATCGATTCTCCAGAATTGTATGAATTAACATTAAAAAAAAAAATTATTTAACCAATCAACCGCGTTAGTTCACATAAGTTTCAAGCTATCGTACTAACACTTTTTGCACAAGTGTAATTACAATCAAGATTGCTTGGTAATGAGTTTATCTGAGATTAAAAATTAGTATAAAAAGTGATAAAATTAAACATTTTTGAAAATTCTTAATTCGCTACTTTTTACAAATTTCGAGCAGATACTTTAGTGCACGCAGTATCTAAATAAAACGGTTAAGTAAAACCTTATTTATATATATATATAATTTGTTTAAATATAAAACATTTTTTATTCGAAAATACCCAATTTTCTTGGCTATTTTATATCACATAGAGCTTTTTGTTGCTATTCCTTAATAGCATCCTACCTTTATCACATCTATAAAACAATACAATTAAGAATTTTTTTAAACTTAGCGTACGTGTAATCGAATTTGTTATCAAGTCGTTATTATTACAATTGACGTCGTGCTTAAAGTTTATCTCCCATAGGAAACACGCACGAACGACACGTTTCTCCTTTCTACCGTTTTAACGAGATTCTATAATTAAACAAAAAACGAGGAAGTTTTTGAGAAATGTTGAGTTAAATAGAAATGTGGTAGCGCGTGAGTGGTGCACGTATCTGTCACACGTGACGTCCCTGTACATCTTTCACCGCTGCATCTATTCTCATCCCTATGGTGCGAAGCAAATACCTTAAAAGCGTTCGGAGGGAAGTATTGTTCGAAATGAGGCAGACACCATTTTTTTAAAAATTGAGCTTCCGAATAAATTTTTTATTTTATTGACATTAAAAGTATTAATTCGGAACATATAAAGTTGCATAAAAATGTTACGTATCGTTAGCAATTTTCAAAATATGAATGATTCGTAGACGATAATAGATATATTGAAAAATGATGATATTTCAAAAATGAGATTCTTTTATATCTCTTCCATTGATTTTTTGTACCAAAAAACATCTTTGCCACGATTTAATTTTATAAAACATTTCTATCATGACACAACTCTACTGGAAATGAAAAAAAATTTATATCTTGCTCACTCATTTGACTCTACGATAATTAAGGCCTCCCCAGGAACATCTCTACCATAATACAAGTTTATCAGTTCACACCTCTACCACGGAACAACACTTGGTGATCCAAGACTGATGGTAAGTGTTCCACGGTAAAACAAGTTGTTCTTCTCTCTCTCTCTCTCTTTCGCTACCCCCGGAGCTCCGATAGCGTTATCTCTGTCACCATCCCTGTTTTACCATGGAATTACTTACCATCGGTCTTAGATCGCTGGTGGAGAGTTGTTCATTGGCAGATATGTTAACCGGTCGACTTGTAATTTGGAGAATTTTAATTATGGCAAAGATATCCCACAGAAGGCCTTAATCATGGTAGAGCTATTTCGTCACAAGGATTTTAGTTTTTTCGTCGCTTCTGGTATAGTTGCCACATAGTTTTGGAAAATAAATCGTGGCAGATATATTAGAGAAATGATTATAAATGTTTATAAATGTGCTAAACACGAATGGTTTTAGAATCTAGAGCCATAAGATCTTTTATGTCAAATTTTAGAGAATATAAAAGTTGCTGTAAACGACTTGAAACATTTTTAACATGAAAAATAGTTGCAAAAAATTTATTTTTTAACATATCATTTCTTTTTCATCAATATTATAGCTGATGTCAATTCTGCAACCAATCATTTTTGAGATATTATTTTTCTTTCCATTTCAATTATCTCAATTTACAAATTTCATATTTCGAAAATTTCTATTCGCAAATGAATTTTATCGAGGATCTTTTTTCTTTAAAATTGACTCAAGTATCCGGAAAAATAAATGCAAATAATATCAAAGATGTCTACGAAAACTTACGACATGCAAAAAAATATTTTTCACTTAAATCGAAAAATTTATACTCTGAATTTTTTTAAATAGTATTAAACGCGATATGAAATATACAAGAAAGTCGATGATCAAGAGTTTTTCAACAAAAAATATCATAAAGTAAAACATGAAAGCAAAATCTTGAAGATTTTAATGAACTTTTTTTTTTTCACATTTTATTAACGTTTTAATGATTTATTTCAAAGCGAGCGGTCGACAAAATTTGTTGCTCGATACCAATCCTTGGATATTAGGTACAAACTGCATTTTAGAACAAAAAAAAACGATTTTAATTTCAAATTGAATGACATTTTCGAAAAACGGTTTATCACAATCTCGTTTTTTTATTGCTCGTTAGTTTCGTCGAAAACAGAGATATCAAGGGCACATTTTGAAGATTTTTCGTAAAATTGATATAGAACCATTGCGAGTGCACATTTGAAAACTCTTTATTTAAAAATAAAACAAAAAAATGTATATGAGACATTTTCGCCAAAATTACATAATCTTTTATAAAATACTTGAAAATAAAATTTTTAATCAAATAATTAAGAGAATAAAAAAGGAATTTGAGTGAATAATGGTTTTTGTCCACACCTTAAAGAAAGTTTGGTAGGTTGATGAAAGGCCTGTTAAAATGTTTAAGAATGTTTTGGATTGCGATAAAAAAAGTTCGTTGACTTATGAAAGTAACGAAAATCGAGGTGGACAAGAGTGATCCAATGGTGTATAGAGAAGAACCTGTAAAGCATGGTGTTATACCAATGGTTGAAGGAAATTTATTTTAAGAACTTTATAATTAACACGTTGATTTCTGCAGGAGCAAGACTTTCAACAAAGTGGTATTTGCCATGGCGTGTCCAGGCAAATATAATCCCTGGACCGTACTCAACGTCACTCACGATTACTACTTCGGCGATTGGCTCTTCCTCTATTACATTGCCAAGAATCTTGACAATTACGTATTCAAGGACTTGCTTGAGCGGTTGGCGCACGATCTGGAGGATCGTCGAGCCGCAAATCGTCGCCAAAACTTTGACACCATACTCGAAGAGAAACCATTGAAGCAAACTTTTATCTCTTCACCAGTGAAAGATTTGTTGGCTTAATTACGATATGGTACAAAATCGCATTGCACTATAATTATAGAAATATTCCTAGCATGATGTCAACTCGGCAATGAATCGTCTAACGATACACGATTCACAGAGTCGACAGATTACTGGCATTCGTTGTAATCATCGTTTCCGGCTTTCCCTACTCAGCAGCGTTGCGTTAAAAAAAATTTTTTTAACGATAAGCGAAGCATTTTCTAAACGTTCGTAAACAATAAATTATGTTCCACAAACACGGAAAAACAATTGCTTATAGACTGAATTTTTTAAAAAACATAAATATCGATTAAAAAAATAACGTCGGGGTATATTTAAAAAAAATTTGTTTTAGTAACGAATTATTGTATTAATTTTTTTCTCATTGGATATCGTATTTCGGGATCATATTTCCGCATTATTCTGGCTATTTATTATTTTTTTGGTGAACAAACAAGTAGAAAAATTCAATGATAAAAAAATAATTGAATAATCATTAACACGTTTCTACAAATTATGATTTAATAGCTTTTATGAGAAATTTTACTCAACATTGAACTCAGTATCCCTCGAGATTAGAATTCGAGTGCAATGACGATATACTTCCTCGAGCTCGTACATTACATTTGCTCTCTCTCTCTCTCTCTCTCTCTCTCTCTCTCTCTCTCTCTCTCTCTCTCTCTCTCTCTCTCTCTCTCTCTCTCTCTCTCTTGGAGCCATTTTACGAGAGACCGGAAACGTGATGCTGGTCCGTGGCCGAGTGAGTAACTCGCTTCGGTAATCGTGACTCGGCTCTAGATAGCAAGCTATAAAACGGAGCACATACAGTGTGTGTCTTGTACAAGATGAGGTTGAGTCCGAGAGCTGCATTTGACTTGCGTAAGGACTCCTGTTTCCCGTGATAAACTTCCAACTAAGTAAAATCTACGCTTACACCAACATGAATTATCCTCGAGAGTCTGGTATTTCTACGCACACTAGTAATCATGCACAACGGTAATGAAATTCATTGGGAGTGCTGCGTCCTTGTGTTCGATATCCGTGACGCTTTCGTACTATCAGTAGGCGTTTTCTTTCTGAGAAAGAAGTTCCTTTCGTATCGTAGTACACCCGATGTCGTAGTACTCTCATTGACGAGATCAAACGAGAAATCGAGAGGCCTGCAATGTACAATATATGTATAGCCGTACACACAAAACTCGTATAGTTAAATATAGTAAATATACGAGAGAATGAACGAGTCTTGCGTAAGGACTCACATTTCCTGTGATAAAAATCTATAAGTGATTGGCGGTAGATTGAATCGCGCGCGAATATACACATTCGCATCACTCCCGGAACGGAGAGTGAGGATTGATGCGATGTATGAACGTCTACACTTGTATCGAAGTAATTTTTTTTCTCTTTGTTGTATAAGATTCGAATGAATCATCTGTATATTTCGATGAATGAGTCAATGTGAGCGGTGAACGGCGTGAACAATGACAGTAATGAGAACTTGTCATCGTATCATTGAAACTGAAATATAGCTTTTAGTGTTCCGATGTTCCACTTATCGACATCTCATTAGACACAATGAGACAATTTTTTGGTTCTTTACTTTATAAATTTGGATTTTTTAGTGTCAATTTTTAATTTTTATTATATAATTTTTATTACGTTTGCCATAAATGTTATGTAACATTGTATATGCAATTAAAATATATCTATTAGATGACTCATGGATTTGGTATTGTAAATTACTCAATTTTTTTTAAGTCTATTTCTATTTTAATAATACAAGTTATCGTATTATTAGACTTTATAATTTCATGTAAATCAACCAAGTTAAAACTATTTTTCGGTACATTAGCGTCTCAGTAGGACCTCATTTGCATAGCGCGCAATTCATCAAATGGTTTACTCATCGGAAATCAAAAGGCTTCCTT
Source organism: Cylloceria caligata (assembly GCA_963942595.1). Lineage (NCBI taxonomy): Eukaryota > Metazoa > Arthropoda > Insecta > Hymenoptera > Ichneumonidae > Cylloceria > Cylloceria caligata. Next base: position 70,473,792 of record OZ012704.1, on the reverse strand, counting down.
CTGATATTGAAGATTGGGTCGACGATGAGTTAACTCATCAAGATCAGTCTCTTCATGTTATATGCTGTATATACAGTCGGTGATATGCAAAGTCGAGTGTCTGGTGAGTTAATCCAATCGTCACTCCGAGCGAAAAGCCTCGTTCATAATCGGTGGTGAGTCGGGCCTTGGTGAGTCGGGCCTTGGTGAGTCGGGCCTTGGTGAGTCGGGCCTTGGTAAGGCGCCTCTTTGATGATTTCACACAATCGTCAATTTGAAAGGAGAGTATCCTTTCGCATTCCTGGTGAACTGGTTTATCACGAGCTTACCACGAATAATCCTTTTGGTGAAATTGCACGGATGCAGAATTATTGAATTGATAAGACACAGATGATAAATAAATGCAGCTTACTGATAATAAGTTAGCAAGTAATTGTTCATTGTTTAAATTTCTGCTCAGCTATTAGGTTGGCCTGATTCATCAAGCCGTATTAATATGAGGTTAATCAAGTTCTGATCGAACACGATGCAGCGATATAAAATCCGGCTCAGACTCGGATCAGACTCGCCTCAAATCTGGCGAGCCTGATCCGCTAATACGTACCAACGCCAGATCCGCCATAGATACGCCTTAAACCCAATGTATCTGATCAGACAAGACGTTACGACGTCACATCTGACCCAGACCTGGCTTAAATTTGGCAAGCCTGATCAATCAGGAGGTATAGATACCAAATCTGGTCCAGATCCGGCAGAAATTCAGTGAGCTTTAGTCAGGCAGCTACTCGAATAGTTATTTCAGAACTTGCAGTATTTAAATTCAATCGAACTCAAATTCAATTTTGACACTCTGAATCCGAAACGGGTCATGAAACCAGTTGGATTCCTTCCAATGTCATAGACAATTAAAGATAAATATATCTAAGTAATTAAAAATAATTTTCTTGATGTGGTCGGTAATTCGACTTAAGGGTTAACAAATGAAGAACATTCCTCACCATACTCCGGTATGAAATACAATTCCATCTTGGAATGCACACGAGTGGAGTTTTACTATTGATTTCATTTGTATAATGAAATCAATAGATCTGTACGATCGATCGGCCAATCACGTTTATATAGTAAACGATCGCTGTGCAAGGAAATCTGCTATTACCTGTGATACAGCCGCACCCGAATAGCAGAGCCATTCGTTATGGAGTCACAACAAGCTATTACGTAAAAAGAATCGGTCAGGCAAATCGCGTGACACTCTTTTTCAATGTGATACAGTTCATGCCGATTAAGGTCATTGTACCTTTTCCGTTGCTTATCCATTCGCGTAATTCCCTACATACTATAGCTGCATGAACACAAAAACTCTACAGACACTTGTGTATTCAGCTATTTTCTATTTTATTTCGTAGACAAGAATAGAAAAATTGTTAAGTGTCTAGCATTCGAGATTGATGTGACGTGGTTGTGTAAATGACCTGCAACGTGACTTTCTTCCCACTCGAAGCTACAAGTTTTTCTATCCTGTCTTCAAAAACAATTCCGTCCTTGTTTTCCCGTCACTTTCCTGTCTTGCCTCTTTCTGTCTATCTGTTCCGGTTCAACATAATCAACCCAAGATCGTGTAGAAATCTAACAGTATCTAACGTGAAGTATGCCAGTAATATAAGACAGTGACTCTCACCCAGTCCTCACCATTCTGTAGTCACGTTCCACCGCACGTGTGCAACGATGATAAAACATTAATGTAATGATTAATATAAGAAATTATATAAAACCGTTGATATAATAATTACTTGATATCGACGTTTAATTTTCTATTAAATAAGAGCACTTTCATGTATTCCGTATATAATAATGAATGAGATAATTTAAGGTCGAGCGATAATATTTCGGGAGTGCAATCCACCAATTTCATTTGAAAAAGAGTTTATTTTTCTTTCATCAGTAAAAAAAATTGTATACAAAGTCCCACACGATTGATTTTTAAAGTTATTCGGGTAAAAAAATCCCTAGTTGCGAATAAAAAAATGTCAAGCTTAATTTTTTCAATAGATAATAATATTAAAAACAATTTAACTTATTCTATAATTTGTTGTATCCGGATGTAGGGATTGTTATACATTTTCAGAATACCCTTATGAACTATCAATCGCATGGGATTTTTAATTTAATTTTGTTTACCGGTAAAAAAAATCTATAAACAATAAATAATGAAATATACGAATAATTTTATTATATTATTCGTAAAAGAATGGTTGTTGGTCCACGCTGAACATTAAATTAAACCTTTAGAAGTCACACCACCCGAAATTGTCCTGGAATCGAATTATGAAGAGCAGAGTGAAGGTAACGCGTTGTCATGATAAAACCGAGGATTGAGGATATTCTTGTGACTTATGAAAGGTTAAATACTTCTTGGTGCATTATAGTTATTTTATAAATGACATTTAAGTAATTATCATGACATATCTGTCATTATTACATTTTTTTTTTAATTTGAATTTATATTTCTTATTCTATCTCTCTATATTATAAAAATGTCTCATCACCGCAGTCACCGCTGTTGCTGCTACCGTTAACTACCGTTAAGAATCGGGTTCCGATCTTACCCGAATTTACCTGATCGTACTATGGCTTTCTCCCAGAGCCCTGGGCTTTCCCCAGTGGCGTGTTCCCTAAAAGGATTCCCATCCCTAGACCCTCATAATTCTAAGTCTTTGTTCAATACTGAAAACGTACGCGAAATGTTCCAAATGGTCTGAAAATTACATTCAGAAAGGATGTCTGGGTATGTCACGAGTTTTTCTTTTCATTCTATTAAATCAAGAACGGCTTCAGCCATCTTCGTGGCAATTAGATTAATTGATTTAATTGATTGATTCGTTAATTCTTACAAATTTTATGCAGAAAAGCTGATGCTTTCTTATTGTTTTTCACCTTTTACAAAGCTTCGTTCATGAGAAAGCCAACATTTATCGATGCACTTTCTCAAAGTAAGCTTTGTGAAAAGTGAAAAATAATTAGGAAACAATGTACAAGATTCTGCTTTGTAGACTTCTTTTTAACTACTGAATGCTGCTCACAAATACGCTTAGCCAGACTATAATTTTGGATTCTTTAAATTGTGATAATACATTTCTAATCTTTCATCTCGCAACATCAACAATTAAGGACTCATTAACCAACCAGGAAATAATATAAGGCCATAGAGCTTAACATGATCAGGCAGACTACTGGTTTTTAGTTGATTAATGGGATCTTTATTTTACATTTTCCGTGGATAATTTTATTGTTATGATTTAACAGATAAATAAAACAATTATTGTAATTTTCTTGGTCCGAGCAATGGTCTTCGTTACTTGCGAGTCAGTATTTCTAGGAATAAAATTACCGTTACTGCAACGAGTCATTTCCACTCATAAAATTATAAGAACGATTCAAGGCGGTAGAAAATATTTGTGGCATTGAAAGTTAATGCAATTTTAAGTAGTGATCCACGAGGAATTCCGGTCGTGTCTCTTCTCTCCAGTAATTAGAACACTCCTCTTTGTCTATTCGCTTTACGAGCGATTATCGAGCCTGTTAGTCCAAGTAGACGCTGATTGCTTACTTCTCTTGCAGTATTGCCCGATTTAATTACGTCCTCGGCCGTTTCTCTCAGGTTTCACGGAAAAGTGCGACGTGGTGAATGGGAATTTGCAGTTACGGAACTTGTCAGCGCTATTATTCGATTCAACAGAATCTGCCAGAAACGTTCGTTTACAAACCCAAAATGCTTGATATAAAGTTAAAAATAGTTTTCTTTACTGTGGGATAAAAATATGTTAGGATAAATAGAAAACTTCTAACGTAGAACCCGTAAAATCGAGACTGAGCTAATTCGTAGCGCAGTGGAATGAATGCGGCAGAGGATGACAATAAAAACAGGCGAGCCCACTATGAAAGTCTGGAAAGCAACCGTCGGTGTCCCTTGACAAAGTACCCGCACCCTAGCACGAGGTTTCCTCGCTTGTCATCTGAATGAGGAATGTAAACGAAAAGCCTGTGAGCTTTCTCGTCAGGGAGATGCATTTTTCGGGTCTCACTGTATTATCTGAGAGAATTCTAGAGTTGTAACAGGCGACCCTCTGGGAACGGCTGAGTGTCTATTGAAGGGTACATCTGGTGGGTGGGCCCTACGTGACTTTCCACACGTAACTTCGAACACGCAGACATACTTGTAGATATTATGTAGATAATTTTTCTCCGGGATTCTCGTATTGGAAATGAAGGCAAAAACGAACACCGTTAAGTATAACAAATTTCTATTCCTTACAAAGATAAACATTTTGTTATGTACATTTCAAGACGCATCCCTAGTGGGTTGTGCGATTTTGCAAACTGTTAAAGTCGAAAAAATCGTCTCCAATTTTGATTGGTAGCGACTTTTCATGTAAAGTCCAACCAAAATCGCTTCAGTTCAATGCCGGAAAAATTGGTTACCAGTTAATACTTGAGACGAATTTTTCGACTTTACCAGTTTAGAATTACCAATCAAATTTTGGCTCGCACAACCCGCCAGGGATAACACGAGTGATAGAGGAATTTTTGTTACGTAGTATACATTGATCACAATTGTTTAATATTTATTATATATCAATTGTCAATGAATCAACGTTGTGACTGCATTTTTTAACTTAAAACTTTTTAGTATACGAGTCGTGTCGGCGTTGTATATTTTTAACGCGATTTCGAAGCTTCAGTAACCAAAAGTTTAACTTGACAGTAGAATTTAATATAGTGTGATCGTTAGTTAAAGGAGGGTAGAGAGCTTCACACTAGTCAAACGAGTGTTAAACTTTTTAAACAGTTTCTACCACTTTTGTGGATTAATTTATTGTTCTAAGTACGGGTTGCGTGGCAATCCTAAATGAATCTAAAGAACGTAAATAAGTGGCGCGTATGAGGCTTAGTCTATGTAAATGATAGAGAGAGAGAGGGAGAGTGAGGAGGTGTAATGATACATTAGAGTACGAAACCGTAGTAAACAAAATACATTTACGGCCATGTTTTATAAAAAAAATCGACTAATATATGGTAATGATGACAAATTTTTTTTCCTTCAGTCTTTAAAAAAAATGAAGGATAATATTGGTTCAAATATTACAAGTAACAGCTCATTTAGTTTGTTAAAAGATGCTGTATCAATTCACTAATGAGATATTTTTATTAATATTCGTTGTTTAAAAGTTATAACTGTTTGTTTATCCGATTTTTGGCAAAAAAATGGTTGCAACTTTTAAACAACTAATTATATAAAAAATCTAGACGGTCATTCGATAAAGGATCTTTGAATACACAAAATGAGATATGATTTGTCACAATCAGATCAATATTTTGGTTTATTTATTCGAAAAACTTGGCATAAATCGGTAACTTTTTAAAAATTTATAGAACGTGACTATAAATTTATCCCTACGCTGTACGATAAAGCATAGAATAAAATCAAATACGTTGTATATTTCTCTGAAGGTACGCTTACGTTTTATAGTTCATGTTAAAAGGTTTAATTATCGAGTATACGATAATTGTAATTACAAATATTTTTTGAACATGCAAGAGAACTGTAAAATGCAAATGTATTGCCTAGAATGTATTCTGTAAAGTAGAGTTTACTATACTAACTCACCAGTTATGTAATTTCAATGCCCTACTCTATGTATATTGAGAATATGTTTCGATATGTGGGTGAGTGGCTGTAAACAAACCTTTTAGATTTGTAGAAATTAATTTTCAAAATTAGTACTGATTTGACTCGTGTAAAGCGCTCTTATTAAATGAATTTATAAATTTTTTTTCTCTATTGAAAATTAAGATAAAATGAATTATTAATTGATAAACATATATATTCATTAAAATAATATTCTTATCTTGAAAATCATAACCATAGTCGAAGACACACTTACAAGAAAAAGGAATATTATTTTTATATTTTTTTATAGTTTTGTTCGTTCTCTAAAATTTTTTTTCTACATTATTTGTTTCTGTAGAATAATTCCTACGTGCTTGTCCTCTGCTACGCTCGTTATCGAGTTCCCGACATTTGTTTGTCCCCTTGGCAAACGAAAAAAGAAAAAAACATGGTGCAGCGTGCGAGAATATTATATTTAATGCATTGTAAATACGCCAGGACTCGTTGAACTTTATTCCTCGACAACCACTTTCTACAACGGTCCCGCGCTTATGCCAGAAAACGTTGTATATTTACAAGTCGGTATACATACGCCACAAACCATTAGAGAATAATATGAACGAGTCATTCACAGTTGAAGAATCAGGTCGTCTAGAATATATACAAGTTTACAAGTGCCCGACAAGTGTCGTGGCAGGTGCCGAATCCGGAGCAGCGACACACGCGGAATCACGGATCCGGTCTTGTAAATTTGTAATACCGAGAGCGGATATTAGGCTCAGGGAACAAAACTTGGCGCTTACGAAGCAAGGCAAACTCGAGGGAAGTGACCCATCTATATTCAAAGCAATGAACAAGACGAAGAAGGGCTTGTCCCGTGAACTCCGGTTAACGCAATGAGGCAGCGGTCGGAGACGCGCGACGGTACATTCGTCACAATTGACACGATTGACCCACAGTGGTTGTCAACCACGAAATCGTGAGACTCATAAAATCCTTGAGATTATTCAAGTCCCTCTTCTTAACGTTGGGACGATACCGCGTCTCTTTATATTTACGTTATCGGAGTAAGATTGCAATTTATAGAACGTCCACCGTTCTATAAAAGGTCATTGACTGCATATTCCAATATAATGATGCACACAAACCGGTCAGTCAATTCCATCTCTGGGCAACATTACGTTTAGTCTCAGAAGTTACGTCTCTGCAGATCGTAAATCATACAATATTTTCCATTAAGACTTTATGTATTAAGGCTCTTGATGCTGTCCCAACGATCGTGGGAAATCACGCGATACCGGATAATACTGTCAAGATGGGGTAACATAAGAGAATATGGCAGGCTATATGGCATTGTCATAATGAAAATACAGGGATTCGTTCGATAATGGTTTTGACTATAAAGTAATAATTTTTGTGAATTCATCTTTTATTCTTATTGCAAAAAGTTAGTGAGCGATGAACCGTTCGGTGATACTAACGATTATAAACGATGAGGAAACAGATTTTACTATAGCAGATTTTCTTTGCCGTTAATAATGACCAAAGCTACCCTGCCAAGTCCCTTCAAGTAAAAATATGTTGTTGGGTTGTACAAACGACTAAAAACGATGACGAAGCAGATGTCGCTCCCAGATATTAAAAATCGGTCCTCGATAGCACACCGAGAGAAAAAAAATGGTAAAATGGCAACTGCTGAAGGTGATAACTATTCATTTTTTGTTCACGCAACTATTTTTATGATTGCCACAACAAAATTTAATTGATTTCACTATAAAAATAGTCCATGCAACTATAAAAATGGTTACATTGACTAACGATTGATGGTCGTTACTTAATAAGTTACCACAGGGCTAACAAAATTTCTCTAAGCGCGCATACAAAGAAATATTTAAGTCTAAAATTTCATTCCACAACACAGCGTAACATATAGAATAAAAATAATTTAAACAAGAGGTGATTAAATTGTTTATCTCGAAATTTCAAAAGAAAACTAATTGATCAATAAATTATTCAAAACTTAATTTTATTTACTTCACGCTGATGGTAAGTGAACAAAACATTTTCTATTCAACTTCAAATATTTTTTTTATCGAGTCTTCTTAAACTTCACCAATCAGATCATTTATGATTGACTTAAATGCAAAAGAACAATGAGTTTACTCTTTTATCGGAGTGAAAGATGCTTAAAATTTGACAAAACTTGTACAATGAGATAAAATAATAATTTCTTATAATATCGACACGACGTTAGCAGCACAAATAACAAACGTACAAGTGACCCTTTGTTATAGCGAGAACGTGGCCTAATTACGCTAATTGTGCTCTCCGGTACAGTACACACGTATATGCAGAATGCGCTTTGACCCATCAGAACTAAGTACTGTACATATTGGATATACGTGCATGTATATCCATACAGTACGAACGACGTGAGTGAGTACTCTCGTGCATCGAGGATGTCGGCGACGACGACGACGACGACGACGACGTTGTATCGTATGTGTCCAGAAGTGGACAATATCGGGCGGGGGGGGGGGGGGGTTTGCAATATATGAAAGCATATGTACGTATACCTTAACGCGCACCACTCGTTAGTCCATTACGTATAAATAGACATCGGGAGATTTGCATTTGAAATATATTAAAGGCCTTGTTCGTTTAGTCGTCCCCGGTGGACGTATCGTGTGCGTGCGGAGGCTGTGACCGTTTGCTCTATCATATTAATTTAATATACAAGTATCATTATTTCATTGCCCCAATGCACTTGCACTTTTAACGAGTGGACGTTGACACAGCACTGTTCTCGTTCGAGATTGCAGACCTTCGATGGTACGTTTTTAAATTAACATATTCATAATAGCCGTTAGAATCCGTCTGATTTCAATAAATATGTTTGATTATTATTTGAAATAAATGTTAACTTTTTTAAAAAAAGAATCTAATGGATTCTATCGAATTCTAATTATATTTTTACAGAACAAAAGAGAGATAATCGAGCAAGATGCATATAAGAATGTTACAGATAAAATAACATTTTTTGAAATTTTAATTTAACGTTATTAGAGGAATAATTATTTCTTAAATAATTTTTGTCTTTATGAGTATAATATATACATGAAAGTTATGTCTTTTATGGTGTATTTTGGCATTCCATGACGTGGAATAATTATGTTACCAGAGGGACGTCATGTCGCACGTGATGAACTTCTTTCATGTGTATCACGTTGCATCGTAGTTGCATCATATCGCGTGCACATCTGGCTTACGCGTTGTAAAAACAGAGTTTCGAATCGGTGATGTTGTAGCCAGAATGAACAAGGGAGTAACCAAATGGCTGTGTGCGTTAAAGAGTGAGAGTGCGAAAAAAAGCGAACGCACGTGTGCAACGTGTTGTGCATAAACTCAACTATACGAGATTCTCTACGTACGCTGGAAACGTGTGCTTTAAACCATAAAAACTAAAGTTTACAATTTCTCTGTATCTAGTAACAACTTTACTGCTCAGGAGCGCGCATATGTTCGCAATCATCCTCTAATGGTGCCGCTTGTGCGAATTCGCGATGAATGGTGCCGTTTATAGCTTCAAAATTCGTGTAAAAGCAGAAAAACTTTAGAGAGGGCTGAGAACCTTTTGTCCAGTTACTATTCATAATTCTGTAATGAAGCAGTTTCAGACAACCCTGATACCGAGAAACGTTCCATGAAGCTCGTCGGATATTCTTTAAGTACCTTCGAAGCTATATAATGCTCGTAATGTTTCGTTGGCCAGTGGCGGAGTTTAAGAAGTTGGAAATAAATCTAAAACTTAATTATAGTTCCTGATATTATAAAAAAGGCAAATATTTTTCCATTATGTTGTATATGTTTCAGACAACCCTTATACCGAGAAACGTATTCTGAAGTTGGTTGAGGTACCTTCAAAGCTATATAATTAATCTCAACTTCCCGTAGGGCAAAAAAAAAAAGAGAGTATGCGTTTCACTGGCATGGCGCGAATATGCCAGTTTCTATGTGTCCGATGTTCTCCGAATCGGCTAAAGATGTCTTTACAAAACTGGGTACACATATTCTGTGCATCGTAATCTCCATTTTTGTCCCAGATTGTATATATTAGGTGAGATTAAAGAACGATAAAAGCGTTTAAAAAATGTATGAGAAGCATGGTTGTATATATATCGAAATGCCACAAGATGGCCGTCGTTCATACTATAATCGTTCATCTGTAGCGAACTTCACAGCGCTCACGGTGGAGTGAGAAAAATATTTTATTCAACATCATGCCAATTTTCTAATTGCGTTTGTTGATTTAATTCTAAACACAAGAGTGCTAAAGTTATTGAGGGATTAAATAAAATAGAGTTGTTAAATATTATTTAGCTGTTTTAGTTTCAAAACATATACTAACTATAAAAATATATAGCAATTATAAAAATGCTGTAGAAAGTCATATTGAACTGGCTTCAAAGAGTATGAAATAAAAAATTTTTTAAATGTTCATAACTCTCGGCTCCAAAAAATTATAATAAACAGGACTTTAACTTGAAAAAGCTGTCACTACAGTCTTAAAGAGACGTCGTCTTCTGCGTTAAAAAACGTCCGTATCGTATATAATTTTTCTTTTAAATTACAGTCCAAACGTCAGCATGTTTGTTGATATGTAAAAAACGGTTGCAATGATCAGGAGACGTCTGCCGAATGTAGTGACAGCGGTAAATGAATTATTGTAATTAAAATATGAAGTTAACTAACATGACATTGGAAGTTATTTCATCCTTTTTTTATTTATTTTCATACGAAAACTTTTCAAAGTTCAAGTCCTTTTTATTATAGTTTGTTGCAATAGGGAGTTAAACATTTTTTAAAAATGTTTACACATTCTTATAATCTCCCGTTAGTCAATGGCGGAGTCTACGATGTTGGGAACATCTAAAACTTAATTATAGTTTTTAATGTTATGAAAAAGACAAATATTTTTCGATTATGTCGTATATGTTTCAGACAACCCTCGTACCAAAAAACGTTCACTGAAGTTGGTTGGATATTCGTAATATATTTTTTAAGTACTTTCAAAGGTATATTTTAAGTAATTTCAAAGGTTTTATAATATTGCGTCGGCCAGTGGCGTAACCTGCGGAGTTGAAAGTAGATCTAAAACTTCATTATATCATATTTCTTGATGTTATAAAGATGGCAAATATTTTTTCCATTATGCCACGTTGTTATAGCATTAAAAAATGTTATTTTAACATCATTTCGCCAGTCAAATATTTTAACTTAAATGTTTAACGATTATATAAAAAATTTACTAAATTTAATGAATTTAATTATTAAAATCGTCTATTTTTTAATTATAAATTATAATTAAATTGATATCAAGTTTTTAGTTAGGTTTAAATTAATCTGAAAAATGATACAAAGATAGCGATCGTCTCTCATTTCGAAAAAATTCTTAGTACGATTTTTTTTATATAAAAATATATTTCAACTCTGTATTGTTTCAATTAAGCGATACATCGATGTTATCGGTATAGTGCGAGGCACTACGCCTTTGCTCAATGAGTTTGGATCCCTCTGGAACATCAAAGGCGCAAAGACCGCTTGGATGACCACCGAATTTTCATGAATAGACTTCTTTCTCTATCGCTGAAATTTCGCAGGAACCCCATATAGGAACACGCGTGAATTAACCGCGTATACAATATGAGCTCATGGCGAATGTCCATGCCGTCCTTGCAGACTCGATGCGACGAGATGCACATGTAAATTGGCAACGATAGCTGTTCAACTTAGGCACTGCTACGCCGTTTTCAGCGGCGTAGCAGCAACTGAACGAAAAATATTTAAATATATAAACCAAGTGTACAGCTACAAGATCGATTTTAGAAATCGTTTGGGACCAATTAACCTGAATTACGTCCATCACTTGAATTCTATAAAATTGAAGTCGTTGGTTGTAAATTTCAGTTGAATAAACACCGCAGTGTATAGTCAATTGGCATTTTTAAACCAACGACTGTCAACGGCTGAATATACACCGCAGTGTATTTTTCAACTGGAATAGAGCAGAATCGGAAATGACAACGAGATAGTACACTCGAAAACTAAAAATTAACATACTACTATTATCTAATTGGTCCGTTTTGGACGTATGTCTTGACACCCGCCGGACGCAACACTAGAGCTAAGTATGTAAATTATTTCTGTTTTGTTCTTTTGGTTACCATTGGCGTAATCATGAATTTAACGTAAGCGTATCCCCATCTTAATGCAACACGCAGTATAATAAATTCCTTGCTCTATACTTGGATTAACCAGATTTTATTGGTAGGTCCGACCAACTAATTTGTTGCTGCAACTGATTACATTGTTTGCTAAACCAAATTAATCGCTTAAAGGGTATGTAACGATTTATTTTTTTCTACGTACATTTTATCGTTACGTATTTTATACCATTTAACCCATTTAATGAATTACATCGATTGTTCAATAATAATAACGTTAAGTAAATAATTAATTATCGATTCTCTAAGCATATAATATACTCATTATACTCGGTAACTTTTTTATTGTGTCTCGTTCACTGATTAATCGATGTCTTTTAATTAATTAACTCAGTAATTAGCCACGAGTTATACTTACGATTGAACTATTAATTATGTATTAATAATCGATAAATTGCTCTTAGGTTACTCGCATTATTCCTTCTTCTTCTGATATGATAAGCGTCATTAGTACCCATCGTGTTCGAACAATTCCTCATGCTACGATGTGGAGTTCAGCATACCAATTTTCCACAGATTTTCATTGCCACTGGCATAATCACAAATTAAACGAAAGACTGATATAAAATGTTACGTGTATGAAATATATAATTGAAGCGTTCTATGGTTGTCTGGATAATTTGATTTCCAGACGCGTGGCGATTGATGCAACGTGCAAGATAAATATTTCCTCATCAGCATATACGCTATAAACCTTCTCCCTAACCATTGGCGTAACATTGGTTAATATTTTACGGTGAATTTAATATCCCTTTGATTTCAGACTAAATTCGTCAGTCAGATGGAACGCGTCTGATAGATTTTGTTCGCGGTCTCGACCATTGGCGTAACGATGCTTCGTCCATAGTCATTATTCAACTTCCATATTATACCATGTTATTAACATTTTATTTTGGTAACCGGAATTCGATACGACCTGATCTAATATGATGCGGTGATTTGCCTGTTTCCACGTTCAAATGTCCTAAAATAGAAGCAAGCTATCGGTTGGGAAACGCGATAGTTGGTTGGATGTCAATGAACGTTGGCAATCGTATTATCGTCAACTCTCAATTTGTCTGGGTAGTCCGATGGCGTCAAATCCAGCTGGAATTTCGCTTTACTCTCGGAGACGTACAATCATTTATCGAGCGGTCCATAAAAGTTCAGAGGTATCGTATATTGCTGGTAGAGCAATCATTTGGCGAGGAGATTTGCAATTCTTGTCGAGCAAACTGAAAGAAATTCCTCAGGTTAAACCGGTTTCTCAGGATTGCGAAATATTACTTAACTATGATGTAATTGAATTAAAGAAAAAATCTATCCTCAAGAATTGTGGACAAGTATCTTTTTTCATTTTTTCAAGGGTAAATGGATATATCACTGAATTTATTGCTGTGAAATGGCATTGCCGGTGATCGTTCGCGCGATGTCGAACCATCGGTCATAAAGAAAACGTGAAGGAACGAAAAGGAAAGCTGTACGCAGGGTCAAACTGACGACCAAGCGTTATCGATGGCCTCTCAGCCGGACTTTCATGATTGCGGTCTCTCGCTTTTCTTTATCTTGCGTTCACTACCAAACTCTCGCATGTCCGACTTACTTAATTGTATTCATATCTACGAGCGTCGATCTCACGAGTTGTCCTGAATCGTAAGCTCGTTTGCGTCCGACAAGCGTCGAATGACTACGGAACAAGTCTCACAAGACAGTTGCTATTCGTTTTCGGTCGCGCGTTCGCTCTTGCTGCGAAAGACCTTAAGAGGTCTCGAAACCTCCATGCTTACACAGATGTGCTGTTTCTCTTTCACTCCGCCGTGAGCGCTACACTAGCTTATCTCTTTCGTGCTCATGGCTGAAGTTAGAGGTTTCGCCTCGCATTAAATATAACTAAGTTCGTTTAAAAGAATAATTAACGCGAGGAACAAAAAAAAACGAGCTACACTGGACTCAATGTGATAAAATAAAAATGAATATCTCACTGAATATTGTAATCGTATAAAATGGTATTACGTGGTATCTTTGCTTTGGGGTTACAACCGCCGAGAAGGTTAAACGTTTAAGAATCTCGCCTACGTACAATGTAACGAAGAAATATTGAACCATGACAATAATTGTACTTTTACAATCTCGAGACTCGAAGAAATAGTTTAAAACATTTAGGTAATCGAAATAAAAAGTCATATTAAAAATAATTTTATTTTACACTCATGTGAAGTATTTTTTTTCAATCATAATAGCTTTACAATTGTTTACAGTATATATATATACCTATCGTAAAACATGTCGATCTTGTGTTAAAAATGTAGGCAAAAAAAGTGAACGAAAAATATTATCAAACGATTTTACAATCCATGAATAAAGATATTGAAATTTCAATACCGTCCTTTCCATAATCATTTTCATTACCGAACAGATGAGAGACTTTGGCAAGATCGATCCGCGCGTACCCCAATTTTATTGGCGACACCCCCCCCCCCCCCCAACCCTAAATAATAGAACATCTGCGCCCTCTGTGAGGCGGCTCGGCAGGGCTGTTGTCGATGTTAGAAATTTCCAGAAGAATACTGCAGCGTCCAAGAAAAACGCCAATCCAAAAAGGGTAACGCTAGCTATGGCATCATCATAGTTAACATTAATGGACGAAGGAGAAAGTGAGAGAATCTCACGTGGTATTCACGGCGATAGAGCGAAAAAGGATAAAACTGTGGACACTGGCCTACGGAACACGAGCCTCGCACGGTGCAACGGAATCAGGCTGAACGTTTACGAGAACCGAGCAACGGCAACAACACTCGGGGAGTAACAAAAGTGGGGGGCGCGTAGTGGGCTCTCGTGTATTCCATGGCATCGCCGGTCCCCCTCCTGCCCCCGCATAGCGCCCCTTCCTCACCGACGTTAGCTACTCGGCTCGAAGCGCGCTGGTACCCACCACCGTTCATTCCCCGCGCGCTTCGTCGCCGCGTGTTTTTCCCCCCGAGAAATCCACTGTGGCACTTCTCGTCAGTCGACGACGAAGAGACTCGTACGTACGTAGCAGCCATCGAGAAGATTCAGTAGCCGGGCACGTTGCTGCTGCCGCCGCCGCTGCTACCGCCACCGCCATCACCATCGCCGCCGCAACTCATCCGACGCTATACACACACGATACCCATCCTGGTACTTGCGAAGGGGCGGAGAAAGGGCGATGGGGAGAAGAGAGCGCACGAAGTGAGAGCAGCTGAAGAGAAAGAGAGAAAGAATCAAAAGGGAGTGTGCGGATACAGCGGAATCTCGGGCCGGCCGACCTATATCCTTTTTGCAATATTATTAAATCAGAAGCGAAGCATCCGATTTATATAGTTTAATCGAAAGAAAATAACGATCCTTATTTAGTGAAGTATATAAGTGCACATGACTTTACGAGACAAACTTGGAATACGTTTCTGATTATTATTACAACTTGAGAAAAGCTACGTTTCATCGTGGTATCGAGAAAGAAATTGGAACTGCTCACTCGTGATACACTTTTTTATGGTGAATTATCAAAATCTTTGAATAAAAAAAATAAAATAAAGTGAAAAAGACAATAATATTGAAAGAAAAATTGATCCGTTCATGAAAGTGAACGTGCGGTCTCTCGGCTGTATACTAAACAGCGGGAATCGAGAGAACGTCGAGAGAACCGGGATCCGGTACGCGTAGCGCGTATAACGTGTGGTTGGTGCGACCGATGGTCGCCAACGAAGAGACGCGGAGGGGTTCGGAACGTAGTGTTTCGACGGAACATAAACGTTGATAGTAGGGGAAATAGTAGTAGACGCGCCGCGTGGACAGCTGGTATACCCGGTTAGCTACGACATATAGTTGTGTATGTGTGCGTAGCTTATTCTCTCTCGATCCGTCGTCCGGTATCTCGTGTTCAGCTGCGTGACTGAAAGAGCACTATTCAAACATTCTATGCAGCTTCGACTGGAAGCCAGCTGAGTTTTAAAAGAATTATAAACAAAAGAAAATTCGTTTGAGGAAGATTTACGATAATAATAAAAAATTATTAATAATTAGCAATCATGTATAAGTTGCTAGGAGGCTTGAGCCACTATCTGAAATCGCAGGAAATAAAAACCGACTCGATGGTATTTCGTTTGCACAATCTTTTTACAACTGTGCTATTACTCACGTGCTCGATGGTGATAACCGCCACCCAATACGTTGGGAATCCGATATCCTGTATCGTCCAGGGATTGCCCACACACGCTATCAACACTTATTGCTGGATCACCTCGACTTTCACCATGCCCGACGCTTTTAATCGACAGGTAAACAACTCAAGGAAACCATGAAATTTTTATTTAATTTATGAATTGGTTAAAGTATCGTGGAAACGGGATAAAGAGAACGCAATTTGGGAATAGATCTTCTTGTCTTCTCGTCCACAGGTGGTCATGCGGAGGAAGTTAACGCGCATTGAACTCACCCGCATAGTAAAGCGTCACGCGGCTTTGGCTCTTGATTCTTCCTCAATGTATCGCACGTGTACCTCGTCTACTACTATACATACATATCCTCACTACTACTCTTTACTTTGTAAATAGCTTCGATGTAAATGTAATAATTATTTTAACTTGGGTGCGATTTTTTGGCCATGATAAATTGCACTGCTATCATTGAATTAACAGCACGCACGTAGACGATAACAGCAGTGAAAATTTGCTGAAAGAATTACGTCTTTTTGAAAATCGGTAAACTCGTTATAGAATAACGTAATGAAAGTAACGTGATGTATTACCATGAAATTCATTAAACAAATATATAAAAGTAACACTTTATCAATTGACGTGACCTCGATAACAAGTGAAAGATCGTTTATTTCAGTCGTACATGTGTCTTCTTGCCAGTAAAAAATGTTTATCGATCATTGTGCAAAGTATAAGAAAAATGAAAAACGATGTTGTCCCAAAAGATAAAAATAATGTTCTCAAAATCATTTGTAATGTCAAGTTTATTTATATCGTAAAATAATCGGAAATTTCTATAATTTGGCAGTTTTTTTTTACAGCTTCATCGTTGCCCATTTACGAAATCCTTGTCCTAACCCTTACACCTGGCGCACGTACCTTCGGATTCAACCAAAGGCCTACGTGACCTCAGTCACGTTTCCAATCTTGCTCGGTCAAGGTCACCCGTAATTTCTTTTGGAAATAAATTCGACTCGTCTGCCATGAAAGAATTTTGAGAAGAATAATGTTATGTAATTTAAACAAAAAGACACAGAAAAAAAATCACCGCACAGGAATGTTGGTTGAACGGTGGACAATGATTCAGGCACAATCACCGGTACCGCGTCGCTGACTGTACTTGCAATTATATTCTTGTGTACGCACACGCGTACCACGGTTGCTACTTGGATTTCATTATCTCTTTGATTGAAACACCTAGAACAGTAGCGATGACAATCGTATTACAGTGACGATACCTATGAGCTACTGACGATTAGTCGGATTGTAATTAAATCTTCGTCGCGTGCACTATCAGCTAAACTTGACACTCTTTTCATTGCAGATTGGTATGGAAGTCGCTCACCCTGGTGTTGCCAACGACTTTGGGAACGTGGATGCAAGGAAATACTACACTTACTACCAGTGGGTCTGCTTCGCCCTCTTCTTCCAGGTAAAGTGTCACATTTTCTATCTATCTTTTGGACGTGGTACGCGCGAGAGATCTGTCTGACTGATCTAATTATGCTTAATATCGCGAGTGTTGTATAGAAGACACAAGGTAATCTGTTTTACTTATCTCTTATTTCATTTTTAACCCACGACAGGCGATACTCTGCTACGTGCCGCAATGGTTATGGAATATATGGGAAGGTGGTCTCATGAACACTCTTGTAATGGGCATGAATAACGGTCTTGATCATCAGGAAGAGATAAATAAGAAGAAAAATATTTTGATGGACTATCTTGTCTCTCACATCAGGGTAAGAACGCGTTATTTATGCTTTTCTACAATGAGATATTCGTAAATAGCGTTTGAATAATAATTGAGATCGATGTGGCTCAGGAAAATACAAAGCGATTGTAAGGAATCGCGTGATCCACGGACACACAAAATGGTTTTGTTACTCTAACTAAATATGATTTACTGGTAATGAAATTGTTCTCGCAGCAAAGCAAAAAGTACAGACAGCAAAAAAATGTCTACTTGGGAGGTTTTGCTATCACGAAGAAACTTTTGTGTTACTACCGCGATTTAATTCACAATAGGAACAAACTACGCCGGCTCCTGGAACAAGCGAATAAAAGATTGAATAAAAATAATATTTGGTTATTTCATTGCGGAAATAAACCGTCTTCTTTGTATTAGAAATATTTTGTAACAAAGTCTGTTTTGTTGTGGTAGTAAATCTCTTCAGAAAAAAAAATTTAGCTATAGTGAAAAATTAAATTTCAAATAGTTGATACCCTAGCAAATTTTTTTTTATCTGGTTGTAATTGATGGAGTTACTTACGTATATCGAAATATTTAATATCGCTTTCTTGTAATAATCAGAGTAATAATATGAGCTCGATGTCGAAATATTTTACTCAGGCTATACATTGTATTAGATTCAAGAACGAGGATCTTTGTAATTGTCTAACTTAAAAAGAATCCTTACGTAACATTTGAAAGATGGAATCTCCCGGTATTTGACCAACGTCTGTAAAAAAATGATAATTACGGCCTGGAGTTTCAAAACTCTTAGTGTTAGGTAAAAATCGTGCTTATCTGACACAGATAATTGTCAAAATAATTGCATAATTTCGAAAGTACGACTGAGCTTTAAATTCTTTCTAGTTTCCAAGTTATTTTACAGAATATTGTTATTAAATTAATCAATCACTTGAAAATGTTCTTTTTAATAACATTAAATCGATTCGAACTGCACGATTTTTTAATTGTGAGAAAAACTGCACAATTAAAACGTTGCTTATTGCATGCGATATATAACTCATTCCTATGTGCATGTCATTTTGTATTTTTTAAATTACTGCTATTAGATCTCACTGATCGATCGGTGTGTGTACAACGAGCCGTATGAGTCCGATAGAGATGAAACAGGTCCAATGGAATGCTGCAAGCTATAATCGCTCTATGATGATCGCGAATATTCGAGCTAACGAGCATGCTTTGTAATAGCGGAAAAATGATTATCGTCTTTTAATGAGTTGATTCTATTGTCGTCACCAACGGTTTCGCTAATGAAAGTTATATACGTGACTCCTCCATTAAGCTTTTTTAAAACACTGTTGGAGTCCCTTCCACAAAGGGCCAACTGAGTTGGCTTCAATAGCGTACCGGGAGCATTGGATTCTCATTATCACAATTGCAGATGCAAAGTATATTTGTTGCGATGCACAAATGTCTGCAGCAGACTGAGGACAGCTATTGTGAAAAAAAAAGCTCGCACGTGAATTCACAAGCGTTCATATAGGAGTACCGAGAGTGCTTCTAGTTACGTCCAATTTGCTCTCGTTGAATGTAATTCCGGCTAATTCACCACCTCGTATCTACTTGTTATACTTTCAGAGACACAACATGTACGCCTATCGTTACTTCGCCTGTGAGCTTCTCTGCCTGGTCAACATCTTCGTTCAACTTTACCTGATGAATCGTTTCTTCGACGGCGAGTTTCTGAGCTACGGTATTCGGGTACTGCAGTTTTCCGACGCACCTCAGGAGGAACGGGTCGATCCAATGGTCTACGTTTTTCCACGTGTCACCAAATGCATCTTTCACAAGTATGGAGCCTCCGGAACGATTCAGAAACACGATTCGCTGTGTATCCTTCCCCTGAACATCGTCAACGAGAAAACTTATATATTCATCTGGTTCTGGTACCTCGTGCTCTCGTGCCTTCTCATCGGCCTAGTTATCTACAGAGCCGCTATCATCTTGGTACCAGCCTTCAGACCGAGACTTCTACGAATGTCGTCGAGATTGCTATCGATCGAGACCTGCTGTAATATCAGTAAAAAGGTAGACATCGGTGACTGGTGGATACTTTACGTTCTCTCTTCTAATATGGATTCACTCGTTTATCGCGATCTCCTTGAAGAACTCACGAAAAAAGTCGGCTATCGCGCTCATTCGTCCGCGAACCCGTAAATTTGATTATTACATCAACGCGATTTTCGCGACTAAACGATAAATACTTCAACGAAACGTTTAAAGCGACCGTGTATCTACTTTATGCTTTAAGGAGTATGCAATTACGCTGAGATACCTGTGTCTTCCGAATGCTGACAAAGCCATTCACCTTCTCACTTGTGATACAATGATTTTTTTCTGGCATCGCTAAACATTTTTTGTGAAAATAGCAATATTTCGAATCATATTTGTTTTTTTTTCTTTCTATTTTGAATAATTTAAGGAACTGCGTGATTCTACTAATCTGGATCAGAATATAAATTTACAAGAATGTAATCAATTCAAGGCAACTGATCGCAAGTGAGTCGGTAAAACAGAGCACTTCGAGACTACGCGTCCAGAGTCCTCGTGACCAACGCATAGATGAATATCTTTTTTTAATATAATATATATATATATAAATATATATTTGTGACAATTTTACGACTAAATTAGTGACCCTATAGTGTATATAAGACGCAAAGACCGGTGTCGTGTGATCGTTGGCTCTCACATAAACGTATTTGCTTTGCAAAACATGTAAACTTGGTTATTGCGTTTTAGAATAGCGTGTGGGGATCGCAATCTCGGCGAAAGTGCTCAATCTGTTTAATTTTTGTTTATTTTTATTTCGTTTCGGTGATCTATTTGTTTTTGGTTATCAATCATTATCGCTTTACGTTTATTTTACAAAGCTCGAGATGCGACCCCCGCGTTCAGAGATTCAAGCAGTGTCATTACAATAGAACCCTGTTAACCCCCCCCCCCCCCTCCGATTAATTGGTGGTTGGGACCAAATTATTCACAGATAATTCGTTTTACATTGGGAAGAGAGAGTAAAAATATTTTATTACCAATAATAACGATAGCATACGATTGTCAATTTATTATTTGACAAAACAAGCGATGTACAAAAATCTGTCACAGTTGTGTTCTCGACTGGGGAATACTAAATTCAAATTTCTACCAAAAATATTAGTCATTTAATTTTTTTTCTGCTTTTTTTTTTAACATCTTCATTTATTTTTACTGACCTTTAATAATTGGCGCATTAGAAAGCATCTACGATTAATATTTTGAATCATACGATTTTTCTAATACATGATATTATCAATTAACAAAATTAATTTCTCAGAATTTACAGTTCATAAGTATCATCGTTATAGAATCTTTATTTTAAGGTAAAATTGTCTACGGTTTCTGAAGAAGATGACTAATTAATTTCAAGAACGAGAGGCTCACGGTTAATCCCACCCCCCCTCTTCCACTGCCGGATAAATCGACTCCGGTTAATCTAGATTCTACTTTATCTTTAAATAAACTTTTTTTCGATCGCATGCGAAGACTGAATGAGGCTGAGGTAAAACTTTCACGTCATCGAAAGCGATACATTATTACTTCCCTCCTGAGATTTATACTTTAAGAGGAGTTTTCTTTGAAATATAAGCCAGAAGCTTCCGTTTGTGAGTTAATTATAGTCCTCAAGCACAAGCTGACTATAATAACGAAGTTTTGTATCGCGATTTCAGGGAACGTTATCGCAGAAATCGCAAATACTCGTTTTTTTTTCTCAAATTGTCATTTCTCGACGGAAACTTTTCTAATAGTACGATTAATTACAATCGATTGACACGTTAACAGTTAATAACGAAGTATTCGATCGATTCTATCGCGTTTTACTATGAAAATGAAAGTTTGGTCGAGAGAATACATTGCTATCGAAATTACTGTGATCCAGCGCGACATGCGAGTATTAATTTTTGACAGATCTGTCGCGTGGATACCGCTACCGTTTCATTATATATATTTTATTTTCTCCAACAACTTCGAGTAATTCCATTTATTGTGATACCAGAATTACGCTGAGGACTTGGTAATTCTAACTGAGGATTTTATGGCAAGCGGATAGCTAGTTTCAGCATTATTAGCGCGGGAGGCTTCGATACATATCGAGAAAGTAGAACATTTGTATTGAAAGGATAGAAAGAAGCCCACGCGATATTTATATAGTTTTTGTCTACTTTGTAAAGATTTATCGACGATAACTGTCAAGATTCAAGGTCCAACGATGGATGCATAAATAAATCGTGTATTGCGTATGATTCTTCTTGGTTTTACTCTAGAGTCATACGAAACACGTACAACTTTCTTTTTATTTTTTTCAACATCGTTAAGGATTAAGACTCCGGAAGCAGATGTACCGTTAGTTCCGTAGGTGGAATAAAGGCGTATGAAGTTTATGATCCTGACTTACACTTATTTACAAATGTCCCGTTGATCATTTACAAGCTACGAGTCCGCAGGTACGATAGATTCTTCACTCAATAAGCTGTTCGTGTCAGCGGCCAATTATCTGTAACGAGTAAGAATTACTGTTTACAGTATGTAGTCTCAAAAAGAAAATGTGTATGTACTTCGTAGAAGAAGAAGTGAAAAACAAAAAAAAGTTGTATGCACTGAGTACGTACTATTACTCCCTTAAGAATGAACGAATTTTAAACCGTATTATTCGTTTTCTAATTTACTGTGGGTAAGACTGAAGCTCCAGCTTTTTGTTGAGCAACTCAGGACGTACGTTTTTTTGTGTGTTTCGTATGAAATTTATAAATTGGTAAAAAAGGTGATTTGATATGTAACCAGCAGGAAACTTATGATCGTGTAGACTCTGGAAATGTTCATAAAAATAATGCCAAGTTTGTAATCGTAGTAGAAAAAAAAATCATTCAAGCTTCGTATTCATTGTAAGAACAAATAATTATAATGCACGCAAAACGTGTGAGGAGAAGAAACTGCAATTTCAGGAAATGAAAATTGCAATTTTCTTCTTTCCTTGCAATTTTCTTCTTTCTCTCTCTCTCTCTCTCTCTCTCTCTCTCTCTCTCTCTCTCTCTCTCTCTCTCTCTCTCTCTCTCTCTCTCTCTCTCTCTCTCTCTCTCTCTCTCTCTCTCTCTCTCTCTCTCTCTCTCTCTCTCTCTCACACACACACACACACACACACACACACACACACACACACACACACACACACACACACACACACACACACACACACACACACACACACACACACACACACACATTGTAATTATTTTATCCCTTTTCTGGAAGTTACAAATGTTTTTGAATATTCTGACATTAAAAATATCTATTTTGCACGAAAACAAAGCTTCCTGTACGAGGAAGCAAATAAGAGCAAGAAGACTTGATTGGCGCTTAAAATTCGTGTGTACATGGGGAAAGTAAATAATCTGATGAGCGTTTCTTAGTTTCTTCGCGCAGCTAGAAACTGCGATGATCAATAAAATCGTACGAATCGTTAAGTTTTTGATAGATATAGACAGAAAAAGAGCGAGTAATGAAGGATGGGATATTATACAGGTTATTCGAGTAACTGATTCGATGACTGACCGTGTCTAAGGAGTGAGAAAGATGAGAGACAAGAGAACGAGTGCAATCCGACGTAATAGAGCTAAGATAAATAAATGAATAATATACACATCGGACGTGGCACAAGATAAACTGCCCTGTCTGGTGCGAGTGGCTCACGCTAGCCTCTTTGGTAAAATTTACTGCCAACGTTGACAGGGCGCCTGTGCTTTTATTATATGTATTACGTGTGCAACTTCGCTTTCCACGACTCGCTCGTAGCCAGGAGTTATTCCATTTTCTCATTTCTTTTTATCGCCGTTTTATTTGCGGATATGACAATGACTTACCTAAAGTTCGTATCTGTATTTACAGGCTTCGGTAACGTTTCCTTTTTGTCTTTGAATTCGAACGTTGATCGTCATGCTCTTTATTATTCTTGAAAAGATGAATCGAAACGAAAACGAATTCACGCCTTCGCAATTGTAACTGTAGGGCAATTTATGTCTTCTCCCGAATCTCAAAGTCTACGATAAATTCTTCGGTGTAACGAACCTCGTTGAACTGACAGGTTCAGCGACCATTTACTCGATATTCAATAAATTGACTCATTCGGTGTAGGTTGAACGTATCTAATGCCAATTAACAGTCAATTGAGAATCGATAGACTTATATTTCTTAAACTTTTAAACTAAACAGTTTACTCCTATTCGGAAGGATATGTGGAATCATGATTAAGGACAAATGCAAGGTGTTATCATCATCGTTGCTGTGAAAAAAAAATTTAAAACGAAAATATAAATTTCGCGTTTCTGAATTTTAACACAAAAGAAGAAATAACACTTAATTATTTATACTAATATCGTATATCGTACGTGTTGCATTACATTTTTCGGACATCTAGGTCTATTGAATAGAGTTGTTTGTAAAACTGAAATATATGTTACCACTCTTTGAAAACTCACTTTAGCCTAATCTCTTCTAATTAATCATCACCGTCAATCATTAGAATCCACGGATTACCTAGCGTAATTGGGGCTATCACAGAATTGATGCGTGTACCAAAAGAGTGAGTTTGAGTGGAGTTTCTCTATTGATAGACTTTGATTCGGGCTCTGCCAAGTAGTCTCCCGTGTATATATCTCTATCGAGGAGTGACGTTTTCATCCGTAGATAAAAATATTGGAACGAGAGGCGCCGAGATGCCGCATGGATGGGCGCCTGGACGGCAATGAAGACTCGTTCCACCTCATCTTCGCGTGTAGTTTTCCAACCCCTCCGTTTCCTCTTCAATCGTCAGGATAGAACATGCAAAACCTCTTCTTTTCGAATGTCGCAAATGTTCGGCGGCAAAATCGCGGCGCGCATCGTCGTCATCGGCGCGATCACATCAGAGAAGAGGCAAAGTGGGCGTACGGTTATTCCGTTGCCACTGCTGCTTCTTCATATTCTTTATCGGGCGGCAGAGAGACCAAGAGAGAGAGAGAGAGAGAGAGAGAGAGAGAGAGAGAGAGAGAGAGAGAGAGAGAGAGAAAAGAGCGAGCTGGAGAAGAGTAAGAGCCGCGAAGACAAGGGCGAGTGTCAATTTAAAAATAAAAGTTTCTCTCCCTCGCGATCTCGTGCGTGAACTGATGGAGAATTGGTAGTGAGCTGAGCTTGAGGTGATTTCGGCTCTTCTA
The DNA here is from genome assembly GCA_963942595.1 of Cylloceria caligata. Classification (NCBI taxonomy): domain Eukaryota; kingdom Metazoa; phylum Arthropoda; class Insecta; order Hymenoptera; family Ichneumonidae; genus Cylloceria; species Cylloceria caligata. The sequence goes on along the minus strand of OZ012704.1, from coordinate 70,448,689 downwards.
CACGACTTCTCGATTCTGTTACTGCCACTACTACTGGACGCTGATACTGATGTTGCTGCTGCTCATGTTGCTTCCTCCGCGTGTGTCTCTCTTGGCACCGAAGCTGTGCTATACGGACTCAGTAGTAGGTCAGTCACTACTCTGTTTCAGTTTCTTGGGAACCATCCCGCGTACGAGACGCCGGGCAATACTTGTTGGTTCATCAAAACGGTCACGAGGATTTCGCGTGGCGATTTTTTAAAACGATGATTATTCCACTCCTTGGAATAAATACTTACGCGTCATAGTGCGAACTCTCGATGTACCAGTCGTACGTGATGATAAATCGGATAAAGTGCAAACCAACGAATATTAAGATAAATAATTACGATTATTAATTATTCATCAATTTAATATAAATTAAAATTTCCATCGTTATTTTCATTAACGTTAAAAAGAAAATATTATTACGTCGGGTGTTAATCAACGAGTCCAAGAATTAATCATTAATTAATCATTTATCATAACTCAGATGTACTTTGAATCTAAAAATCGCGGGTTAAATAAAATAACATCATTATCTATTGGAATAATTAAAGAAATTAATTAAAATTCAAATAGATATCCAATTAATTGTGATAAATATAAAAATGGTTGCGATGCTAAATAAAATCATAAGGAAACAAGGTGACAATTGAAGTAGATTGAAATGATAACAATTGATTAAAATTTATTTCATTATTAACATTTCGATTAATGGAGCAATTGATAAATAAAAATGAGTTGTATCGATGCTCGGAGTAAAGCTTTAGAGGATTTTGTCAGCGACCTTGACCTTATTCATGACGCGCTTCCGGCGCGCGAACGTTGGGGTAGTTTTTTCGGGTGAATTATGTCCAGCTGCGTGTCACGCATCATCGATACTGCAAACCCGCGTCTCGTATCTACGAATGAAGCCTTGCGAGTGATTACAAAACGAGTCCAAGGGCAGGGGTGGCACGGGGGAGGTATTCAGCTCGATTTCGATGTGGCTGCCAAGCATATATCGTGATAGCTTAGAAGTCGAAATATGAAAAGTCCTCGAGGCACGAGCATTGAGAGAATACTACAGTCCAACGACAGACTGTCGACGGATAGGAATAGCGAAACTCTCGGAAAAAAGAATAAGTTGGGAGGGTATTTTACCGGCGGAAAATCAAACGGTCAAAGAAAAATCGGGTTGCCAAATAGCGATAACAGTTGCGAGGGAAAAAGGATAATGGACGCACTGGGTGGTCTCTACTTTCTCTTTCATGTGAGTATTTAATACTTTGTTAAAATAACGTATTTTAATATCGGAAATAATGGTTATCGATAAAGACCTTTTACAATCTAATACGACGATTCATTTCAAACGTTCGTTAACAAATGTCTTATCAAGAATTATAAGCTTGATGCATTTATTAAAACTCTTATTATTATTAACGAGAGTATGCTTTATTAGATAAATTATAAGAACGATTCCTATGATTTGATTCTTCAACAATGTTTAAAATTATTCAAGCTTTTCAAGCTCGACGTCACGTTTAAAGGTCAATATTGATATTCATCGTTTCCGGAAGTATTTATATCCCGTCACGATCTTGGCAATATTGAATCTCTAGGTCGATTAATAATTCAGGTGAGCAGGGTAAGGAGCGAGGGACCCTTGCTCAGGCTTCACGTGCTCACAGCTGCACTGATGTTAAGCTTTTCCGTTATCGTGTCCGCCAAACAAGCAGTCGGAAATCCCATAGATTGCGTGCACACGAGGTAAGAGCCACAATGGATAGTAAGTTACGAGTATTAAAAAATGAATACAATTGTATTTCATTGGGTCCATTCAATATCTTATTTATCGTACAAATACACATATATGAAATGTCAGATGGTTTTGCGCACGTTCGTATATATATTTATACGTTTTTACGCGATTCTGTCACAGAGACATACCCGTGGAAGCTTTCAACGCGTACTGCTGGATTCACAGCACATATTTTGTCACCGGTGCAATGCTGGGCGTTGCTGGAGTGAATGTAGCGTTTCCGGGGGTTGCACCTTCTTTAACGTTCTATCAGAGAGAACGTAATAATCATGATGAGGAGTCTGGTCGTCACAGAAGTGGCAACAATGCTAATCCACTGATAAAGCAGGTTAAGTACTATCAGTGGGTTGCATTCTGCCTGATCTTTCAGGTAATTAATTATGTATTTAATAGTTATTAATTTATTGAAGTTACTTCAACTCTTTGAATGGTAGAATTACTTAAAGTTATTAAAATGTTGTGTTAATAAATAATGAACGACAAACATTCGATATTTTACAAAATTATGTTAAAAGAAATCTTGCCAATCACTAAAAAAAAAAAAAAACGAAAGAACTTCCGTAGCAAAATAATTATTATAAGAAAATTAGTATTTTCAAGTTCAATATACGTGTTGTTTGGCAATTCTTAACGAATTAATTATTTACACAAGTTTCATTTTATGACGAACGTACACACATGGCAACGAAATATTTTAAAAATATTATTGAAATAATCTTTTGAAATATGATAATGTTGTCAAACAATTTTGAAATCTATTAGCAATATCGTTTCAGTATTGAAAGAAACTTGTAATCTTCGTTCGATACATTGCAGATGTAATATGATATTGTTACTGAATAACATTGCAATAATATATTTGCCAAATGTTGCAAATAACTTTTTAAACGGATAAATAATGTTTTATCATTTAAATTTACTACACTGAGAAAAATGATTAGTTGCGATTATCAATTATCAGCTGTACCAACCAATCAATTGACCGGATTAAACAACATTTTGGTAGCACAAACCGATGAACGGTAATCGCAACTAATCTTTTTTCTCTGTGTATTATCGCCTTTAAACAGATTTTAATTCTTTCTCACAGTATTTGTCTCGCAATCATACATGTTTTGCATCCCCTTAATGAAAGATAAGTTTGTAAATATGCGTTATAATAATTTGTATTATCAATTAATAATATGAAGACAAAATATGCCCTCGGGCACTTAATATTTTTCTTACTTTTAGATGTAACTAACTATTATCTAACAAAGACGTTAACAAGTACGCTATCGAGTATTTCTGAACTTTTACAGTTGGAATATCCTGATAGAAAAATTGGATCTAGCAGTAAGACATTTATGTTCATTCAGATTGAGATTTCAACAATATTTTTTATTTAACTAATAGCAATTACGAATTGAAGAAAATATCAATCGAATTGGCAGTAAAATAGGTATCCGTTTATTCCTGAGATCGCTTTTTTCAATTAAATGTAGAAACACCAAAATTTAAGATGGCGTACATAGTATGGAGATGCAAAATACTTCAACAGAGTCTGATTTTAACGACAATTGGTCACCAATATATAAAAAAATAAAATGGAAAGTAGAACTTTGAGAAAATAAATTGATCAGCTTTCACTTCTTGATAGAGGAAACTGTGTGATTATTGGATAATAATGAGGAAACAATGTAAAAGACATTGCTTCCTTGTTAAAAAATGGCAGAAACTAAAGTTAAACGAAAATGTTGTGATCGAGTAATTAAAACAATGAAATTTGTTTACAATTTCATCAAAACGTCAAAACATCAAAAGTACAAAATGCTATAAAATCGGAATCCTATTACCGATCTTTGACAAGTAAAACATCTAGCACCACTGAATGTCAGTCTGTTTCTGTGGAAAATCCTAATTTAACTGATCAAAGTTTTCCTTTTCATGATCGGCAATTTTTTCAGAAGGTAAAATTTTTATAAAATCTCAACGCTTTTATCGACTTCTTCCAAATGTAATACCAATTGGGCTTGCATATTAATTTACTTATAAAGAACTATTTAGCTCCAAAGCTAAAAGATTATAGCAGCTAGATCATTTGCAGACATTGTTTTGACAAAATTCAAAGTTTAAGCGCTTTCACGATTGCTAATTAACATTTAAACGTGAAAATTCGTAAATTCCAATTTCTAAAAGTTGATATAATGGATTTTAGTGATAGCGCTGTTGTTTTAAAATCCAATTCTTAAGGCGTCATTTCAATATTCCTCTGTTGTTTCTCCGTAAAATGTTTTTAGAGTTGAAATTTAAGGGAATAGAGAATGAAACTGACAAGTTAAGTACCAGCTGATAGATGTTTGTTGTATGATTTTTTAATCTACGGATGAATGAAAAAACTTAAAGAAAAAGTTAATGTCTTCGCTAAATTTTTTTTCGAAACCGTGGTTAAAAAATGTAGTTTCTATACAAAGTTATCTTTGAAATGAAATTTCGCATGTACTAAGAAATCATTAGAAATATTTAACAACAATCATTGATACGAAAAAATTGAAAAAAAAAACATTATTGAAATAGGAAAAAAAACGGAACCTTTTGGAATAAATTTTTTTAAATATTTCTGAAATTATTTAATTTTTATACTTTTCTATATTATTTGAAAAAGTTGCAACAATATTTAAATGGTAATGAAATATTTGGAAACATTTACTACAATATTTCTTCAGCATCCCATTTTATGTTAGATTCAGGATGATATGTTTTCGTACAAAATGAAAGAAAAAAATATTTCTATGATACGTAGTGACAGCGGGAATATTAATTGCTAAGAATTTGGATAATATAATTAGTAAATGTGAAGAATACGGGCCTACCGCCAAATCGCCTTCTAAATAGGTGCATTCGACGCGTCTCCCCACGGGGAACATCTTTTTCCTCTGCCATTTTCGGCGCTTCGGCCCAGAAACGAAGATATTCAGTGTTGAAGTTACCTTTCATGATAAATGTGAAGAATACATGCCTATCGCCGATGACCTTCTGAATAGGTTCTTTAGGTTCTTTAGGTTTTTAGGTGCTTTACACATTATAACCCGCCCCGGGCGTATATGCGTCCAGTCTTGATGATCTTCCGTTAGTATGTTTACTACTTTCGTACACGGGAGCAGTTCAGTTGCTTGTTTCTGGTGTTTCGATTATAATGTGTAAAGCAATGAGACTGTTTGAATTTCTCTCACTATGCGAAAACCGAAATAAAATTAACTAACTTCAACCCTGAATATCTTCGTTCCTGAGCCGAAGCGCCGAAAATGGCAGAGGAAAAAGTTGTTCCCCGTGGAGAGACGCGTCGAATGCACTTATTTAGAAGGCGAGTTGGCGGTAGGCCCGCATTCTCCACATTTACCATATAATTTTTTTAAAACAACTCGTCAATGTGAGACAGGGTGCGCTCTCTGTCGATCTCTCGTCGTAGCTCGAACGAGCGAACGACGATAGATATCGCGCGCTACGAGAAGCAAGACTCCACGTGCGTTGTTGCGTGCCGACGACACAGTAGGGGATACAGACTGTATGCGATCGGACAGAGGCGCTCGATTGAGTTTCAGACGCCTGAGAAGTCTCTGCGTGCGATGCCCTCGAACTCTCGACGCGAGATGTTCCTTCTTCTGCTATGGGTGCTTCTGCTTATGATGGCCTGAACCCGTCCGTGTTCCTGGTACTCAACCGTGGATCGTATATTTGACTCGGGATAACTTGATTTATCGCTGATGATGAGCTACTTGAGTCTAGCTATAGCGGAAGAGGCAAAAGCACAAGAGGAGATGATGTACCATGCGTAGCTCGGTCTTATGCGCAGCGATAAAATTCTGCAACCATTACAGAAGTTCCAATAAATATTCTGCAAATTTATGCATTTTTTATAATGATCGATGTAAATAGTATACTGAACATTTTTCTTAAGTAAAAGTCATTTTTTTTATGTGACAAATGTCAGATTTATCTATATCCAAGTTTAAAATGTGTTTTAAAACAACGTATTAATCATTTTACTGTTCCCCATTTTACTTATGCGTTTCGTTGAAAATATTTTTCTTATGGAAAACTAACTATTACAGTTGATTTAGCGAAACAAGGTTACCGTTATTATTATTATGGTAATACTTTCTATGATGAAAAATAGCTTCACACGATGATTTCATCTACGATATTTAACGGAGAAGATAGAAACACGAGAGAATGTGCAATTACAACATTTAGGTCTTAGTGAGAAATGAGAAATCGTTTCATCTTGATACAAAACGTCAAGATTATTTGTAATAAGGTTGATCATTATTACTCACTGATCCTCATTGCCCTACATTCATGCTTCAACTCAAATGAGCTACCATCATTCCCTGTCTGCTTTCCGAAGTCTCGCGCGAACGATTAATTAGCTTACATTTTGGGTCATTGAGACACCTGCAACAGGAGAATACAGACGAGACGGCCCACGCATTGAGCAGCGCCCACCACTCTCATAGGACAGTTACACCCAATGGCTTCTTTATTAGATTGTATTTTCTATTTTCCTCATTGCTGCACAGCTTAGAGGCTTACGTGTCTACGCGAGCGTACATTCGACTCACGGAATTAGCTGAATTGCGTAAATATGTGTCATTGGATTTTGAACTGTTCCCAGAAATTACTCGATTAATCGTCCGGAAATAATGTGTCCTAGCTCACACGACTACGAGCAGTTTCTTTAGTGGAGTAACACGAATCTGAATCGTCGGTGTTGTTTGACCTCGTCCTCTTTCGTCTTCTTTTTGTTTTGTCGAACGAAAACGACAATCGATAACAAAACGATCCGGTAGAGTCAGTTATCGGCTCGTTACGCGGGTTTGAAGCATTTGTTAATACGTTCTCGACGTTGCAGGATGTAAATTCTACGATCTTTACCGTCACCGTACCTACATCTTTTCGTTGTACTTTCGGTAAAACGATTTTCGTTTGGTATAGTAACCGGGATTTGACACGATTCTTGGACGTGTCGAGTCATAACAACGAGAACGGTGACGAATTGACTGCAAGAATACGTCCGTTACGAATTTTCATAGCTTCACCGTGTCGACAAAGAGAGATCGATTTTCCAACTACGAAAATAAGCCAAAGTCAGAAATTAATGTTAACTTTACCAGTTTTCCCTAAAGTATTGCGCAAAACAATTGTTTCAACGTGTTATTTTTTGTGGTACGAGTGACGCACTGTGTGTACATGATACGAAACCTGTAGAACTGTGATCGGATAACGCGAATCGGCAAAATTACTTAAAAAAAATCTTAAACAATTCGGAGAGTCACGTTAAAATATATTTTATTCCATTGTATAGAAGGAAATTTATTACACATTATTATTAGGAACTTCTTATAATTTTCTCGAAGAGACAGTTTCCCACCAGCAGAACAGCAAATTTGGGAAATCGGATAAATCGGTTTATAAAAATTTATCTACTTTCCCAAGCGCAGAAGCTTTTTTTTAAAAATATTATAAAAATTATGTTATAAACCTAACCATTAAAATATCTGATAATCGTATGGTGTCAACTATTGAAAAAGATAATGAAAAATGTTATTACTACTCATTACGTAATAAATCTGTATAATCAATCCTCAGAATAAAAAGTTTTCTGGTGTTCGTTCGGACGCGATTTATACATTTTTTCATCATTAACTATCTTGGGGATTCAAAATGTTAAACGTTACACAAATTTTTTACTGTTTGAATAAGTAATCGAGAAATTGATAGAAAATAAATTTGTATAATAGAAGAAAGCAATTTATAAAAAAGAAAAAGACTTATACGATAGAAATTTAGGGATATGTAGGACGTATTACATCACATCCGTCGTTGGGTATCATGCTGGTGCTGGTTGATTTATCGAAACTTTAGCTTTTACGATGATCTATGAAAAGAAAAATGGCTGTTAAGCAAAGACAGAGTGAAAAAGGGAGTGAGTGAGAGAGAGAGAGAGAGAGAAAGCTTGTTGTGGGTGCTGAAAAATTAACGATTTCCGTACTGGAAGATGCGAAGCTCCTAGGTAGCGGTAACCTTATCGTAGCTTTAGGAAAGTCTTGCATCACGTTTTCCTCATGTCGTTTGAATTTAACGACGTGCCAGAAGCCCCTACTACCAAAGTTTTGCACAAAGCAAGCGAAATAATAGAACTTTGGTTATCCGTCACTATCGTTGTTTAGACGTAAATTGTCGTAGAATCGGACCAAGACCAAAGATAAATGTCTGGAAATCGTGACTTTTCCTCAAGCCAAGACGAATTTACATAGCCAATCCTTTTTATTCCTGCGAACTCGAGCGTAAAATAAATGGTCAGTCTGACAACATGACTAATGTAAGCTAGTATGTCTCGATAAATAACAAAATTTCTTTTGACCAATGTTCTCGAGGTACGATAGAAATATATTTAACATCACCGATCACTATTCTCGTTTTTACCTCGGACCAAACGAAGAAGCAGCTCATTTATTTTCGATTTTTGACACAAAATCTTAGAGGAATTGGAATCGAAACAGAAATTCGTAATCTAACGATGTAAGTGTACATTTATTTTGACTTCTTAATACTAGCCCAGTGACAACATCGATTTGAGAATCGTTTTATAAAATTGCTTTCAACTATTTTCTCTCGTGGTGTTCGAGGAATTAATTATCAAAGAAAATGTCACGTGTCAAGCTTGTACTTTCTCGTAATACTATATTCGTTTATCGTTTATATCAAGACATTGTTTCATTCATAATTCAAATAAGAAAATCTGTAAAATGAGAATTTCTTCCTCATAGAGGAAGCTATATTTTTGCGAAAACAAATATTGCCAAGATTTTTTTTTGCGAGAGCACTTAAAAAGGTTTCAAAAGATTGAGAAATCATATTTAGAAAAAATGTCCGTGCGTATGTGTGTATGTGTGTATGTGTGTTTGTATGTTTATGGAAATTGTTGTCCAAATCGCTAACGGGTGTCTCATTTATATTAGCTTTTGGTAGTTTGAATGTTTCGAATATAAAGATTTCTAGAACTTTCATAAAAACTGAGATATCGAACTCAAACTTTTTACAATAATGGGACAGAGGACAAGGTAATATCGGTATTGAGTGTAACAAGAATCGATCTAGGCGTAAAGATTTAATGGAATTATGAGTTTTTTTTATTTTTCGAAAAAAAAAAACTATTCCGCTCGAATTTTAACATTAGTAGCGATGCTTCGATATCGCAATACTGTTACTTTATTTGCCTGAAGTACTATTGAAGCATCGTTGATCTAGCATATTCATCTCATAGATTGAATTGAATCGTGATTTGAAGTAAACATTTTGCCGATCAACTTTTCTTAGTGCTCTCTTTTATTCTAACCTCAATTATCCTAACCTCAAAATCCGTAGTGTGAAAAAAAGTTAAACCTATTCTCCATCGTGGCTGTCCGAAAAAATGTCTGTACGGCAAATTCCAAATTCGCACGCTTTTTACCTATGAGAATGAAAACCTAACATATATTATTAGTAAATCACTGAGAAGAGAATTAGACTTGAAACGAAAAGTGAGAAAGTAGGCGAGAATCATGTAGAAGCCATGTGCAAATTTTAAATTTGATCGCTTTTTTAAATAATTTGTGTAAATCACTGAGAATATAGTTATAAAACGACACCCCTGGTTCTACATTAACCCATCTCTACACAAACCAGTCCCTACACAGAGTGTACAATTATACTCGTGTAGAAATTGATGCGTATAGAGGTGGGTTATGTAGAACCGGGATTTTGATTCCAACGAAATGATAATGCGATGCGTTTATGCAAATATCGATAAATTGATCTAATTTTATTTATTTATCTACAACAATGTTATCCTCTTAAAAATAGTTCTCATTAGATATTATACACTTATGCAAGTGCATTTTCCAATCCCCGAAACACTTCTGGAATTCGTTCTTTGGGGTAGCTTTTAGTTCTCTCAGCGATGCGTTTTTAATCTCATCGATGCTTGCAAAACGAAGGCTCTTTAAGGTTCTCTTTATTTTTAGGAACAGAAAACAGTCACACGGAATAATGTCTGGTGAATATAGAGGCTGGGGTATCATAACAGTGTTGTTTTTGGCCAAAAAATTACGAACAAGCAATGAAGTGTGGGTAGGGACATTATCGTGGTGCAAAAGCCATCAATTGTTTCGCCACAAATTTGTGGCGTTTTTTTCGGATTGCTTCACGCAAACGGCGTTGAACTTGTAAGTAATACTTCTTATTGACTGTTTGACCTTGTGGCAAGAACTCATGGTGCACTATACCGTTAAAATCGAAAAACACAGTGAGCATAACCTTTACATTCGACCGCGCTTGTCGAACTTTTTTCGGTTTTGGCGATCCAGAATGCCTTCACTGGGACGATCGAGTCTCAGTTTCGACGTCATATTCATAAATTCATGTTTCATAAAATATTATGACACGTTTCAGTAGTTCTGCATCGTTGTTGACTTCATTTAACGACTCCTGAGTAACTTTCATTCGTCGCTGTTTTTGTTCGAAATTCAACAATTTTGGAACAAAGTTTGGTGCCACACGTTTCATACCCAAAACCTCCGAAAAAATTTCATGGCATAAGCCAATTGATATGACAATATCATCAGCTACTTCTCTTATTGTGATTCGGCGATCATTCATAATCCTTTCTTTCACATTTTCCATGTTTTCATCGATTTGTGATGTGTTGGGGCGTATACGACGCTCGTCATCTTCAATGTCCTCACGGCCATCTTGGAAAGGATTATACCACTCGTAAATCCTTGTTTTACTCATAGCAGACTCACCAAAAGCAATATTTAACATTTATAAAACTTTGCTGCACTTTATTTCATTCGTATAGCAACATTTAATACAAATTCTCTGATCCATTTTAAAAATCGTCAATCCTACCAAAACACATGTGACCTTTTTGACAGTTGACAATAGACTAAATATCTAATATGGCTAACACAGTACAGCAACTTTTCAGACAAGTTTACCAACACAACAATGAAAAAATCGCGGGAATCGGACTAACTAATACAACACTTGAAATTACAAAATTCCCGTTAATTATTTAACATACCTCGTATAAACGAATACAGCTGACCGTCTCTTTTATAGAATTTAAAAAAAATCAATCAATCGTTTGATATCTAATTATTTACTCGGAAACCTGTTCGGCGGTGCACTAATTTAGTATTACAGCTGCGACTACACTGTAGGTGTTCAGATAGTTCGGCCGCGTTCCTCATCGCCGCCGGAACGTATTTGGGCTAACGTCATAGCTGCGTAAACACGAACTGATCATTGGGGGCCCGCGATAGCAGTTCTTCGTGTTTAAAAAAGGAACAGGAAAATATGTGAGAGCGTGCGAGCTATACGGAGAGACTGGATAGAGAGATAATTTTGAAAAAAGCCGAATGTACGAGAAAGAGAGCAAGATTCCCAAACATTTTACCGCAGGATAAATGTGGTTCGCTCATCCATTCGGTGGGCGAACTATCCATTTATTTTTTTTAATTCAACACCCCCCTCACTGTAGGCACTACCTCTGGATTACTCTGTACCTTGTATTCGATTACCAAGCAGACAGCGATCGTTACGCCCAGCAGCGCGTAACAATTTGACAAAAAGGAGGCTGAGTGTGAAAATTCCACTCTGGGTGAGGCAACATTCCGGAATTCGGACGACGCAAATGAGATTTTTTAAAAAATAAACAGAATCTCCGAATGCTTTATGAACTATATGACTCTAATTAACGGACTCATTCTCTTTCCCTAGCGTGTACGAAATAATATTAAATCAATCAGAGAACAAATTCACGTGAAGGGTAAGCCTCCGATGCTATAACGAGTGTCAGTTACTGTCAAAATCAATCAGACTAAGGGACAGGCGTACGAGCATCGAGTATATATATATGTGTGTGTGTGTGTGTGTGTGTTTGCTATGGTTCCACTCGGTTGCGTTCGTTTAAACGTTTTATTTACGTCACGGCATCACAGATAGTCGAGATACAGAGAATATTTTACTTCTTCAGTGGCTGATGACGAGATCTGAAAAAAGAACAAGAGGATGAGGGCCTGTGCGCTTGAGCCCAATGCTTCTCGGCAATATACGCGGGCTCCCTAGACGTCGTGTAATCAGCGTATCTTACAAGCCACGGTCTATTTTAAATAGAGATAAATTGTGAAAATGTGTAGTTAAGGAGTAACGACGACACGCTTGTATACAGAACATGCGCATCTAATTTTCTCTCATTCCGTCTAACTTTACTTTTCTATGCACCCGCTCGGGTGTATATTCCGATAACTTTATAACGTATGCAAATATTATACCGCGAGGTTTTCATCTGAATTATAAAGTAAGTCCCAAATCGGCTGTACCCTTACAGTGACAGCTATGTATACCATAATATTTATGGAACTTTACATTCATATCATACGTAAAGGGATAAATGGACTTTGGAATTTAATTTTTGAATCACTTTCAGATGCAAAGACTCGCCCGCTGGTGTTGAATAAATGAAACATTTAGTTTCTGCATCGGCTTGATCCGAATGGAAATAAATATGTGTTGAAATTTATGTAACAAGAGTGCAAAGTAGAACCTTACACGTTCCCTGCTTAAAAAAAACCATTGAAATCAATTAAACGGACAAAAAATCACGTTGAAACCAATTGGAACCGATTAGTTTTCAATGGGATTTCTGTCCATGAGATTCAATCGGTTTCAATGAGATATTCTAAGCAGGGTTGCTGCCTCATTATTTTCCACCTTTGACAGTGTCATCTCTATAAGGAAGTATATTGATCGACTTTGGCTTCCCAATAGAGAAATCTTTGTCAAAGGTAGAATATAATTGAAAAAAAAAATTAAACATTTAGTAACATTGAACATTTAATAAAATTTAAACCCCTTTAAGGTTCTCACATGATTCAAGACCAAGTATCCTTGTCCCCAAGCCAGTTTATATGTGAATTTTTGGTTTGATAAATGAAAATTTACGAAAGTTTGAGTGAAAATAAAATTTACGAAAGTTAGAGAGATCACACACTTTTTTTCGAAAAATTTACAACGATAAAATGAGATACCGGTTAGCAATTTAGGCGAAAATTGCAGCAAAACGATTCGACTCGTGTACTAAATTTTAAGAAGATTGAACGACATGTTATCGAGATATAATCATTTTTATTTTTGCGCGCGCGCGCCTTTGTGTATGGATATTTTTCCTAAATACGATTTTTCGAGCTTTTTGGGATCTTTTGAGTATTGTCGTATCAAAATCTCGAAAAAAAATATAATTCACGAGAACAAGGCTTCCACTACGAGTACAATACATGTTGAATATATTTGATATATATTGTATGTCTAAATAAATTATTGTACGAAGCTATACAAACCGCATTTATTTAAACATATATATTTCATTTTTGTCTCATGTAACAAGAAATCAAGTTTCTACATAATAAATACACGTTATATATATATTTATTAATATATATATAATAATAATTTATTGAGCCATTCTTGCCTTTACGGCTTTAGAATACAACATATGTTTTACATATTCGCCTCCACTTTCCTCTCTTTGGTTTTTGCGTACATTTTCCCTAATCTCTACATTATCACTTGTTCCTTTCTTCCATACTCTGTTTTTTCCTTAGTTCCCATATTGCTTGTTACTCTCCGTCACTTCTTTGGTCTCCCTTTCGAACGCTCTACAGTACTCGCAGACGCTTTGATTTACTTCTCCTTTCAGTAGTTTGTTCCACTCGTCCTGTTCATTTCGAAATCCAAATAGTTTTTCTACTACCTCTCTCAATTCAGGTTTCACTTTCTCCTTGAATTTCGGGCATTCCCTTATGTGTTCTAGATTCTCCGTTCCTTTTCCACACAGTCTGCAGCTTTCTTCCTGGAATCCCTTATTCCCTCCCCGGCCGACGTTTCCACACCTCATCCTCGCCCATTGCTCTTTATCCGCACCTTTTATTCCTTGTTGGTCCCAGTATTTTTCCGGTCCTAGCGTGTCTTTTCTTCCTTTATATTGTGGGCAATATTTTGATTTTTCTATTTTGCTCCAGTCTTCTTGTATGACTTGATCCGCCAATGTCTTGCATCCTATATTCATTCCCGCCTCCACTCTTTCTCTGTCTTTCCCGGGCCCCATCATCTTCATTGTCACTCCATCCCCTACTCTTCTAAACGCTGTTTCCAACTCTTTTCCCCATCTTGTTGCCTTCCCATTCTTCCAGTTTCGTAGTTCCTCCCTCAAACAAATCTTCGGCCATCTCGTCTCTTCCATCTCTAATATACTGCTAATATATTTACTCGCCCGCATTCTCGCTTCCACTTCGATCTTTTGTCTTCCCGCCTCCATTCTCCATATATACGCTGGCGTATTTCTATTCACTCCCAGCATCATCTTAACGTATCTTCCTGCAACTTTCTCTATCTCCTGCCTTTCTTTCCAACCCCAAGTTTCAGCTCCATACGTTAGTATCGCCTTAACCAAAGTATCCAAGAGATAGGCTCTCCTTCTTAATCCGTCTATTCTCGCTCGTTTCATTACCCCCCAAGCCACGTTCGCTGCAAGCTGAGCTTTCGCTGCTATCGACTTCAGATGTTTTGTGTAGGAATTTTTTGTAGTGAACCAGAATCCAAGATATTTATAACTATTCACTTCTTCGACCGTCTTCTGTCCATATTTCCATTCTTCTCTCTTTTTTCTTTTCCCCCCCTTTCGGAACACCATGACCTTTGTTTTTGCTATGTTGACCTGCATTTGATTTTTTTCCACATATCCTGACAACGTTCTCAACATTGCATTTAGTCCTTTGTCATCTTCGGCCATTAGCGCTACGTCATCTGCGAATTTCAAAGCGAAGATTTTCGTATTCCCGATGACAGTTCCTCCTTCATTTCTTCTTATCCACTCGTTATCCATGTCATCGAGAAAGATGTTGAACAATGTGGGGCTCAGTGGACACCCTTGTCTCACCCCTCTCTTCGTCTCGAATCTTTCGGTACAACCCGTCTGTGTGATGACCTCGTTCAATGTTCTTTTATATATACTTTTTACCATATTAACCATTCGACCCCCTATACCCAGTCCTCTTAACTTTTCCACCAATAGTTTCCTGTTGACCATGTCGAAAGCGGCTTTAAAATCCACGAATGCCACGTACAACTTGCCTCCCTTGATCCTGAGCCTGTTTTCTACTAGCGAATTTAAAACAAAAATGTGGTCTCTCGTCGACCTCTGTGCTCGGAATCCATTTTGACTCTCGCTTAGTTTTTTATTTCTTTCCAGCCACCCCCTCAACCTTTTTGCCATAATCGCTGTCAGAATCTTGTAGCCTACATTTAGTAATGACACTCCCCGATAGTTTGCTGCTTCGTTCTTATCCCCGGCTTTGAAAATCGGGTAAATCCTCGCCACTTGCCAGTTCTTCGGAATATTTCCCTCTTTCCAGATGTTACTCAAAATCCCGTGCCATTCTTTCAGTACTTCCTTCGGCATCCATTGGAAGAATTCTATGGCGACTCCATCTTCTCCCGGTGCTTTTTTCTTCTTCATTTTTTTCATAGTTTCCAGCATTTCGTCTAGTCCAATGTCTCGGTTCAGCTCGTGTGGTTCGTCCAAATTTGCTTCCTCCGTCTCCCCTTCCATTTCGTCCTCGTTTATTTCCTTTTCCTTGTCGGCCATTTCCCCCAATATTTGTTTAAAGTGCGAGAGCCACTCGTCTGCCTTAATTCCCTTTCCCATAACCTTTTTCTTGGGTCTAAACCCTCTGATCGATTCCCAGAAGTCATTCATTGTCTTGCTTCCCTCCACTTTCTTCCATCTTTCCTCGTTCCACTGGTTCTTCTTGTCTTCGTATAATTTTTTAAGTTCTTGCCTTTCCTTCCCCAGGATTTTTCTCTCAATAGCCTTCTTTGTTTTTATATATTTGGAAAGGGCTGCCCATACACGACTTCTTTTTTCTTTGCACTCTCTATCGAACCAGCAACGCCCCTTCTTCCTCCTTCTCCTCCTCATTCCCACTTCCATTGCCGCCTTTCTTATCATTCCCATCATTATTTCCATTCGCTCCTCCGTTGTCCCTTGCTTAATTTCCGGTTTCCATAGCTTGTCTAGTGCTTTCTCATATTCTTCCGCATGCTTTGGTTTCCAAACTATAGAGTTCTCCCTTTTGTTTTTGGTTTGTCCTACCCCTTCTTCCTCTTCGTCCTCGTCTATTTCTATCTCGAATGCTACCTCCACAGGAAAGTGATCCGACTCTGTTCTCGGAATCACTGTTACTGATTTCACAGGAATCATGTTTGCCTCATTCTCCTTAATTATTACTAAATCCAAAACTGAACTTCCTCTCGGCCCCACATACGTGAGTTTCCCGTCTTCGTCGCCTCGGATTCGACCGTTCAGCACTGTTAGCCCGTACTCTTCACAAAGCTGAAGTAACTTTCTGCCTTCCGTGTTTATTGTATCGTCCTCAGAGTGTCTCACCCATTCCTCGTGCTCATCCTCCGCCGATCTTCCTTGCTCCTTGCCAATTCTTGCATTCCAGTCCCCTACCAGTAACATCCTCTCCCCCTCCCTGATGTTTTCTTGTACTAACGGTTCCAACTCTTTTTTCACCGATGTCATGCCCACATTATTGTACACTGAAATGATCTTCCATTTTCCTCGGCTTATTTCTCCTTCGAGCTCGAGACCAAATTTCCACTCTCGTACCTTCATGTTCATCTTATCCTTCTTTACTCCGACTAGTTGTCCTCCCTTTGCCCTGCCTTTATTGTTTTCTCTAGTTGCTGATTTAGCTGTCCACTCAAATTTATCACTCAGGTTATTTAACCACCACTCCACCGAATTTTCCTCGATCCATGTTTCTAATAATATGACTATTGAATACTCTTCCACAAAATCCATTGCTTCCGCCAGATTTACTATCCCTGCAATATTCCAGACTATTAGTTTCTGCGCTGGTGGCTCTCTTCTCTCCCGTTCCGGAAATCCGGATTTTCGAGTTTGTCCTTCCGCTCGTTCCATCTCCAGCACCTACCATTTATTATTAACTTCATATACCCTCTCCTGATTCTGCTTCCTTTCTTCTCTTCTTCCTTCGCTCTTGCCCATATTTGCCTCTGAATTTCGCGCTCTCTTCTCGTTAAGTCATCGTCGATGTAGATTTTAGTTCCCCTGAGTAGGCCTCTATTTCTCATCAGACTCTTCTTGTCCTCTAGCGTGTTCAAAGAAACCAGCACATTTGCAGTACTAGATATCTCGCCCGCAACTCCTCTTAGCTGCACCGCTTTCTTCACACTTATACTCGTTTTCAATTGTCCTCTGAAAAAATCCTCTACCTCTTTAATAAGGTTTTTCCCGTTAAATTCTTTACCCTTGATCATAACATTCGATCTTCTGTGTTGTCTTTCCTGTTTTTCCAGTTTACCGTCTATTGTTGCCATCAATCTTCCGGTGTCTTCTCTACTTTTTTCCTTGGCAATCTCCTCAACCCTCTTCTCGATTTTTTTGAGCCAGCGCTCCTCGATTTGAGCCTCCGGGATGCTAATGTTATTTCTCACGGTCATCTTTCCGACTTCGTCTCTTATCCACTTCTTTAGTTCCTTGTCGCTGCTTCCCTGGCTTTGCTGCTGACTTGACTTTTTTTCGAGCGCATCCACTCTCGTCATTAACAGTTGCCTTTCATCGTCTCTTATCTCGTTCACGTTGCTCCTTTTGCTCTGTTGTTGACTTGTCTTCTTTTCCAGCTCGTTTATTCTCGTTTTCAGCAACTGCCTCTCCACCGTCCATTCCACCTCCCTTCTATGCATCTCTTCCCTCATTGTATCTAGTATATTTATTAATATATTATTCATTAAAAAAATATATATGAAACTCATATTTAAAATATACATGAGTTTTACTTCATTTGTAATTCATTTAATATACATACGTACATACATTCAAAATATATTCGACACAAGTGTTCTGCCTCCAGATAACTAGAGGGTCCTGCTCTCTGGCGGTGACGCGTGGTACTAAATTGAAGTGAATAGACCATAGACCCATTGACTTCGTAGGTATAGACTGAACCTCGGTTACTTTCAGGTTTGAGCCTAACCCTGGATTGGAATAAAATGCAACAGAGAAACGAGCGTGGTGGCGCATCTTTGCACCTCTTGCTTTGACTGTATTTAAAATTGCGTCTACCACCGACTCGAATTGTTTACTTTACTTCAAGAGTCACCGATAATGGGTGTAATAGTATTACGTGATTATAATACAAATGATAACAAATGATACATTCAAATGTTATTGTTCGAAAATGTAAAATACTATTGTTATGTCGTTTTACACGCGTTTAATTTTAAACAGGGTAACGAAAAATATAAATTTCAAAGATCTGGTGATAAGTGTTGTATAGTTTCTTCGTTTAATTTTATTTACGTTAATTAAATAAATTATTATTTACGTTTTTCTTTTCAAGGAACAATAAAGAACGTGTCCGTGGAATGCGCATGGTCTTAGGAGCTGCATACAACGTTTCACTTAATATCTTGATCTCTGCTGCATAATTTTTTATAAATAATCATATATCATTCGATACATAATGAAATGATGCTGTAAATGACTTAGTTTTAATGATCTGTATGAAAGTAAGAAGTCTACGGACCAAAGGAATTTTTTTTAATCGTGTCAAGTGACATTTTTTGAAAAACTATTTCAGGTAAAGTATTATAAGGAGTTGTGCAATTATAATTCAATGCAATATCAGA